>CM054063.1:63754065-64126073 GCA_028641055.1 Alopecurus myosuroides
TCCGAGCGATCTTGGAAGCATACCCCTTGACAGACTCGAAGATATCCATCCTTTGAGCTTCAGTGTAGTCTTGGGGGATGTCGGTTGTGATGCGCTAGGTTTTGGCGAAAGGTGGTGCATTTACATAAGCCCAAGGGCCATGCGCACTCCACCGCGCGCGGCAGACTTCTTCCAGGATTCCTGCTGGGCAATAACTTCGTTGAATGCCGCCAGGAGTTGCCCAATTTCGGAATAATCACCTTTTTTTATCCAGAAGGCACTTGCTCACAAGCTTCCTTCCGGATTTCTTCATACTCTCGACGAAAACACCGAAATCTCGGATGCGTTCTATCCGAGAAGAAGAGTCGCCTTCTGCTATAAAGTATGAAAAGGCATATGTTAATATAACTCAGAAGAGAACAATAAGTTTGAAACTGGAAGGAAACCCGAAAAAGATGAAAAGCATACCAAGGATGTGTTTGTCGATTTCCGCGACCTCCTCCAGGCGGTCGTGAAGAGCAGACTCCAAATCTCGAATTGTGGAGCTATCTTTTTCGCTCTGCGCTTTAAGTCGAGCCTCGCAATTCTCCAAGGGTTTTCGGCTTTCAGTCAGCTCCTTCTGGATCTTCACACTTTCCTTGCAAAGTTCCAGATTTTCGTTGAGGAGTTGTTGAGCATTGCCGGCATCCGCAGGAATCTGCTTTGCTTCAGCAAGTAAGCCTGAAAAGATGGCAAAAATGTTTAGCGTGGAAGTATTACAAAAATTTGCAAGACAAAGGAAAAGTATAAAGCATGCTTACATGCATTCTCCTTAACTTGCTCCCGAAGCTCTGCAATCTCGGATTCTTTTTCTCCCGTGATTTTAAGAAGAGAGCGTGATGACCCACAAGTATAGGGGATGTAACTTAGTACTTTCGATAAATAAGAATATCGATCCCAATGAGGAGCAGAAGGTGTTGACAAGCAGTTTGGATAAAAAATTCATTGTAACTACTAGCAGACAGGTTTTCAGTGGTTTTTGATATTGCAAATAAATAAAGTACAAGTAAATAAAAGACAGTAATAATAATGGCAGCAAGTGGCCCAATCCTTTTTAGAGCAAAGAACAAGCCGGTTGGTTTACTTATGATGACCAAACGTTCTTGAGGACACACGGGAATTTCGTCAAGTGCTTTCGCTTCCTACAGGTGATTAATCTTTATTGTTTTGATAGGTGTTGTGTGGGTGAACCTAAAGACCTCTTCGCGGTGGCCACTATGGTCACAATTGGAGGTGTAGAGAAGGCCCTTTTTTGGAAGTCTTCGTGGCTGTTGGGACAACTCCTTTTGGACAACGCACCAAAGCTTTTCAAAACAACTAAAAGAAAAAATATCACCGTTGTGAAAGCTCTTGAGAACAATGCTTGGATCGGGTTCCTCAACACCCAAAATGCTTTGACTTTGACCACCTCAACCAATTCATCACCCTTTGAGAAATGCTCTCCTCGGTCACCCTTAACCATGGAACTAGAGACACTATCGATGGAAATTTATGAAGAATGACCACTAGTCTGCTTCTTCAGCATACAGAATGAAATTTGAAGGTCTAGTGGCCACAAATATGAATCATGTGGTGTGGAAGACTCCCCCCCCCCTTAATGCAAAGTTTTCGTGTGGCTCGTGATGCAAAATAGAGCTTGAACTTTGGATCTCCTTAAACTACGAGGTTGGAAAAATTGTGGAAATTTCCCCCTTTGCAACCAAGTGCAAGACCCTTGTAGGGTTTGTTGCATAGAAAACAAAAATTTCCTACGCGAGAGACACCCGAAAGGCCAAGATCTAATCTAGGAGATGAAGTGCAACAGGGAGAAAGAGAGTCTTAAGAAAACATACCCTCGAAGACTCTAAGCATTACCAGATTGAATCTCGTTGTTGGCGTAGTCGTACTCACACCGACCCTGAGAGCGAGAAGATGTGCACCGCAATCCGTTGGTGCCTCCATGATTGGTCACACATACGAACTGATGACGACCTCCGTTCCCTCGATCCAGTGGGGCAGCGGAAATAGAGGATCCCTCGGAATTCCAGCAGCACGACGGCGTGGTGTGGTGGAGAAAACTTCGTTCAGGGCTTCGCCAAGCGCATGAACATGAGGTGGAGCAGCGGGAGGAGGGAGGTGGAGATGACACAAAGTGTGTGGGGAGACGTAGGTCCAACCCCTCTTTATATAGGAGGGGGAGGAAGCCACGAATTTTTGGTGCCTCCACCTCTCCCCTCATCATGTGGGTGGAGTCTCCACTCAACCCACTCATTCTCTCATCAATTCCCACTCAAAATTCCAAGGGTTTTCTTTAATAAATAAATAAAAACAATTTCATTTATTTATTTTAATATTTGTTAATCCTATTAACAAACATTAACACTTACCCCCTTGAACTATTTGTTAATCAAACATTAACACATACCACCTTGAACTATTTCAATATTCCTCGAATCAATTCCGGTGACTATTTCAATATTCCCCGAAACAATTTCGGTGTTGTCCAAACTTTTCTCCGATATTCCGTATCCACTAAAATGCGCCATCGAAACTTAAGTGTGTCACCCTACGGTTCGCGAATAACATAGACATGATCGATACACCTCTCCGATCAATAATCAACAGCGGGATCTGGAGATCCGTGACGACTCCTATATATTCAACGATGACTCTCGTGATCATGTGAACCATATCGTCGTAACTATTCCCTTTGTCTCACGATATTTTACTTGTCCGAGATCCGATCATTGGTATCAATCATACCTAGTTCGATCTCATTACCGACAAGTACTCTTTTACTCGTTCCGTGATATGGCATCCTTGTGACCTAGTCACGTGCTTGCAAGCGGTGTCAATGTGATATCACCGAGAGGGCCCAGAGTATATCTCTCCGTAATTTGGATGGATAAATCTCACTCTTGATCCATGAGTCTCAACTAATAATTTTGGAATACCCAGCAGCACCTTCATAGTCAACCTGTTATGATGTGACGTTTGATGACATCAAAGTACCCTTCAGGTATCAGTGATTGACATGATCTCATGGTCTAAGGAATAAGTTACTTGGTATGTTTGATATAACAATGTAAACTTAATGACTTGATCGCATTGCTATATTCACTTTGGTTATATGTTCATCACATCATTCTTCTAATGACATGACCCCGTTATTAACAACATCCAATGTTCATGATCAGGAAACCTTGATCATCTATTAATCAACGAGCTAGTTAAAAGAGAGGCTTTACTATGAACCATTGTTTGTTTATTAAACACACATGTATCAACGTTTCCGGTTAATACAATTCTACCATGAGAAATAAACATTTATCATAAACCAGGAATAAGATAATGAC
Organism: Alopecurus myosuroides; assembly: GCA_028641055.1. Taxonomy (NCBI): domain Eukaryota; kingdom Viridiplantae; phylum Streptophyta; class Magnoliopsida; order Poales; family Poaceae; genus Alopecurus; species Alopecurus myosuroides. The sequence continues at coordinate 63,757,419 of CM054063.1, forward strand.
CACTTTATTATTGCCTCTCGGGCATATTCCCTTCAGTCTCCCACTTGCACTAGAGTCAATAATCTAGTATGTAAGCACTTAACACATATGGCGTTTCACTGTTACTACCATGCTTTGCATGTGGTAAACATTATTAAAAATATCTGAATTGTTCAGGTCCTATTGTATTTGCATGTTCTTTGCGTCTACACGCATCACTCATTCTCTAATGAGATGGCTTTGTATATATTTGGTCAACCGGTGAGACCTTAATTCCTCAGCTTAAACTAATGTCACTAACATTGTGAAAATGTAGCTTCATAGTGTTAGCACTCTTGGAAATTCACCAAGTTCAATAAAGAACTCCTTGACAAAAAATACTCCTATTATTTGTTGTCAACACAACGATATACTTAGCCTTTGTTGTAGTATCCGTCACAATACTTTAATATTGAAACTCTTTCAAATCCAGCATGGAACTTTCTTCCAGTCTATTGTGCTACCCTTCATCACATATTTTAATTGAGATAAAATTATTTGAATATATGACAAGACTATTAGTGTAACATATTACAACAAATAGTTTGTCATTACTACATAGGAAATAAATCCTTAGCATTTATAAAACGGCATAAGGATCTCTCCCACTGTTGTCTAATCATCATATGAATTATCCTGCTATAACCTTTTATAGCACATGACTCATCTGGTTGTGTACATAGCATGGAACAAATGGCTTCGAAATCTTAATTTTAGTTATGCTCATCATGTGTCAAAACACTTGAATCTTGCTCAATTCTTTTCCATGTGTCAAGAACTCCTTCTTGTCATTTCGAATTGACTTATTTCAATATTTCATCTTTGTAATTTGGCTTCAATCATATCAGGCACTTCAATCTATCTCTTATGGATATTGATTCCCAATATCTTCTAAGCCTTTCATTAATATGAAAATCTTAATCGTGTTAATTTAAAATACATATTTTCCAATCAACCATATGTCATCTACATAAAGCATTGGAAATATGTCTTAGCGCTCCCACTTAATTTCTTGTAATTCTACAAGCATCTTTATCATTCATGATGGAATCAAGCTCTTTTGATAACTTCATTAAGGTAAAGATTCCAACTTCTTTATGCTCACTTCAACCATTGAAGTGTGCATACCTTTCCAGGAACCATTTGAATTTTACAAAACTCTCAGACTGTGTCAAGTACACATCCTCAATCAAACTTCCTTGAGAGGAAAGTTGGTTTTTGTTATTCAACTGCCATATCATAATATGTAACTTTTGCTAGAATTATTCGCAAAGACCAAAGCATCACTACGGAAGATCAAAATCTTGCAGTAGTCAACTCTTTGAACTTCGTCGAAAACATCTTTTCGACAAGTACTACTTTCAAAGGATGTAAATATCCATGTCTTTGTTGCTATATAGATCTGTTTGCTATCGTGTCATCATGCCTATCGAAAAATACTACCAAGTCACATACTTGATATTCATTCAGGGATAGTATCGCGGATATAATGACTCATAGCCAATTTTACGAAGTCAGGGCCCATCATTTGCTTCCTTTATAAGGTCCAGATACTTTTTTTGTGAAAACAACACTTCACTCTCAAACCACAAGTTGGTCTAAGTACAAAGTTTTAGAACTTTTGTGCTTCACTTCGCAAACTCATTTGAAGCATCTACAACATATGTAGTGTCTTCTATTTAGTCAAAATAGGAAACCCCGGAATAACTTCCAGTGTTGCGCTACTCTTGGCATGATAACGGAGATTCTCTAATCTCGTTGAGTTTGTACAGTCCTCCCACTCACTTGTTTCGCAAGAACTACTTTCTCGAGAAATCAACCCTTTTCTGACAAACAACTTTTGTCTTTTGGTTCGGTGATAGGAGAAATACCCAATGGATTCGTTGGGATAACCTTATAAACATATATGTATCATATCATAAACATTTTACACATGCTATGCATACCAAAACTTAAGAAAAAGAAAATTCGGGTCACTACCCAAAACATATCTTATATGGTGTCAATTTCAATGGATCGTGATGGCGCTCTTTTCAGTGTAAAAGCGGTTATCTCTAATGTATAAACTACAAAATTATAATGGCATTTTACTTATCTTACCATGTCAAACAAGGTTTGATTTTGGCTCTTGAATACTCCAAACTAATGTGGGGTATTCGAGAAGTATAAGTTGTAGAACAATTCTGCAACTCCTCAGATGTTTTTGCTAAACTTGTAACTCAAACTTTACCATTTATGATCCAATCATAAATACTTGATTATCTTGTTACGATGATTTTTACTTCATACTAACAACAATTTGAACCAATTCAAAAATGTCAAACTCCGTTCTCTTTAAATTGATATACTCATATATCTACTCAAATCATCGACGAAATTTTATGAAGGAAAAATTAATCCACCACACACAACTACACATAATGGACTATATACATCAATATGTATAATCTCCACTAAATTAGTCGTTCATTCTACTTTGGCCTATGAACGGAATTTTAGTCATCTTTCGGAAGAGGTCTCACAAGCGTCAATTTATTCAAAAACAAAATGACTCCAGAAGTCCATCAACATGGAGTTCCTTCATGTTTTCCTTTTCGATATGAACTAAAATGGTGGTGTCACAATTTAAGTGAAATTCTTTTACGTCTTGCAACATTTAGCATTTAGTTTTATAGATGTTTACTTTACCAACATGATTTATATTAACTCATCCATCAATTATGGAATATGGTCATAGTTTGAACAATCTCATTTGTTCTCACAAAAGACCAGAACAAAATAACAAATTATTAAGTTCTTAAAATAAATCTTGAATCATTGGTTGATATGACAATGAACACAATAACACTTTATTTCGGTTCTTGTCATAATTGATTCACATCTACTACTAGTTCCTTTTAGGCCCTTGTATTTCTTGCATTGTGTTGCTTTGTATGACAACTCATACCAACCAATATAGTATCAAAATACCCAAAAAAATACTTTGTTAACTAGTAATACATCTATAACTTGTATATCAAGCACATACTCCTGACCTGGACTTTTCCAGTTATCTTCTTTTTCTGCCATATATCTTTTTGTAATTTTTATTTTCAATATTTCCTTTTCTTTACAAGAAGAATCATTCAACATCAATTAACGCTAGCCGTACTAGCTCATTTTCCTTGGCGTGTTAGTCATATACTATCACCCATTGAGTCATACTTTGAGTTTGATTGTTCTACTAATATCACCATATTAATAACATTCTTCCAGATTCTACTCTTAGCAATCTCCAAGCAAGGTAAACGACTTTACTCATACTTTTAATCCATCCCATCATAACAATTTTATGATTAAGCTACTATAGCTCGAAGGAAGGAATTTAGAGGATTTTTTTTTAGCGCCCAACTTCTTAGAATATTCAAATGCCTAGCGTCTTCAATCATTGCATATATTCAAATAATATAAGCATACATTGTCACGCTAAATTATATTCAGTCATGTTGCCACAAATAAGTTTCTAGATATCAATATATCTTTCACTTGATTGTTTCTGAAAACAATTATTTTCAGTTCCTAAATCACCTTGATCAAAAAAACATTCTTTTGAAGATAAAGTAATATGGAAGCAACCATGACTCTGGATTCTAAGTAGGAATTATTTGCTCTCTAGATCAATCAATTATTAACCATATGGATCTAGGTAGGAAATACCAAAAATCTACATTAGGACTCAATTGTAAATTTCACTAATACGGTGCCAATCTTAAATGGTTTCACCAGATCATAACAGTTATATCTCAATTAACAATCTAAGTGTAAGGTAGTTTGTGGATGCCAATGAATATTACAATTTGTGCAAATTCACTTTGATTGGTTGTTCATGATAAATAAGTTCAAGTTAATTCAAAATTACTACGTGAACTCCCACTCAAAAACAACATCCCTCTAGTCGTTTTAATGATTACACGAACCAAATTCACTACACCAAAACCGATCATCACGTGAGATGATGTAGCTTCAAAGGAGAACATCGACATGTTCATCATATCATCCATATGACTCAAGCTTTACCTTTCGGTTACGTGTTCTGAGGCCATGTCTGTACATGCTAGGCTCGCCAAGTAGAACCGTAGTATTGCGTGTGTTCCGAGACCATGTCTGCACATGCTAGGCTCGTCAGCACCCGTTGTATGCGAATGTTGAGTATGTCACACCGATCATCACGTGGTGTCTCGAAACGACGAACTTTCTTAACGGTGCATACTAAGGAAGAACACATTATTATCTTGATATTAAGTGAGAGGGGTCATCTTATAATGCTACCGTCGCTATCTAAGCAAAAAAAGATGCATAAAAAGGATTAACATCACATGTATGGATAATGTGATATGATATGGTCCTTCTTGCACTTTGATCTCCATCATGTGCGTCATGGTATGATCTCCATCATTCCACCGGCGTGGCACCAAGGTCCATGGCACCTCCATCTTGATTGTCCATCAATAATAAGACAACCATATGGCTCCCTCCGGTATATAAATAATTTACAAAATAGATCATCTCATAATCAAATTTTTAACATTGATCATATCACATCACATGCCCCGCAAAAACTAGTTAGACGTCTCTAATTTATTTTTTCCATATTTTACGTGGCTTTAGGGATTTTGAGGATATAAACGTTCATACTTACGAACATCAACCACAACATTGATAAACATATTTTTAACAACCCTTCGTAGATTAGATCTTAACTATAGTTGCAGAAACGGACACCCCCTCAGCCACAAGTGAGATAGGTCTCGCGTACATAGTACACATAAAGTTTGTCTAGGGCAGCTTCATCCAACTATGCCACTAAGATCATAAAATACTCAGGGAGGCAATAACATGATCATCAACACCCACATACACCTATGTGTTCTACCCGTACAAATAATCTACGCATAGATCCATCTCTGATACCACTGCAGGGTTTGTTGCATTGAAAACAAAAAAAAATCCTACGCGAGAGACACCCGAAAGGACAAGATCTAATCTAGAGATGAAGTGCAACGGGGAGAAAGAGAGTCTTAAGAAAACATACCCTCGAAGACTCTAAGCGCTACGAGATCGAATCTCGTTGTTGGCATAGTCATACTCACACCGACCCCGAGAGGGAGAAGATGTGCACCGCAATCCGGCGGTGCTTCCGTGATCGGTCACACATACGGCTTGATGACGACCTTCGTTCCCTCGATCTAGCGGGGCAGCGGAAGTAGAGGATCCCTCGGAATTCCAGCAGCACGACAGCGTGGTGTGGTCGAGAAAACTTTGTTCAGGGCTTCGCCAAGCGCATGAACATGAGGTGGAGCAGCGGGAGGAGGGAGGTCCAACCCCTCTTTATATAGGAGGGGGAGGCAGCCACGAATTTTTGGTGCCTCCACCTCTCCCCCCATCATGTGGGTGGAGTCTCCACTCAACCCACTCATTCTCTCATCAATTCCCACTCAAAATTCCAAGGGTTTTCTTTAATAAATAAATAAAACAATTTCATTTATTTATTTTAAAATTTGTGAATCCTATTAACAAACATTAACACTTACCCCCTTGAACTATTTGTTAATCAAACATTAACACATACCACCTTGAACTATTTCAATATTCCCCGAAACAATTCCGGTGACTATTTCAATATTCCCCAAAACAATTTCGGTGTTGTCCAAACTTTTCTCCGATATTCCATATCCTCTCAAATGCGCCATCGAACCTTAAGTGTGTTACCCTATGGTTCGCGAATAATATAGACATGATCGAGACACCTCTCCGATCAATAATCAACCGCGGGATCTGGAGATCCGTGATGACTCCTATATATTCAACGATGACTCTCGTGATCGTGTGAACCATCAACATCGTAACTATTCCCTTTGTCTCGCGATATTTTACTTGTCTGAGATCCGATCATTGGTATCAATCATACCTAGTTCGATCTTGTTACCGACAAGTACTCTTTTACTCGTTCCGTGATATGACATCCTTGTGACCTAGTCACGTGCTTGCAAGCGGTGTCAATGTGATATCACCGAGAGGGCCCAGAGTATATCTCTCTGTCATTTGAATGGACAAATCCCACTCTTGATCCATAAGGCTCAACTAATACTTTACGAATACCCAACAACACCTTTATAGTCACCCTGTTACGGTGTGGCGTTTGATGACATTAAAGTACCCTTCCGGTATCAGTGATTGACATGATCTCATAGTCTAAGGAATAAGTTACTTCGTATGTTTGATATAACAATGTAAACTTAATGACTTGATCGCATTGCTATATTCACTTTGGGTATATGTTCATCACATCATTCTTCTAATGACATGACCCCGTTATTAACAACATCCAATATTCATGATCAGGAAACCTTGATCATCTATTAATCAACGAGCTAGTTAAAAGAGATGCTTTACTAGGAACCATTGTTTGTTTATTAAACACACATGTATCAACGTTTCCGGTTAATACAATTCTACCATGAGAAATAAACATTTATCATAAATAAGGAATAAGATAATAACTACTTTATTATTGCCTCTCGGGCATATTCCCTTCAAACCTGTGTCCCACCTTCTTTTCAAGTGTAGATATACCACTCGCATATGGTCTACCGTCCTCTCTTGGTGTGGCATTAGTGATGTCCCCTGCCTCTTGGGCTAATGAGCCTTCCCTTATGGATTGGTGGAGCAACCTGGCCACGAGCAATGGTCACCCACGCAAAGCCATTGATTGTGCTTATCTCATGGAAAATTTGGAAACAGCGCAATGCTAAGGCATTTCGACACCACGCCTCAACCGCCAACGACGTTATTGCAAGAATCAAAGAAGAGACTTATACTTGGGGAAGGCAATGGCTAAATTTTTGAGTTGTATTATTCCGAAAGACTAGACTATGTCCCTGTCTAGATCTTGTTCTAGACCGTCTATTGTGAACTTCTTTAACTCTTTTCTATTAATAAAGGGAAACGATTGTTATCCTCCGGAGGATCACGCGACGCGTCCTCCGGATCGGGAGCTCTCCAAGCGGCAGGTTTGGTGGGCCAAAAAGCCCACACAACCTGTAGGTCCACCCGCACTCTTATTTTTTTCCCATTAGCAGGTCCAATTTTTTCACGTCAGTTGGGCTCACATTTTCACATCAGTTTGACACAGTAACACATGCTGCTATAATAGAATAATTTGTTCGCTACAATTGGTCTCCAATTTTGCTAAAATACCATAGTGTTTTTGCTATGAAGTATCCGGCGAGAATCTCCGGCGATGTCTCCGACGAACCTATTTTTTGCTGCAATAGCGCAAATTATTTTCTGCTACAATTATTTTGTTTTTGCTAAAATAGTACAAAGTGATTGCTATAATGTCTCCGACGAGATCTCTGGTGATGTCTCCGAGTAAGTTATTATTTTGCTATAATAGCATTTTGTTTTTGCTGCGGTCGTCCTCCATTTTTGCTATAATAATATAAGGAATCTGCTATGAGGTCTCTGACGAGTTCTTTTGGTTTTTTATGTGGATATTAGTGAAAATTTCTTATTTTAATGAACCGTTTTTTGCTCCAGTATAGCAAAAGCGGGATTTGGGAGAAATTTGAAAAATTGTTATATTAGTGAACATTACTTATTTCAATAAACCCTTTTTTGCTGTTAGTGTACCAAAGCGGAATTGTGAGCTGTACTGAACACGTGTCACGACCCGGAGCATTTTTGCCCCGATTCTTCGGAGGACGCACAGCCGCTGACCATTAATAAAACTAGCAAATCTTTTGCCCTGTTTCAAGAAAAGATCGGCTTGGACGCATGCCCAGACGATTCCCTTCTCACGTGGAAGAGATTAGGGATCCGATGAAAGTAACGTGCTTACTCTCCTACTACCGTGTCATCACTCATTGCAATCAGCAAGGTCCCGGCATTTGAAAGAGACGAGCTATCCACGAGGTGGCAATGTCAATGCCAGCCTCGGACGCGATCACCGGCGCGATAGCCAGCGGCGGTGTTCTCCTAGTACTCCTCGTCGCCGGTTTCGTTGCCGTTTTTGTTCAGCAGAGGCGACGCCGGAGAGACGGGACCAGCAGCGCGCCTAGCCCGCCGGCGCTCCCGCTGCTCGGCCACCTCCACCTGCTTAAGATGCCCCTCCATCGCTCGCTCGCCGCACTCGCCGGGGCCCCGGTGGTCGTCGGGCCGCTCCTGTCGCTGCAGCTGGGCGCGCGCCCGGCGCTGCTCGTGTCGGCGCACGCGGCGGCCGAGGAGTGCTTCACGGCGCATGACGCCGCGCTCGCGGGTCGGCCGCGTATGGTCGTCGGGGAGATCCTCGGGTACGGGAGCACCACCGTCGCGTCGTCCTCCCACGGAGGCCACTGGCGCGGCCTACGCCGGTTCCTCGCCGTCGAGGTCTTCTCGGCTTCCCGCCTCGCCGCGCTCGCCGCCGACCGCGGCGCCGAGGTCGCGTCTCTCGTCGAGAACCTGCTCCACGACGGCGCCACCGGCGGTGGGATAACCCTCCGGCCCAGGCTCTTCGAGCTGGTGCTCAACGTGATGCTGCGCGCGCTCACTGCACGCCGGCATGCCGGCGACGTGCTCAGGTTCCAGGAGATCGTCGAGGAAACATTCCTAGTGAGCGGCACACCAATCATTGGGGATTTCTTCCCGGCGCTGCGGTGGGTCGACCACCTCCGTGGCGTCGAGGCGGCACTGGCTAGGCTGCAGACTAGGCGTGACGCGTTCGTCGGTAACCTCGTCGAGGACCACCGGCAAATGCGCGACGCCGGTGGCCGAGACGTGGAGAAGAAGGGTGTGATTGACGTGCTCTTGGACCATCAACAGACCGATCCGGAGTACTACTCTGACACCGTCGTCAAAGGCATCGTCTTGGTGAGTACCCTCTTCTCCAAACTGCATTACTGAGTCCGTGAGTCGTGACACCATGGGTCAACATGGCTGCAATGTTCATGCTGACATTCAGACACTGCTCACCGCTGGGACCCACACGTCGGCGCTGACAACCGAGTGGGCGATGGCGCAGCTGCTGACGCACCCGGAGGTGATGCGGAAGGCCAAGGCCGAGATAGACGCCATTGTCGGCACGGGCCGGCTGGTGGAGGAGTCAGACATCACCAACCTCTCTTACCTGCAATGCGTCGTCAAGGAGACCCTTCGGCTCCGCCCCGTCGGCCCGATCATCCCGGCGCACGAGGCAATGGAGAACTGCACGGTGGGCGGCTTCAGCGTCCGGCGCGGCACGATGATTCTCGTGAACGTGTGGGCCATCCACCGGGACGCCAATGTCTGGGATGCACCAGAGGAGTTCAGGCCAGAGCGATTCTTGGACAGAGACGCGGTCACCACGCCCATGCTGCCATTCGGGCTTGGCCGGAGACGGTGCCCTGGGGAGGGGCTGGCTATGCGCCTAGTCCCCCTGACACTGGCCGCACTATTGCAGTGCTTCGAGTGGGATGTTGGTAATGGAGGTACCATCGACATGACAGAAGGTGCCGGGCTGACGATGCCAATGGCGACGCCGTTGGAAGCTATCTGCCGGCCCCGGGAGTTCGTCAAGACTCTGCTCTCTGCTTCCACCTGATGGATTAAGATTGTTTATGTGGAGGGGGAGGATAAACCCAAGAATGTCGATGACATGGTAGTGAACAAGGAACACGAGGAGGATGAGGGGGATGATAGTGAGATGGGGCCTGATTTCCGTGATGCACTCGCAAAAACATCTCTCGAGGATACCGCGGGAAACCGAGAGACTGGACAGAATATGGGGGGAGCAACCGAAAACAACTTCCAGGGAGGTTCGTCTTCACATTGTAATAAGTGAATGGAATTAAAAAAATCTGGGGTGGTTTTTTCGCCCATGTTAAAGGAACAATTTCGCAAACTGGACGTGTTGGTGAGTGGTGCTGCTGGAAGCACGGTTGGGCAGGAGATTGGTGTGTTTTCGCTGCCGGGCAGCGCTGCTGCGTCAAAATCTGTCCGCTCCGCTGCCGTGACTCCTGCCGAACAACAAATCGGCATGTTTTCGCTTCAGGGCAGCGATTCTGCGGGTTCTTCGGTGCAATCGGCTGTCGTGCTTGCTGCTGGATGCGGTTCTGGCTTTGTGTCGTTGCAAGGCACCAATTTTGTTACCAACCAGGGGGCGGTTGCTTCGGTAGGCTATGTGGTCGCTAGTGCACTTGGTCGAGATGGCACAGCAGTGGAGGAGGGAACGGTAGAGCTGCCTACTGTGAATCCGGGGCGGCAGAAGGGTGAGGTGACAACCGGCGATGCTTCTGTGCTGCGAGCAGCACAAGTGGTATCGCCTGGCAGTGTTGCGCCTAACAGTGTTGCGCACGGCAATGCTAAACGCGGCATCGGTGCGACGTGCTCTACGCCGCTATCGGGGGTGCATGACGCACTCACCATCCAGCCAGGAGGGCTGGAGTTGGAGGTCTCTGTGACATCGCCACGCGCAGTGGCCACTCAATCAGGTGGACTGGGTGATCATGTTGTCACGCCGAATCATCGCGCTAGGGGGGCTCCATCACGGGATGAGGTGGTAGCATACGAAGGCATTTCGGACCCATCGATGGAGGGGCGTCGTTCGAGTGCCCGTCTTCGGGCGCAGCCTGATGCGGATGTACCGGTGGCAGAGAAGGCATCTCGACTTGCTGCGGGTCGCGACGACAAGGCTGCAGGTAAAAATTCAATGGAGATGTTTTCGTTTTCAGCTTTTTCGAGTAATGATATCGTTTCGCGTGCATCTCGTTTGGGTGTTTCTTTGGGCACTTCTCTAGAAGCGGTAGAGCGTTCTGTTAGTCTTCTTAAGGATTTAGAAGCATCGCGACAATTTACTTTTCTAAGCAACAGTTTGGGAGGTGGGGAGAATGTTGAGTCTTGTCTTGTGGTTCGTCAGGCATCCTCCTTGTGTGAGGACTATATTGACGAGATTGAGGAGGGTTTGGGGAATTGCAGAGATCCTATGGCCCAAGGAGTGAAAGTCTCACGAGTTCGTAGAGGTACGAAAAGTGGGGATGTTCATCCAAAAAGGAGAAGTGAGAGGCTGAGATCTTTAAATATTAAGTCGTGATGAGAGGAGTTTTCGGAATAGTAAAGGGTTTGGGGATACAGCAAAACATTTAGCTGTTAATGAGGTGGTTAGAGAATTTCGGTTGGACTTTGTTGCTATTTTGGAGACAGGGAGGTCAAGTTTTGACAGACGTCTGTTAAATCATTTGGCGGGAGGGTATGATTTTAATTGGTATTGTCTACCCCTCCCCCCCCCCCCCATGGCCGGTCTGGTGGGATTTTAGTGGGATTTAATACAGTAGTTTTCGATGTTCAGACAGTGGTTGCGGGTGATTTCTCAGTGAAATTTCATTTACGCACAAAGGATGATAGTTTCCTTTGGGCGATGGTGGTTGTCTATGGGGCTGCCCAGGATGACAAGAAACCGGAGTTCCTGTGTGAGTTAGTTCAGATTTGTGATGGGGAATCACTGCCCATGGTGGTGGGTGGTGATTTCAATATTATGCGTCATCCAGAAGATAAGAATAAGAGTAATTTCAATTCTAGATGGCCATTCATTTTCAATGCTATTATCTAGAGTCTTGATTTGAAGGAACTAGAAATGTCGGGTAGACAATACACTTAGGTGAGTAGAGGGGTTGATGCGACCTACGATAAACTTGATCGTGTTCTTGCTAGCATGGAATGGGAACAGAAGTATCCTTTAGTTACGGTGTAGGGCCTGATCCGTACGGGGTCTGATCATGTACCGTTACTATTGGATTCTGGGTCCCCTTCTCCTAGAGGGAATAAGTCGTTATTCTCTTTTGAGCTATCATGGTTGCGTCAGGAGGGTTTTTATGAGATGGTGAAAGCAGAGTGGCTCTCCATTACTATTGGTAACTCTCTAATTGAACGATGGTAGAATAAGATTAGGCATCTTCATAGTTTCTTGCAGGGATGGGAACAAAATATGAGTGGAGAGTATAACAAATTGAAGCAAAAGCTGCTTCTACTTATAGACGAGCTGGATGTGAAAGCGGAAACTGTTCCACTTTCTAAGAGTGAGCGACAGGCTAAGCAGAATGTGGATGCGTATCTTTCTAAGCTAAGACGCGATGAAGAGTCCAAGTGGGCTCAAAGGGCTAAGGTTCGTTATGTCCAAGAAGGAGGAAATAATACTAGGTATTTCCACCTAATGGCAAATGGTAGACGTCGCAAGAAAAGTATTTTTCAGCTCGAACAGGAGGAGGGTGCAATTGTTGGTCAATCAAACCTTCAACTGTTTATTTCGGAATACTATAAAAATATGTTTGGAGCGTCGGCTTCCAATTCCTTTTCACTTAATGAATCTCATCTTGAGGATATGCCTCAAGTCTCTGAGGAGGAGAATAGCATTCTAACCGAGCCTTTTTCTGAAGAGGAAGTGTTTAATGCTATTGATAAAATGGAGATTAACAAAGCACCGGGACCAGATGGGTTCCCTGCTGAGTTTTATAAGAGGTTTTGGGATGTCATTAAAGTAGATCTCATGTCCTTATTTGCCCAGTTGCATACATGGGAGTTACAATTGTTCAAGTTGAACTTTAGTGCGATAACACTTCTTCCTAAGAAGGAAGATGCATGTAGGATTGAGCAGTATAGGCCTATTTGTCTGCTTAATGTCAGTTTCAAAAAAGTTACTAAGGTGGGTACGAATAGAGTCACATCTATTGCGCAACATGTGATTAGACCCACTCAATCGGATTTTCTTCCAGGGAGAAATATTTTAGAGGGGGTGGTTGTGTTGCATGAAACTATCCACGAATTAAAGCAAAAAAAAGTTAGATGGGGTTTTGCTTAAGATCGATTTTGAGAAATCATACGATGAAGTTAATTGGTCCTTTCTACAACAGACACTTCGTATGAAAGGTTTCACGCCGCAGTGGTGTGAATGGGTTCCGAGATTCGTTCAAGGGGGTAGTGTGGGGATCAAAGTTAATGATGATATTGGTCATTATTTTCAAAGTTTAAAAGGATTAAGACATGGTGATCCATTATCACCTATTCTTTTCAACCTGGTGGTTGATATGTTGGCTGTCCTAATTGCTTGAGAAAAAGAGGATGGACAGGTTGGAGGTTTAGTCCCTCATTTGGTTGAAGGAGGGGTCTCTATCCTTCAGTATGCTGATGATACGGTTCTGTTTCTTGAACATGATACTGAGAAAGCAGTTAATATGAAATTGTTGTTATCATTGTTCGAGCAGTTGTCTGGGCTGAAGATTAATTTTCACAAAAGCGATATCTTTTGCTTTGGGGAAGCAGTGAATCATGAACAGGAGTATAGACACATATTTGGTTGTGAGGTCGGTCAACTCCCGTTTAAGTATCTTGGCATCCCTATACATTACCGTAAGTTGCTGAATAAAGAATGGAAACCCATAGAGGATAAGTTTGAGCAAAAATTTAGTTCTTGGATTGGGAAGATGCTCTCGTGTGGAGATCGTCTAGTTCTAATTAATTCAGTGCTATCGAGCTTACCTATGTTTTTATTTTCTTTCTTTGAGGTGCCTATTGGGGTACGTAAAAGACTGGATTTTTTTAGATCTCGTTTTTTTTTGGCAGAGTGATCAGCATGAAAAAAAAGTATTGTTTGACTAAGTGGAATATTGTGTGTCGTCCTAAAGACCAAGGGGGTCTAGGGATTGAAGTGTTGGATGTTAAGAACAGGTGTTTACTCAGCAAATGGCTGTTAAACTCTTAACTAAAGAGGGGGTCGGGCATTAGATGTTACACAATAAGTATATTGTAACATCCCAAGTATGAAAAATAGCCATTAGAACGTTTGCACTCTGTTATTTTATGTTTTGCATCATGACATCAGGTTCATTGCATTTGTTTTGCTTTGTTTTCCAATTGTTTTCCTCTGTTTTCATTTTGTTTTCCTTTGTTTTCTATTTGAATTTTAAATCAAATTTCAAACCTTTTGTTTCATACTTGTGATGTTACAATTTCCAAAATGATATTTCAAATCAAAACAATCAATTATTTCCATTAAAGTTGTGATTTCAAAACTGTTGATTTGTTTCTAATCAAAAATTTATCTAATACCAAACCATTTTCAAATTCAATTAATTTCCAAAACAGCAACCATTTTGAACTTTATGAAAATTACCAAAACAAATCAATCTTTTGTTTCAAATAAGCTAAAGGGTTCACACTATTTTAAATGGGTCTTTTTAATAACTCATTTAATAGCAATTTCCACCCAAATTCAATTGAATTTTAAACAGCAACAAGATTCAAATTTTAAGAAACCAACAATGTCACACTTGTGCTTTTTAACTAATAACCTATAAAAATCATCCACGACATTTTTCCTATCCTAAAAACCTCTCCTTTCTTTCCTTATTCCAATCTGCAAAAAAAATAGAAAGAAAAGAAATAAAAAACTAAAACCAGAGAGAGGGGCAGGCCAGCAGGCCCAGCCCACCATCTCCCCCCCTCAGGCCCGATACCCCCACCTCATCTTCCTCCTCTCGTACGGCTCAACATCGGGCATGTCCACGTTGCAGAGAAGCAGCAGCAACGGCTGCAGCTCTTCCCCCTCCCCCTATAAACCCTAGGGTTCCCTCTCCCCTCTGCCCTAATGCCCTAGCTCCTCCTCTCTTCCCTCTCCCCCGCCTCCATTCTTCTCCTCTCCCACCTCCATCTTCTCTCTGTCCCTCTGCTACTCTGAACCTGAACCCGAACCCCACCTCGTTTCCCTCCGGTGATCGCCGCCGTTAGCACCTCCCTCCGGCCAGGTTAGGCACGGGAATGGATCCCCCGCGCCACCAGCTTCCTCCTCGACCTCACGCCAGGGGCGGAGAAGCCCTGTGGCGCCGCCGCCGTCCAGCTCCATCGCCGGTCGCAACCTCCCTGCTCCGCCCCGTCGCTGTCCGCTCGACAGGTCGAGGTAAGCGCCCCCTCGTCTCTCCTCCCTCTCCTCCTCCCTTCCACACCCGCGAGCACCACGCACATGGCCCTAGCACGCACACGTCCTCCGGCGAGCCGCGAGCAGCAACGTCCGCCGGCGGCCTTCCTCCCTGTCGATCTGCAGGCGACTGAATTTCAGTTCAGTTAAAAAAAACCGCACGGTCTGAAGGTTAACCCCCCCTAGTCCTTACCTGACAAGAACTTGCAGCTACCGCAGTGGTAGCAGAACCAACGCGCGCAGCAGGAGGTCTTGGGCTCGAGTCCCCCCTCCCGCAAATAAAACCCCACTTTTTTTAATTTCTTTATTTTGACACAGAAACTTCACAGAATCACACCCAGGTCCCTGCCAGTATTTTTCTTAGCCCCTGTAATTATTTTCTGAGCCCCTAACTGTTAATTAAATGGCAGAATGCACCTTAATCTTGTAAATTGCTTAAATAAATCATCCCAACTCCAAATTCAACATTTTAAATATGTTTTCAATACCAAATTGAATTCTCTACCCAAATATAAAATTTTTTTACTGTTTTGAATATTTTAAATTGGTGAAATATTTGAATTCTTGTTTAATTCACTTAATTTTGCAAAATTCATAACTTGGGCATAAAAATTCCAAATTCAACAAACTAAATATGTTTTCCATCCCATTTTTTATGAACTTTGCAAATATCAACTTTGTGTTCTGTTTTAAATAAATTAAATTGCTGAAAACAACTGTTTCTTAATTAATGCATTTAAAATTGCCAAATTAATAACTTGCTCATTTTAAATCCATTTTCAACAAACAAAATATGTTTTCCATGCTAAATTAAACCACCTTTCCAAATATAAACTTTGTTTCATGTTTTGATAAATTAGAATTGGTTAACTAATTTAAACCTTGTTTAAATCATTTAAAATTGCTAAATTCATAACTTGGTCAAATTAAATTCTTTTTGAACTTATAAAATATGTTTTCAAACCATAAAAGTATAAACTTTTCAAATATGAATTTGGTTTAATGTTTTGAACAAATAAAAATCCAAATAAATTCATACTTGAAATTAATTCAATTAAAACTTGTTTAAACTTGTTTAATTCATAAGTAATTTATTCTAAATCCTTTTTCAACAATTGAAACATGTAATCCACCTAAAATTTGGTGTTCTTTCCAAATATGAACTTTGTTATCTGTTTTGAACAATTTAAATTGTTGAAAACAACAAATGCTTGAGTGACACCTTTAAGTAACCAAAATTCCAAAACTTAATAAGTAAAATTCCAAACTTGGTAAACCTTATCTCAAATTGTTTCTATTGTTGTTTTCTTACTGTTTTCTTCATCCATGCATCATGCTAATCCACCTTCACCTGTTGTTTAGTTGTAAAACAATTATTTCAACCTTAATTCATGGGCTTTCCATATGCAATCCAAATTGCATGTGGGTCCATTTAATCATGTTATGTTACCATGTCAGCTATCTTATTTTGATGCATCAATTAAATTGACATGCATCATCCCATGTTTGTGCATTATGCCCTGTTATTGATTGTTTGTCTCTCTGCGTTGTTTGTTTGCTTTTTCTCGAATAGAAGGCGACGTTGAGACAGACGATACATACGACACCCCTTCTGAGGATCTAGCTCAGTACCAGACTGCTGAGTTTGCAGGCAAGTATTCACTCACATGAACCATTGTGTTCCTTTCAACATTGGGTACCGATACTTTCCGTTGTCTATTCTGCTAGCCCTATGAATCGTTGCTTTTGTTCGATCCTATCACATGTTATCCTTTAACCCTGATATAGCCTCCCCTCCACACCTATAACCCCTTTGCTTGTTGCCCGTGTCTTACTAGCATGCTTAGGGTTGTTTTTGCTCGAGTATGCTGTTCGTTATTTCTATTACCATATTACTTATGTCCTGGGGCTCGATGTTAAACAATCAACCTGTTAATGCTGGAGGTAATAATAATTTGATGATAAGGCACCGGCAGGAGGCCCGGCGTGGTTTTGAGGCCTGCTAGTGTCGACCCTAATTAGGAAAAGGGTCTTGTCTACTGATCCATGATGAGCGCACTAACCGCATGTGGGAAGCGTGTATGGGCACCCCCCTCAATTTGATTCGATTCGCATCTTGTCCAAATCGCCTCATTTAGTTCGGGTTTTCCATTTGCCGCACGCATATGCAGGTACGAACCCGAGGCCAGAGTGGAAACTTTTGTAGTCGGCATTTAGGGAGACATGTTCTTAGAGTGCTATGAGGGTCCCCTTTTCTTCGTGGGGCTTGATTAGTCGTGCGCTCAATTGCACGGGGTTCTTTGGGCTTTGATGCGAAGAAGAGTTGAGTTGTGTTGAGTGCCCCGCTTGGTGGGAAAGGCCTTTCCATCTGGCGGGTTATTCTTACGTGTATGGCCAAATTGGTGCACCCCTGCAGGGTAAATCTTCTCGAGAAGCCGTGTTTTCCGCGGTTATGGATGACTTGGTGAAAGTACTGGCTAACAAGTACTCAGAACAACTTACACCTAACTAATGATAACTTGACTAGTAATAGTCTTATTGACACAATAACTTGACCCATCATTAATCCAACTGTGTGAGTTATCCTCGGATTGCTTCTTTGGATAAGGGGCGAGATCCAGGATGGGTTTGTTTGGAGTTAGTTGTAGTTGGTTACGATACGCTATCTTATCTCCTTTCTGTTAGCCGGAAGTTGTAGTATGTTTCTGTAGTTGGTTAGCGCAGCCAGCTGCCGCATCTTTTGTAGATAAGGGGCGAGATCCAGGATGGGTTTGTTTGGAGTTAGTTGTAGTTGGTTACGATACGCTATCTTATCTCCTTTCTGTTAGCCGGAAGTTGTAGTATGTTTCTGTAGTTGGTTAGCGCAGCCAGCTGCCGCATCTTTTGTATCACCCTTTTCTTCCGTTGAACCCAAAGCATCTGTGCTTGATGTTGTGGGGTACATTTTGGTGAACTGTAAGTCTTGCTTGCCAGTATTTTTATGTACTGACCCCTTTGGGGCTGTGGTTTCCGCAGACTACGTTTCCGAGGATCCCCGTGGTGGCTACTATGTGGAGTATGACGAGGTTGCTGACGAGTAGATAGCGGACCCGGGCAGGATCCGAGACTTCGTGGATGGGCTCCGTCTTTTTCGTTTCCGGCCTCTTAGGCATTTTTGGATCTTGTCTGTACTCAGACACTTTGGATGCTTCCGTTGTGTTGTAATGATGTTATGTTGGGACATGTGTCCTCTGGATGATTGTATTTGCTATCTCTGCTCTAGTGAGAGCTATTTGCAACTTATTTCAATCTTTTGTGTCGTAGAGATCTGTTGTGATATCACTTGTTCAAATGCCGTTGACGTACCATGTGTGTATGTTTTGAAGTACGTCAATGGAAGTATCTGGATTTCTATGGGATGGTTTGCGCAGACGATGAATAGTAGAGAATGGTTGTCACACGTTTACGTGTTGGCCTACTCATATTGAGATGCGGGTGCTGGTATGCCCCGTAAGCCATTTATCTACTGTTTAACGGACTGTGAGTATCCCCTAGAAGTCCGGGTGCGACATATATTAAGGGATTACCGCTGGCTAGAGTGGAGTCAAAACCGACGGATTCTCCTTTTTGGAAGGGAGTCATTAATATGAAAGTAGATTTCTTTTCTAACATCTCTTGTTCGGTGGGTGATGCCCTTAGTATACGGTTTTGGGAGGATACTTGGTTAGTTAGTAAGTCGTTATCGATTCAAAATCCATATTTGTATAATGTGGTTGCACATAAAAATTTCACGGTGTCTCATGTGCTAATGGGTGATCATCCTAATATTACCTTTAGAAGACCGCTATTTGGTGATAAGTGGGAGCGATGGTTAAACTTAGTGGAAAATTGATGGATGTATCTCTTGATGATACGCCAGATAGGTTTAATTGGAAGTTAACACAATCAGGAGTGTTTTCGGTTAAATCTTATTATGAGCACCAAATGAACGGAAATACACGTTTTTTACACAAATATCTCTACAGGTTAAAGGTCCCCCTCAAGATTAAAATTTTCATGTGGTTTTTTTACCGTAAGGAACTTTTGACTAAATATAGTCTAGTTAAAAGAAGGTGGACGGGGTGTACGAAATATGTGTTTTGTGTGGAGGATGAGACTGTTGATCATTTATTTATTTCCTGTGATTTTGCTCGTACAATATGGAGATTAGTTCATTTTACATTTTCCATCACACCACCTTTATATGTTTCCAATTTGTTTGGGACTTGGTTAAATTGGGTGGATAAGTGTACGAAAGCAAGTATACGCATAGGTGTATGTGCTTTTATTTGGGCAATTTGGAATTGCAAAAACGATGTTATTTTTAACAATTTGAAATCTGGTAATTTTCTGCAGGTTGTTCACAGAGCTACGTTTTGGATCCAACAATGGTCGCTCTTCTTACCAGAAGACCAGCGAGGACGTTTGGATTCTGGATGCACCCGGCTCGTGGAGGTTGTCCGGGCTATCTTCAACCAGGGTGGATGGTTGCACAATGGGAGATTACAACATGTGTAATTTACATGTGTGGAGGCTTTTTCGTTGGCTTGTGTATTCAGCCACGCTTCATTATTGTTGATTTGTACCCTGAGATTTTTGCTACGCTCAATATTCGTGCTTTAATATAATAAGCCGTGTGCATCGACTAGATGCAGAGGCTAGGTTTTCCGTTTAAAAAAATGAGATGAACAAAAAGACGCAAGAGCTCAAGATTGGGGATGTTTAGGTACATCCCAAGAACATATTCAAGAAGATAAAATCATCTAAGCTTGGGGATGCCCGAGTCATCCCCCTATCCATCAACAAAAATGAGGTTGTCTCGTTCATGATCTATATTACCCTTTGCACATGATATGTATTGTCTTGACATGTATTTTAATTTGCTTCCATTTATTTTTGGGTTTCTTTGCTGTTACTATGAAGTTTAGTTCTTGTTTAGCCTCTGTTATTTTAGTTACTAAAAAAATAAAGTACCAAGTTTTATGCATTTAGTTTTAGTTGATGCATATTTAAGGGATTTTTCTGTTTTCAGCATTTGCTGCTCACTATATGATTTTTCATATTTTACTGAAAACTCAAAAAGTCAATAAAGTTTAACTGGCTATGTATCATCAAACCCTCTGCATGCACAAAAATTGAAGAAAAAAATGACTTGTTTAAGTGCACCTAATAAATACGTTTTCCGGATGTTGTTTTTCTGGACAGATTCTGACTTTTGTTGTAAGGGTGGCCTCTTTGCATTTTCATTTGGTTCTTTTTGGGTCTTACCTTTCATTTATAAGTTGGTCACTTAAGAAAACTTTCGGTAATTCAAAAACAAAATTTGCTTTTGTTTAATAGCAGCACTTTGGGAATATTATCGGGCCTAGCTGAAAGGCGTTAAAGAAAAGCACTTCTTGGGAGATAACCCATGTTTTTATTTTTGCAATGTTTTCTTTTGTTTTCTTTGAGTCAAGGTGTTGATTACTTCTGTAGAAACTCCTTTGTATCTTTATTTTCTCGCATTTGTTGTGCCAAGTAAAGTCTCTAGTGAAAAGTTGAGGTTAGATTTGGATTTCTGCGCAGGAAACAGATTTCTGTTATCCACTGTTAAATTTACACAAAATCACAGCAAGAACAAAATGACCTGAAAATTTTTGTGCTTATTCCTCAGCTATTTCCGAAACTTTTTCTAGTTCTATGTTTTTCGATTTGAGCAATGTAAGTGCCCCGAAAAAATTCGTCTTTACAGACTGTTCTGGTTTTGACAGATTCTGCCTTTTTACTTGCATTCTCTCTTTTACTATGTTGATTGGATTTCTTTGCTCCGCAAAACATCAATGGCTGTAGTTAATATTTCAAAATTATTAATAATTCTTGTGTACAAGGAGAATATGTGATTTTTTTGATTATGCGCTAACCCTCTAATGAGAATTATTTTGAGTTTGGTGTGAAGGGTCAAGAGAAGAGGGTGATATAATGTGATCAAGAAGTGTGAAAAGCCAAAGCTTGGGGATACCCCCGTGGTTCATCCCAGAAAATTTCAAGAAGACTCAAGCGTCTAAGCTTGGGGATGCCTAAGGCATCCCCTTCTTCATCCACAACTTATCAGGTCACTTCTAGTGAAACTATATTTTTATTTGGTCACATCATATGCACTTTACTTGGAGCGTCTATCTGTTTTTGTTTTGTTTTCTTTTTTTTTCCTTACTGCAATAATATTAGTTGGAACCTAGCATTCTTGTGTGGCAGAGAGACACACTCCTCTTTTTCATATGAATACTCGTATTCCTATCATACTTGTATTCTTCGTTTTTCGTCTAGCTGCTGCAACTCCTCCTCTTTTTAGCTCTTGTTTTTACGCATCTCTTTTTCAGAGCTGTTAGTTCTCGTAGAGTAGTGTTAATCTCTTGTTTCATTTATATATCATTTGGAGAGTTTTGTTTCAAATAAGTGATAGTGTTGGAAAGCAATAAAATATTTCATGCTTATAACGGTGCAATTAGAAGCTTGTTTAGACTATGGCTAGACTTTATCATGTTATGTTGGATATCATTTTAATTATATGCTTAGTAGGTATTATTGTAGAATGACTTGTCTCAAATAGCTGAGAGCGCTTAATGTGTCATTGAAAGAATCATGAGTTGTTTTTATCACATTGAAGCATAATATTATGGTATTATCCTTCGAATGCTTTATTTGGTTGACTTGGCGCATTCTTACACAATGTTTATGACTACAAACCAGTCACTTATAGCCTCTATGATCATTTATTTTTTAACTTGTAATACCATTTATGCTTGTATTAATAATGTGTTTATCGCTATGCATGATTATGGCCATTATTGCTTTCTTAATTTGTCGTTCCCAGTCTTTTGCTAGCCTCTACCTGTACTGAGTATGAGCTCTACTCGTGCATCCAACTCACAAAAACCAAAGTTTGCCAAATATGTCCACCATACCTACCTACATGTGGTATTTAACCTCCACTCCAAGTAAATTTCTCATGTGCTACCTTTAAAACTTTCAAAATTATTCCTGTTTTGTGCCCCAGTATTAGCTCTTGAGGAAGTAGTAGTTGGGTTTGTTGTATTCCATACTAATTAAGTATAGCCATGATGCCGGCGGCGCAGGGAAGGAGTCCTTGCGCCACCGCCGGCGCCGCCCTGCGCCTCGTGCTGTCCTCTCCACCATCTTCACCGCCATCTCCATCGCCAATTCATCCTTGTATACAGTGGTTCATCCTCACATACACCTCTATACCGCCCTATGTAAACATGGTGTTTGACGTTATATATTATTTGCATATGATCTATTGCATCTATGTCATGTTTGTTTAGATCCCTTTTTTCATATGATTGATTGTTGAATCTCTATGGATGGTTTGAGCTATATACTGAATTTGTTATAGTCCTATGGTGCCATCATATGTTTATGCGCGCATGTATCACATCATAGGGTTTGTAGTATGTGGAGAAAGCTAGAGGGAGGGTTGCTTGAGTGACAGAAACATGAGCCCCAATCTAGTGATTAAAGCATATGGGATAAAGAGGATCTTTTGATCTTAATGCTATGGTTGGGTACTTTTACCTTAATGTATCTTCTAGTAGTTACGGATGTTTTCTAGAGTTCCAAGCATAAGTACTTGTAATCATTGGATAGGGAGAGCTTGTTATCTTTGCCTCTCCCACATAAAAGAGTAATAACAATCTTGTATTTTACTATTTGATCATGGACAAATCCATCACACTTACCACCACTTTTCCACACTCATGTTACTATTAGTTTATAGTCATTTACTGTACTTTATTGCTGCAGCAACTAACTTTACTTTCATGCATTTATTATCCTGAAAAACTATCTTATTTACCTGTATTGTTTCTCTAGTATTATTTCCTAGGTAAAGTAAACGTTTAGTATCCGTAGAGTTGTATCAGTGGTTGATAGAAATTGAGAGAATACTTATCCTACCTTTAGCTCCTCGTTGGGTTTGACACTCTTACTTATCGAAAAGGATACACACGATCCTCTATACTTGTGGGATATCAACCCACAACCAAATTGGGGGCTCCCAACAATCACAATAATCACCAAGAGTAGCAAGATGTCTAGGTTCTCCACACAAGGAAATCCTAGACTAGTTCCCCTCAAGAATATGAGGAGGTAATGGAAAACCGGTTGGTGAAGATGTAGATCGGAGCCTTCTCCTTCAATCCTTCGAAGATCAACACTTTTGGGTGGAGGGATTGGGAGATCTAGCAAGTTGGGTGAGCTCTAAAAATGGTGAGATCTATTCTAGACGAGCTGACTCAAGGAAAAATAAGGGGATGGGGTATTTATACCCCTCACCCAATTTCTAGCCGTTTGAGTTATTTCTGAGAATGTCACACCGGAGACTCCGGTGTAAATACCGGAGACTCTGGTCTGAAAAGATTCCGGACAGCCCCAGACCAAAGACTCCGCACGTGGGAGACAGAAGACTCTGGATAGTCTTCGGACTGTCTCCGGAGTGACACCAATGGGTGACACCTGTAACGCCCGGGGTTTTCCCCCCAAATAGAATTGTTTGTTGTTTTTCTTTCTCGCATCATGGCATCTTGCATTGCACCTACATTTCCTTCGTAAAATAAAATAAATTTAATCACAACATTTGCTAAATTTTCTATTTCCTGTTTGAACTCTTCTATTATTCCCTAAATCAATTCTTTTGTTTTCTGAAAATAATAAAAGAAAAGAACACACAAAAGAAAAAAAAACGTTTGGCAAGAGAGCATCACTCCAGTGGGCCGAGGCAGCCCACCAAAAGATGGCCCATGTTCGACTCGGTCGCTTTCTTCCTCCTCCTCCGTACAGCGATCACGCAGGAGGCGTCCTCCTGTCCCTGTCACCACCAAACCACCACCATGGCCCCCACCTCCACAAGTCCCATCCCTCCTCCTATTTCTACCCGAGAGCACCAAACCCTAGCCCTACTCCATCTCCTCCGCCGCCACTAGCCCCTCCTTGCCTCCCCACTGCCTCTCTGTTCACCACGTCCCCCTCCATGGCCGTGACTCCGCTCCCATGGCGCGGCCGCCATGGTCACCGCCTCGCCTCGCCGTCAGCGGGAATGGAATCCCGGCGGTCCCAGCTGCGCACCGTTGCCCTCGGTCGGCTCGGGAAGCCACCGTGACGGCCACTCCGTCCTTGTCTTCCACGACGTCTCCTTTCACGCTCGCCGCCGCCGCCGCTTCTACCTCCTCTCCACCGAGCCAAGGCCGCACCTTGGGTGAGATCTTGTCCCTAGGGACCAACCCTCGCACTTCCCCCACCTGCTCTGGGTGTCTGCCGTTGCGCAGCACCACCGTGGTCGCCGTAGGAGCGCCTCTGGGCGTAGTTTCTGTCTTCGTTGTGTGCGGATTGGGTTCAGTTCGTCAGGTTGTAGGACACCCCGCTGATCTACTACAAAAATCAAGCGGGCCTATGCCTTGACAGATGTGAACGCCCAGCCCAGTGGCTCGATGCTTGGCACGGCTGCTCCAGGGCGCGGGTTCGACCCCCACCGCGCGCGGATAAAAGCCACCTCTTTTTTGTCCTTTTTTTCTTTTTATTTCCAGATTCCAGAAAACAGATCTGATGCATTAATTGTAAAATCAATAACAAATTGAATTTTGATCCAATTTTAACGATTCAAATTGCTGTGGATTCATAATCTTGTGCCCTTTCTGTTAATGTCAAGTTTGCAACATGTTTATGTAATAATTTTTGCATTAAATAATTAATTACAGAAAATGCAATTAAAAGTTGAAACTTTGGAATTTCATAACTTTAGTTCTGCTCATCCAATTTAAGCAAACTTGGGCTCTAAAAATTTGTCTTAACAAACTCTACACATTGGTATTTTATTTGGTCACAATTGAATTAATTTTGAATATGTTTCCCTCTGTTTACTAAAAAGGGGCAGAATAGAAATGCCTATGAAAAAATGCATAATAAATTCAATAATAACCCAAAAATTATGTTTAATAGCTCAAAATGTTCAGTGAAACATTTGATACATGTTTTCAACATTTTCAATGCAATTTGTTTACTGTTTTTCCTAATTAAAAGTGGTGCAATAATTCAATGCTTTAATTAAACCCTTTTAAATTGCAAAATTCATAACTTGGGCAATTCAAATCCAATTCCAACATGTAAAATATGTTTTCCATCCCATTTTTCATGAACTTTGCAAATATCAACTTTGTTTTCTGTTTTGAATAAATTAAATTGCTGAAAACAACTGTTTCTTATTTAATACATTTAAAAATTGTCAATTTAATAACTTGCTCATCTAAAATCCAAATTCAACAAATGAAATATGTTTTCCATCTAAAATTTTGTGTTCTTTCCAAATATGAATTTTGTTATCTATTTTGAACAATTAAAATGGGTGAAAACAACAAATGCTTGTGTAACTCATTTAAGAAGCCAAATTTCATAACTTAATAAATAAATTTCCAAACTTGGTAAACACCTTTTCAAATTGAAGCTATTGTTGTTTTCTTATTGTTTTCATCATCCATGCATCATTCTAATCAACCTTCACATGATGGTTATTTGTAGATCATTTAATTCAACATTAATTCATGGGCTTTTCCATATGCAATCCAAATTGCATATGGGCCCATTTAAATATGTTTACCATGTCAACTAGTTTATCTTTGATGCATCCTTAAACTTGTCATGCATCCATATCTTGATCATGCTGGATCTTTTGCCGTAGAAGTAATTGTTGCATCCGGTGTTTGTTCTAGTTCGTTGCTTCTTCGCGGATAGGACGTTGAGATGATGTGAGCAACGACAAGTTCTTCGGATGTACCTCTACTTGCTGGATTCCAGGCAAGTATACTCACTTGCTACCTATGGATGCCTTTCATCACTTGTTATCGATTCTTTCCGTTGTTCTTATGCTAGCCTTATGATTCGATGCTTGTGTCTCGATCTTATCATATGTTACCTTGCAGCCATGATATAGCCTTCCTTCCACTTCCTATTACATGTTGTTTGTTTATCCCGTTGGCCCTCGTGTCGTAGTTGCATGCTTAGGTTTGTTTGTGCTCGAATCTTGTCGTCATTTATCTTATCACCTATTTAGTTTGATAGTTGGGTTTCAATTCAATCAACAACATGTTAATGTTTTGGGTAATAATAACTTGATGATAAGGCACCGGCAGGAGGCCCGGCGTGGTTTTGAGGCCTGCTAGTGTCGACCCTAATTAGGAAAAGGGTCTTGTCCATTGATCCATGATGAGCGCACTAACCGCATGTGGGAAGCGAGTATGGGCGCCCCCCGCAATTCTGATTTGATTCGCATCTCGTCCAAATCGCCACACTTAGTTCGGGCTTTCCATTTGATGCATGCATGTGCAGGTGCGAACCCTTGGCGCCAGGGTGGAACTTTTGTAGTCGGCATTTAGGGAGGCGTGGTCTTCCAGTGCTATGAGGGTCCCCCTTTTCTTCGTGGGGGCTCGATTATCCGCGCACGCACAGCATGTGGTTCTTTGGGCTTGATGCGAAGAAGAGTTGGGTTGTGTTGAGTACCTCGCTTGGTGGGTTGATCCCCCGTCTGGCGGGTTATTCTTACGTGTATGGCCAAATTGGTGCATCCCTGCAGGGTTAAATCTTCTCGAGAAGCCGTGTTGTCCGCGGTTATGGATGACTTGGTGAAAGTGCTGGCTAACAAGTACTCAGACAACTTACACTAAACGATGATAACTTGATTAGTAATATAGATTACCTCCACCATAAAAATGAATGTCACCCTAATCAACCGTGTGAGTTTTCCTTGGGTTGCTTCCTTAGTAGGGGGTAACATTGGATGGGTATTGCTTGGTGAGTAGTTGTAGTTAGTTCTGATACGCTATCTTATCCCTTTCTTTTAGCCGGATGTTGTAGCGAGTCTCTGTAGTTAGTTAGTGCAGCCCGCTGCCGCTTCTTTGCAGTAATCCCTTCCTTTCCGTTGTACCCAAAGTATTTGTATCTTGTGATGATTGGTTACGCTGGTATCTTGTGAGTATGGGTTATCCACTTGCCAGTACTTAACCGTACTGACCCACGAATCCCTTTCGTGGCTGCATATTCCACATTGCAGTCAACAGGTTTGAAGTCTGATGACGTTAGCTTGGGAATCCCTCCGGCTTGGCCTGGGCAGGGATTGGACGCCATCGGTTATCTTCTGGACTCTTAGTCCAATTTGTATCTTGTCCGTAGTCGGACGCTATGTTGTTTCTTCCGCTGTTATTTGGATCTTTGTATTGTATCAGTTGTATCCTTGACTCGTTTGAGTCTTCTTGTACATATCTTTTCTGTTGTTGTTGCGGAATATTCGTGAACTGTTGTAATGTTATCACAATTGGCAACCTGGAATCGGTTATTATGTGGATTTTGGCGGGAATGCTGAAATCTGCATAGTGCCCGATCCCGGGGCGTCACAAATGGTATCAGAGCATGGTTTCCGATTCCCAAAGTTGTTTCGATACGAATGGTTATCGAAGCAACGGGTCCGCAAAGCCTGTAGGATAACCTCGCTAACGGTCGTGTTTCTAGAGTGTCAAAAACTATTTGTGCAAAACCTGTTTTGGAAACATCTCAATAGGATTCTTGTTTTCTCCTTATCTCTATTCTATTTCCCCTCCCATCTTATTTGTTTTGGAGTCTCTTCCCTTATCTATCGTTCAAAGTGTTAGGATCCTACGTGGTTGGACGTTTTCTGAGCCTTTAACCTAATAGGTTCGATCATCGGAAGATTCCTGGTGGAAGAACATCGTCATCAACCCGAGCAAGAATCTCTTGTTAGTGGTGTCGAGAAGCCCTTGTTAGTGGTGTCCAGGAGATCAACTGGAAGCATGAAGAATCGATAGTCGAACTTCTTCTCCCTCCCGGGTTAGGAGGTGGATTGCGGGGACGCAATCCCTTGTTAGTGGTGTCGTCTGTAACGCCCGGGGTTTTTCCCCCAAATAGAATTGTTTGTTGTTTTTCTTTCTCGCATCATGGCATCTTGCATTGCACCTACATTTCCTTCGTAAAATAAAATAAATTTAATCACAACATTTGCTAAATTTTCTATTTCTTGTTTGAACTCTTCTATTATTCCCTAAATCAATTCTTTTGTTTTCTGAAAATAATAAAAGAAAAGAACACACAAAAGAAAAAAAACGTTTGGCAAGAGAGCATCACTCCAGTGGGCCGAGGCAGCCCACCACAAGATGGCCCATGTTCGACTCGGTCGCTTTCTTCCTCCTCCTCCGTACAGCGATCACGCAGGAGGCGTCCTCCTGTCCCTGTCACCACCGAACCACCACCATGGCCCCCACCTCCACAAGTCCCATCCCTCCTCCTATTTCTACCCGAGAGAACCAAACCCTAGCCCTACTCCATCTCCTCCGCCGCCACTAGCCCCTCCTTGCCTCCCCACTGCCTCTCTGTTCACCATGTCCCCCTCCATGGCCGTGACTCCGCTCCCATGGCGCGGCCGCCATGGTCACCGCCTCGCCTCGCCGTCAGCGGGAATGGAATCCCGGCGGTCCCAGGTGCGCACCGTTGCCCTCGGTTGGCTCGGGAAGCCACCGTGACGGCCGCTCCGTCCTCGTCTTCCACGACGTCTCCTTTCACGCTCGCCGCCGCCGCCGCTTCTACCTCCTCTCCACCGAGCCAAGGCCGCACCTTGGGTGAGATCTTGTCCCTAGGGACCAACCCCCGCACTTCCCCCACCTGCTCTGGGTGTCTGCCGTCGCGCAGCAC
Organism: Alopecurus myosuroides; assembly: GCA_028641055.1. Classification (NCBI taxonomy): domain Eukaryota; kingdom Viridiplantae; phylum Streptophyta; class Magnoliopsida; order Poales; family Poaceae; genus Alopecurus; species Alopecurus myosuroides. Next base: position 63,786,151 of record CM054063.1, read on the forward strand.
CACCGTGGTCGCCGTAGGAGCGCCTCTGGGCGTAGGTTCTGTCTTCGTTGCGTGCGGATTGGGTTCAGTTCGTCAGGTTGTAGGACACCCCGCTGATCTACTACAAAAATCAAGCGGGCCTATGCCTTGACAGATGTGAACGCCCAGCCCAGTGGCTCGGTGCTTGGCACGGCTGCTCCAGGGCGCGGGTTCGACCCCCACCGCGCGCGGATAAAAGCCACCTCTTTTTTGTCCTTTTTTTCTTTTTATTTCCAGATTCCAGAAAACAGATCTGATGCATTAATTCTAAAATCAATAACAAATTGAATTTTGATCCAATTTCAACGATCAAATTGCTGTGGATTCATAATCTTGTGCCCTTTCTGTTAATGTCAAGTTTGCAACATGTTTATGTAATAATTTTTGCATTAAATAATTAATTACAGAAAATGCAATTAAAAGTTGAAATTTGGAATTTCATAACTTTAGTTCTGTTCATCCAATTTAAGCAAACTTGGGCTCTAAAAATTTGTCTTAACAAACTCTACACATTGGTATTTTATTTGGTCACCATTGAATTAATTTTGAACATGTTTCCCTCTGTTTGCTAAAAAGGGGCAGAATAGAAATGCCTATGAAAAATTGCATAATAAATTCAATAATAACCCAAAAATTATGTTTAATAGCTCAAAATGTTCAGTGAAACATTTGATACATGTTTTCAACCTTTTCAATGCAATTTGTTTACTGTTTTTCCTAATTAAAAGTGGTGCAATAATTCAATGCTTTAATTAAACCCTTTTAAATTGCAAAATTCATAACTTGGGCAATTCAAATCCAAATCCAACATGTAAAATATGTTTTCCATCCCATTTTTCATGAACTTTGCAAATATCAACTTTGTTTTCTGTTTTGAATAAATTAAATTGCTGAAAACAACTGTTTCTTATTTAATACATTTAAAAATTGTCAATTTAATAACTTGCTCATCTAAAATCCAAATTCAACAAATGAAATATGTTTTCCATCTAAAATTTTGTGTTCTTTCCAAATATGAATTTTGTTATCTATTTTGAACAATTAAAATGGGTGAAAACAACAAATGCTTGTGTAACTCATTTAAGAAGCCAAATTTCATAACTTAATAAATAAATTTCCAAACTTGGTAAACACCTCTTCAAATTGAAGCTATTGTTGTTTTCTTATTGTTTTCATCATCCATGCATCATTCTAATCAACCTTCACATGATGGTTATTTGTAGATCATTTAATTCAACATTAATTCATGGGCTTTTCCATATGCAATCCAAATTGCATATGGGCCCATTTAAATATGTTTACCATGTCAACTAGTTTATCTTTGATGCATCCTTAAACTTGTCATGCATCCATATCTTGATCATGCTGGATCTTTTGCCGTAGAAGTAATTGTTGCATCCGGTGTTTGTTCTAGTTTGTTGCTTCTTCGCGGATAGGACGTTGAGATGATATGAGCAACGACAAGTTCTTCGGATGTACCTCTACTTGCTGGATTCCAGGCAAGTATACTCACTTGCTACCTATGGATGCCTTTCATCACTTGTTACCGATTCTTTCCGTTGTTCTTATGCTAGCCTTATGATTCGATGCTTGTGTCTCGATCCTATCATATGTTACCTTGCAGCCATGATATAGCCTTCCTTCCACTTCCTATTACATGTTGTTTGTTTATCCCGTTGGCCCTCGTGTCGTAGTTGCATGCTTAGGTTTGTTTGTGCTCGAATCTTGTCGTCATTTATCTTATCACCTGTTTAGTTTGATAGTTGGGTTTCAATTCAATCAACAACATGTTAATGTTTTGGGTAATAATAACTTGATGATAAGGCACCAGCAGGAGGCCCGGCGTGGTTTTGAGGCCTGCTAGTGTCGACCCTAATTAGGAAAAGGGTCTTGTCCATTGATCCATGATGAGCGCACTAACCGCATGTGGGAAGCGAGTATGGGCGCCCCCCGCAATTCTGATTCGATTCGCATCTCGTCCAAATCGCCACACTTAGTTCGGGCTTTCCATTTGATGCATGCATGTGCAGGTGCGAACCCTTGGCGCCAGGGTGGAACTTTTGTAGTCGGCATTTAGGGCGGCGTGGTCTTCCAGTGCTATGAGGGTCCCCCTTTTCTTCGTGGGGGCTCCATTAGCCGCGCACGCACAGCATGTGGTTCTTTGGGCTCGATGCGAAGAAGAGTTGGGTTGTGTTGAGTACCTCGCTTGGTGGGTTGATCCCCCGTCTGGCGGGTTATTCTTACGTGTACGGCCAAATTGGTGCATCCCTGCAGGGTTAAATCTTCTCGAGAAGCCGTGTTGTCCGCGGTTATGGATGACTTGGTGAAAGTGCTGGCTAACAAGTACTCATACAACTTACACTAAACGATGATAACTTGATTAGTAATATAGATTACCTCCACCATAAAAATGAATGTCACCCTAATCAACCGTGTGAGTTTTCCTTGGTTGCTTCCTTAGTAGGGGGTAACATTGGATGGGTATTGCTTGGTGAGTAGTTGTAGTTGGTTCTGATATGCTATCTTATCCCTTTCTTTTAGCCGGATGTTGTAGCGAGTCTCTGTAGTTAGTTAGTGCAGCCCGCTGCCGCTTCTTTGCAGTAATCCCTTCCTTTCCGTTGTACCCAAAGTATTTGTATCTTGTGATGATTGGTTACGCTGGTATCTTGTGAGTATGGGTTATCCACTTGCCAGTACTTAACCGTACTGACCCACGAATCCCTTTCGTGGCTGCATATTCCACATTGCAGTCAACAGGTTTGAAGTCTGACGACGTTAGCTTGGGAATCCCTCCGGCTTGGCCTGGGCAGGGATTGGACGCCATCGGTTATCTTCTAGACTCTTAGTCCAATTTGTATCTTGTCCGTAGTCGGACGCTATGTTGTTTCTTCCGCTGTTATTTGGATCTTTGTATTGTATCAGTTGTATCCTTGACTCGTTTGAGTCTTCTTGTATATATCTTTTCTGTTGTTGTTGCGGAATATTTGTGAACTGTTGTAATGTTATCACAAGTGGCAACCTGGAATCAGTTATTATGTGGATTTTGGCGGGAATGCTGAAATCTGCATAGTGCCCGATCCCGGGGCGTCACAACACCATCTTCACTTCGCGCTGGGGAAACGACGAGTCCGGAGACTCCGGTCTTCCAGACCGGAGACTTCGGTGTAGACCGAAGAGTTGGCGGAGATTCCGCCCTTTTTATTGTCTCCTTCATGCAGACTATGTCTGAGGTTGAACGAGCATGCTGGGGCAGGAAATAGTCCAAAGACTCCGGTGTGTCTCCAAACAGTCTCAGGTGTGTGTCCAGGGGGTGACACCATTTGCATAGCTCTGGGCTCTTCATGGGGAAACTTCATACCGAAGACTCCGGTCTGGCAGACCGGAGACTCCGGCCTGGAACAAATTCCAGCAAGTTTTTCCACAAGGAGATCTCTTTGTCCTTGTTTTATTCTCACACCACCATTTATAATATTATTGAATGACCCTGAAACACATCAACACACTTAAATATATATGTGTGTTGTTAACAAACACCCAAAACAAGATTTAGGCGCATTTGCACTTTCAATCTCCCCCTTTTGGTGTTTGATGACAACACACATATTTGCAGTGAATAACATAGCTAGGCTTTGTTTGAAAAAAAATAGATGGGCTCTCGAACAACAAAGTCATGAGCTCCCCCTATGTTTTACAAACAAATCCCACAAGTACAACAACAATAATGAACAATATACTTGCATGCATAGGTAAGGTAAGTAAAGCAACAATAATAGCACAAACATAAGATAACTTCACTAACATAGTATCACCACACACAAATTTATGGTCCACTAGGAAATAAACTCGAAATCAACTAGGATAAACGGAACACAAGCCATAAAAGCAAATCAAGTCCAAAGACTTGTGTTCCGAGGAAAATCAAATCAAAGCAACCCTTGCAAATCCCGAGAAGTCTATAGCTACTTCTCCCCCTTTGGCATCGAGACACCAAAAAGGGACAAAGAGAAACTACATGGAACCCAAGGATCAATCATCCTCCTTGTAGTCCTCATCTTCTCTAACTTTCTTGCCAGTTCCATCACCCTCATCATCATCATCACCCTCTTCTTGATACTCCTCTTATTCTTCTTATTGATACTCTTCTTCTTCTTCAGTATGCTCCTCTTCCTCTGCCCTACGAGCCTTTCCATGGTTGTTGGAAGAAGAGGGATCCAAAGTGACCTCTTCAAAGTCACCCCACTGAAACAAGGAAGCATTCCAATCTTCATAGGACATGGTGACATACTCAGGAGGAGGGTTAAGTGGAGGGGTAGCCACTGTACCCGCATGATCCTGAAGACGGGTAAGCATCTTCTTCATCTCCCTCCTCTCCTTATAAGCCTCATTATTTTCCTTGTGAACACCAATGGTCATGCACAGAAAGTTGCGTTGGAACCAAGAGAGCTTCTTCATCTCATCTTGAACCTCATCCTTTCCCTGATGGCGAGAAGGAGGGTCGGGATTCTTCCTCCTAGCCCTCGGGGTCTCATCCGTAGCATCACCCATGGGGGGTGTCCTCATCAAAAGTAAAGTGAGAAGTGAGCACCTGAAGAGTACCAACATCATGCATAGTCTCACACACAAGTCTTGGGCACTCCTCAAGAATGAGCATCATCACATATGGATCATACACCGGAACCTTCTTGATCTCGATCATTACAGAGTAGATCTCCTCCTTAATGAAATGCATGACGTCAATCTCAAATCCCTCACAGTCCGGTCCAGCCAAGTGACACTAGAAGGCATGATAGAGGAAGATAACTATCCCACCACGAATATCATCAATGTTACCGGCCTTGGGAGCAATGTTGTTACATAAGAGGTGGAGCAGAATGTTGTAAACCCGCTTCAAGTCCTTGGCAATGCATGTACTCGAGATCTTCTCATACATAGGGTCCATCCTATTCTTGTTATAGGCAACACCGGAAATATACATCCTTTGGCCAACATTGTCACCCATAAGGTAACCAATCAGCTCGGAGAGCATAAGGATAGATGACTCACACTTCTTGGAACCGGTCATCCAAGTCAAAGGAATGTCCTCATCTTCTCCAAAAGTGACCGTGGCATAGAATTTTTGAACAACCTTGATGTTGTAGTTCTGTTGAATGCCCACAAGATGCTCCAGACCCAGCTTCTTAGTAATCCAGACGGCCTCTTCAAAATACTCCCTCTGAATAAGCTCAGACTCTCTCCTCCAATAGTTAGGACTCTCAGCAGTGTGAGCCATGGAGAAGAAAGGTTTGGTCCTCATCAGCATATAGTCTTGCTTTCTCATCTTGTTCATAGAGGTGATCCTATCAAACCTAGCCTTCTTTGCCAATTCACGCCTTTGGTGCTCTTGGATAGCCTATTCTTGGCTAAACTCATCATCAAGGGTCCTATGCTGAGCAACTTTCCCAGTCTCTGGATCGGTGACGAGGTAATTGCGAGAGTGAGCATGTGACTTCCTTGGATTTCATGAGGATTGGAGTAGGATGCCTTAGTCCTTTTCCCTGAAAAAACAGCCAAAAAAGCAACACCAAATAGCAGTAGATAAGCATGCATGTCCACAAGGCAAAGGAAGAAATCTGCACAAGATACTGGGCACAACTCTCTGCTTATGCACCGTAATCTCCAGACACACCGGAATCTCCGGTCCGAGGGGCCGGAGTCTCCGGTCTTTGCAGCTCGTCTGACAATGTACATGCAGGGATTTGTGACCCAACCATCTAGTAAAGGTTTCTAGAGAATAACAACAGCCTAGAGAGTGAATACAACCAATGGCAAGGGATAGTATCCCCAAAAATCAACATCTAGAACAAACCCTAGATTCAAGAAGGAAAAGTAGGGGGAGGAGACACCCTTGCCATCCCGGTCGTCCATGGAGGTGCTCCTGGAGGGGAAACTCGAGGGGGTTGAGGGGAGCCCAGAGGGGCGGATCCCGGCAACAGGAGGCGACCGGAAGGGGTCCTGGAGTTGGCGGTGGTGCAGGAGGAGATGTGGGGGTCGGGGGTGGTTGGAAGAGAATGAGGAACCCCCCCATCCCCTTTTTGGTCATACCACGCACGTGGTGCTTGTTTAATCCCATAAAGCGCCTTATCGAGCTTGTAGAGATGGTTAGGGAAGTTGGGGTTCTCGAACCCCGAAGGTTGCTTAACATATACCTCCTCTTTCAGTGGACCATTTAGAAAAGAACTTTTGACATCCATTTGTTGCAATTTAAAATTATGCGAAGATGCATATGCAAGAAGGATACGGATGGACTCAAGGAGAGCCACTGGAGCATAGGTTTCGTCAAAGTCAATGCCTTCCAACTGAGTGTAGCCCTGAGCCACCAATCTTGCTTTGTTCCTTATGACAATGCCATGCTCATCTTGCTTGTTCTTGAAATCCACTTAGTGTCAGTAACATTGTGGCAATCCTTTGCCTTCTCAACTAGCCTCCAAAATGTATTGCGCTCAAAGTTATTGAGCTCATCATGCATAGCTTCCAACCAATCCGAGTCCTCAAGAGCTTAAGGCTCCACCATGAACATGTGAGCTTGATGCTCACTAAAGTTTTCCAATTTCCTTCTAGTATATCTTCTATCTTGAACATCTTCCAAGACCTTGTCATTGGATGCATCAATACACTTGAAGTGCCTTCTAATCCTTCTAGCGCGCCGGGCTTCGATCTCCTCATTATTGCAAGGAGGGATCACTTGATCATCTTGATCATTTGGGTCCACTTCTTGACCGTTTTGTTAGCCTTGATCATCATCATCAACACTTGCTTCAACTTGTGGAGAGGAGGACGAAGAAGGTTGATCTTGGCCTTGACCTTGACTAGCTTGAATGATAGGAGTGGTTGTTTCTTGCATAGTAACTTGGTCAACAAGAGGAGGGTCTTGAACTTCTTATTGGGTAGGTGGATCACTTGGCTCCTTGGATTGTTCTTCTATAGTAGAGGAGGTCTCCACTTGAGTAGAGCATAGTTCTTCTTGAGTTCCATAAGGTGTCCCTCAATGGGGTAGAAAAATTCCACACCCATCCTTCCTATGGCTTCTTGAGGCATTTCAACATCTACATTAGAAACATGAAATTGCGCTACTTGGGAGCTATCATTTTCCTCGAAAACCACACTATAAGATTCTAGACTATCTGTGAGGTTTTGTCAAAGACTCTATAAGTGTGGGATTCGGCACCGTAACCAACAAATATACCCGCAATAGGTTTAGATTGATTTAGACAACCGAACACCCTTTATCAAATAGAAACACTTACAACTGAAGACACGGAAGTAGGAGACGTTGGGTTTGTTGCTGGTGAAGATTTCATATGGAGTCTTCTCTAAGCCCTTGCGAATGTAGAGGTGGTTGGAGGAGTGGCATGTGGTAGATATGGCTTCGGCCCATAAATATTGGAGAGAAGAATACTCCGCCAACATGGTCCTTGCCATATCCAATAGATTTCGATTCTTCCTTTTGGCTACACCATTTTGTTGAGGGGTATATGCAGCGGAATATTAATGACGAATACCCTCTTCACTAAGGAATTCATTCAAAGTGTAGTTCTTGAACTCGGTGCCATTGTCACTCTGAATAGCCATGATAGGGACATTGTTTTGACGTTGCACTTTATTGGAGAAATAGTTGATGGTTTGTTGGGTATCACTCTTAGACTTGAAGAAATAAACCCAAGTGTATCTTGAATAGTCATCGACAATCACCAAGCAATACTTCTTGCCTCCAAGACTTGCCTCGGACACGACAGCAAAGAGATCAACATGGAGGAGCTCCAAGATCCTCTTTGATGCGATAATGGTCTTGGCCTTATGGAGACATCATGCATGTTTCCTTCAACACACAACCTACAAACACGATCTTTGGAAAAGGAAACATTTTCTTCTAGTCCGAGGATTAGGCCACCTTTGTGAAGACTTTGCAAAGTTCTCGTGTTGACATGGGATAAGAAGCGATGCCACAACCATCCCACATCCTCCTTTCCAAAAAGACACATCACTTGAGAATTGGTGGACTTCGAAAAGTCCACCACAAACAACTCATTTTCGACATGTCCCACGTATGCGACGTAAAGAGTCTTGCTCCTCAAAAGGACCACAATATCAGGATCAAAGAAGACGGACAAACCCATCCTCCCTAATGAACGAACTGAAAGTAAATTGTAACCAAGGGACTCGACAAGCATGACGTCCACGATAGTGATATCAGGAGCAATCACAACTTTTCCAAACCCCGTTACCTTAGACTTGGACTTATCTCCATAAGTGACGGTTGCATCATTTGTATTTGAGCGCAACTTCATCACAAGTTCTTTGCTTACGGTCATATGACTAGTGCATCCACTATCAATTATCCATTTAGACCCACCGGAAGCATAGTCGTGCAAGAAATCATTTACTAGAGTTAGGACACGAGGAGGGTCCCCTCATGTTAGCAACAAGGGTCTTTGGAACAAAAATAGTATAGTCAATGAAACCCTCAATTGGACCAACATATTTAGCTTGCACAACACCATAATAATCAACATATAAGAAATGGTGTGGATTGTTAATTCCCGCGGGGTTACTACGAGTAGTGTCATCCCTAATGACAATACCACTCGAAGAAACATTCTTCTTAGCTTGTGCGGGCTTGGCCATATTCTTCTTCTTCTTGTTGTTCTTCTTATTGGCAACATAGCCAAGACCTTGCTTGCCCACTTTTGGTTTAGGATCAACCACTTGTGTCTTGGGAGCAACTTGTGGCTTAGAAGCCACAACCTTCTCAACACACGGGCTCTTGACCTTGAGCTTTACTAGCTCTTACTTCAACCTAGAATTATCCTCAATAATATTTGCATGATCACAAGAAGAAGTAGAGGTACTAGGAACATTGAATTGATTGAGTTGAGTTTGAATTTTTTTCATGTGACTCTTTGAGGGTATAGTGTTCACTCTTCAAGGCTGTGTGGGCCTTGGTGAGATTTTCAAACTCCTCGGTTAGTTTATCATGACCAACCCAAACTCAACCTTATCATTTTTAGCTTTCTTATATTTAGCAATTGCAAGGTCACATTCTTTAATGATATTAGAAAGAAGTTCATTATGTGACTCTTCAATAGTTTCAAGTTCCTCCTCAAGGGAAACTCGACCCTCATGCTCTTTCTCGAGAGTCATAGAGAGAGATGTCTTTTCATCCGCATCTCTCCTTTCAATCTCACTTTTCTTCTCAAGAGATTCATGGGCCTCTCCCAATTGGCTCATGAGGAGATCAAAGTACCTCTTTGTCTCGCCTTGCATGTTAGACATAAAATGTTCCAAAGAGGCAATTTAATCTTCTACACTAGGACTAGCAATGTTATTAATTTCATTTGTAGTCTTAGAGATGATAGAAGATGATACCTCTGAGGCCTTAGCCATGAAGCACTTGGCGTTGGGTTGAGGAAGATTCTCATTGGGGATTCGAAGAGAGATGAGGAAGATGACGTTGATGCAATAGCAAGAGCGGCCACTTCACTTGTGGATTCTTCTTCTTCAACACTTCCGGAATCATACTCTTCTTGAGTCACTAGCACATACTTGGTGGGAGGCTTCTTGTTGAAAGGTTTCTTCTTTAAATGATGTTTATTGTAAGCAACCTTTGACTTGTCCTTGCGAATAATATTGCCACCATGATGTTCTCTATTCTCATGTGGGCAATCCGCAATGAAATGGTGCTTGTCTTGACAATTGAAGCAAGACCTCACTTTTTGAGTCCCTTCTTTGCCATAGCTAGACTTGGTCTTATCCTCAACATATGCCTTGGCCTTGGGAGGATTCTTCCAAAACTTTTGCACGGCAAAGCAATGACATCCTTGAGCACGGGGTCACATTCTTGATCCTTCAAAGGATCCAAGTCCTCAATGCATGCTTCTTGATGTTCAAACTCCCTTGACACCACCTTGGCCTTCAAAGAAATGGAGGCTCCTTTGTGCATTCCCATGGCTCTAGCACGATTGTCAAGAGCATTCTTTGTTTGCACTTGGAAGGAGCTAATTCCTTGCATCACTTGGGCTGAGGTCAATGATGTAAAGTCATGTCTTCCTTGAAGACTCTTCAAGTCCGCGGGCTCATAAGGCATGAGAGCACTTATGTACTTCCTCTTGATCCAAGCATCGTCAATATACTTGGCACCAAAATTATTGAATGCGGTGGCAAGAGTCTTGAGCCTCCGGTACATGTCTTCATGGTTCTCACCATCATGCATATAGAATCCTTCGACTTCATTGCTCAAGGTATCATACCTATTCCTCTTTAGGATTTCATTGCCCACAAACATGACAACAAGAGCATCCCGAGTTTCTTTCGTGGTGGAATATTGTTGAAGATGATGCATGTGGTTTGGACCCATGGCTTGTTGAATAATGGACAAGGAGGTGTAGTTGAGTTGAAAATCTACGGCTTATCTTCTTGTCAAGTTCTTGGGGTCATGAGGCTTGTATCCATCACGAGTGATCCTCCAAAGTTCAATACAAGAAGAGTTTAAGTGAGTTTTGATGGTGCTATAGTGCACGCTCGTTGGGAGACCTTAAGTGTAGGGTGTGAAGAGTGCAGAGGAAAGTTTTCCCTTAGAAAGAAACCAAGGTTGAATTGACCAGTAGGAGAAACAAATCACTTCCGAAGGTTGTTGTCAGCTGATGTTGGCAGGGCGAAGTACTGGTTCAGCAGCAACGTGGAATCTACACAACACAATCAAATTAATTTGCCCCAACGAGGCAGTGAGGTTGTCAATCTCACCGGTTTGCTGAAAACAAAGGATTAGATGTATACTGTGGAAAACAGTACATGTTTGCAGTAGATGAAAGAGAACAGTGATGGCAATGAATGAGAGGAAAATAGTAACTGTAGTAGGAAAACAGTGGTTGTATTGTGAGTGTAAAGAAATGGACAGGGGTCCACAGTTCACTAGTGGTGTCTCTCCAAAACAGATAGAGAACATGTTGGGTAAACAAATTACAGCTAGGCAATTGACAGATATAAAGGCTGCATCATAGTACATATGCATGACATGATGATTACTATGTGATTCATGCGGGCATTACAACAAGATTCATAGACTGTTATCCAACTACATCTATGACTAATAATCCACCCTCGGAGCGTAATCCGATCAAACCTCGGGTATTAAGTTGCAAGCAACAGATAATTGCATTAAGAAAAGTGTGTAATGTAAACAATGTAAACATCGTTGTTTTCTCCCTAATGGCAACAGCACATCCCCCACCCGTTATGTTTCTGTCCCTCGAGCGTGAGTAAAAGGGAGGCATGAACCCACTATCGATCATAAATACCCCCTCTTGGAGTAACAAGCATCAACTTGGCCAAGGTATCTACTAGTAACCGAGAGCATGCAAGTTCATAAATAGCATAAACATGAAAGTACATGATAGATTGATGATCATTGGACATAGCATTCAATATTCATCGGATCCCACCAAACACAACATGTAGCATTACAATAAGATGATCTTGATCATGTTAGGAAGCTCACAAGATCTAAACATGAGGCATAAAGAGGAGAGAACAACCATCTAGCTACTGCTATGGACATGTAGTCCAAGGATGAACTACTCACGCATCACTCGGGAGGCAAGCATGGTGATGAAGATCCCTCCGGTGATGATTCCCCCTCTCGAAGGGAGCCGGGGAGAGCTTCAGAACCCTTCCGAACTAGGGTTGACGATGATGGCGGCTACGGAACTTTTGGTGGAAAAAGGCTCGGGTATTTAGGGTTAACCCATGGAGGAGCTTAAATAGGCGAGAGGGCAACGTTGGTGGGTGGCCAGGGGGCCACACCACCTCATGGTGTGGCCAAGGGGGGCCGCGCCGCCCTATGGTGTGGGACCCCTGAGGCCCTCCTCCGGGTCCCCTCCGGACTCCGTGTACGTCACATATTTCTAAGACCATGGGATTTTGTTTCGTCCAATTCCGAGAATATTTCTAGAACAACTTTTCTAAACCAAAAACATTAGAAAACAAGAACTAGCTCTGTGGCATCTTTTCAATAGGTTATTCCCAGAAAATCCATAAAAATGACATAAAGTGTACAGGAAACATGTAGCATATGGCATGAAAACAACATGGAACATCAGAAATTATAGATATGTTTGAGACGTATCAAGCATCCCCAAGCTTAGTTCCTACTCATCCTCGAGTAGGTAAAACGATAAAAACAAATAATTTCTGAGGTGACATGTTACCAACATAAACTTGATCATCTAAATTGTAAAAGCATATGTAAGCTGAGATCATAGTACTTTAAACACAGGCATGATAGATATAATTATAACAATGAAACTTAGCAATCACTTTGCATCATGAAAATTAACACAAATAAAAGATCATGAATAATAATGCACTTGAAAGTTATATGTTTATTTCAAGAATAAAGAAAACATAGCAAAGTGATATTTCGCTTGTCCTTAAGAGTGGGGAAAAACATAAATGCCAGGACACCTTCAAAGTTCAAGTGGATGAGTAGACCAAATAATTTGAGATCAAGTAATAACACATAATGAATCAATCAATAATAATATTTGGGGTTGATGCACATTAAACTCGGAATGGAAACTATGCTCTCTTAACTTTGCATAAAGTTAGAAGATGGAGACTCAACATAAAAGTTAAAGAAAGGCCTTTCGCAGATGGAAGCATGGATTAACTCATGTGCTAGAGCTTTTTATTTTATTAAACAGAGGTATTGAAAACATTTTTTAGAGAGGCGTATGCTTATGTCAACGAATGGTAATAGAGTTCTTGTCATCTTCCATACTAAAAAAGTTGAGAGAGGTTCTGAATTATTTATGTTGGGCACTTATATCATGCACTTTATATATTATGACACTCCTCCCCACCTTGCTTTCACAAACCATGGCTAACCGAATCCTCGGGTGTCTTCCAACAATCTCATACCATGGAGGAGTGCCTATTTATTTATTTAGTTTTTTGATGTTATAATGGTCTAACCAGCTCTTTGCAAAATTAATGACGAGCAGATGAAGCATTCAAGTCGGGGTACTTAATTAGTATGGAAGACAACAAACCCAACTACTACTTCCTTATGAGCTAAAACAAGAACACGAAACAAGAATAATTTTGAATGTTTTGGAGTGGCAGTTAAATACCACATGTAGGTAGGTATGGTGGACACATTTGGAAAACTTTAATTTTTGGGAGTTGGATGCACGAGTAGAGCTCATACTCAGTACAGGTGGAGGCTAGCAAGAGACTGGGAGCGACAAATTAAGAGAGCAATAATGGACATAATCATGCATAGCGACAAAAAAATTATTTTCAAAGCATAAATGGTATTACAAGTCAAAAACTAAATGATCATAGAGGATATAAGTGACTGGTTTGTAGTCATAAACATGGTGTAAGCATGCACCAAGTCAACCAAATAAAGCATTCGAAGGAGAACACCACAAATTTATGCTTCAATGTGATAAAAACAACTCATGATTCTTTCAATGGAACATTAAGCACTCTCATATATTTGAGACAAGTCATGATACAATAATAACTACTAAGAATAGAATTAGAATAACATCCAACATGACATGAAAAAGTCAAGCCACGGTCTATACGAGCTTCTTTTTGCACCGTTATAAGCACGAAAATTGTACTACTGCTTTCCAACACCAATCATTTTATACTAAACAAAAACTCTCCAAGAGATATAGGAATCAAACAAGAGAGTACTAGTACTACTCTACTAGAACTACCAGCTCTAAATAAGAGATGCATGAAAAACAGGAGCTAAAAGGATTTGCAACAGCTAGAGGAAAAATTAAGAATACGAGAATGGAAGAAAACGAGTATTCATATGAAAAGGCGGAGCATGTCTCTATCCCACACAAGAATGCTAGGTTCCAACTATGTTTATTTCAGCAAAGAAAACAAAAGAAAAGAAAACAAAAACAAATAGACTCTCCAAGTAAAGTGCATATGATGTGACCGAATAAAAATATAGTTTAACTAGAAGTGACCTGATAAATTGTTGATTAAGAAGGGGATGCCTTGGGCATCCCCAATATTAGACGCTTGAGTATTCTTAGAATTTTCTGGGATGAACTACGGGGGCATCCCCAAGCTTTGGCTTTTCACTCTTCTTGATCACATTATATCACCCTCTTCTCTTGACCCTTGAAAACTTCCTTCACACCAAACTCAAAATAATTCTCATTAGAGGGTTAGTGCACAATAAAAATTTCTCATGTTCTCCTTGGACACAAGAATTATTAATACTTTTTAAAAATTAGCTACAGCCACTGATGTTTTGTGGAGCAAAGAAATCCACTCAACATAGTAAAAGAGAGAATGCAAGTAAAAAGGCAGAACCTGTCAAAACCAGAACAGTCTATAAAGACTAATTTTTTCAGCGCACTTACGTTGCTCAAATCGAAAAACGTAAAACTAGAAAAAGTTTTGGAAATAGATGAGGATTAAGCACAAACATTTTCAGGTCATTTTGATTTTTTGTAATTTTATACGATTTTAACAGTGGACAACAGAAATCTGTTTTCTGCGCAGAAATCCAAATCTAACCTCAACTTTTCACTAGAGACTTTACTTGGCACAACAAATGCGATAAAATAAAGATACAAAGGAGTTGCTACAGAAGTAAACAACACCTTGACTCAAATAAAACAGAAGAAACATTGCAAAAATAAAACCATGGGTTATCTCCCAAGAAGTGATTTTCTTTAACGCCATTTAGCTAGGCCCAGAAAACTAGAATCAAGTATTTTCAAGTGAAGAAACATCCAAATTGTAACTTGTTCTTATAATAGAATCAAAAGGCAACTTCATTCTCTTCCTAGGAAAGTGTTCCATACCTTTCTTGAGTGGGAACTGATATTTAATATTCCCCTCTTTCATATCAATAACAGCACCAACAGTTCTAATAAAAGGTCTTCCCAAAACAATAGGACAAGAAGAATTGCATTCAATATTCATAACAATGAAATCAAACGGGACAAGGTTATTGTTAAACATAATAATAACATCATCAACTCTCCCTAAAGGTTTCTTTCTAGCATTATCAGCAAGACGAACATCCAAATAACAGTGTTCCAAAGGTGGTAGATCAAGCATATCATAAAGTTTCTTAGGCATAACAGAGATACTAGCACCAAGATCACATAAAGAATTACAATCAAAATCGTTCACTTTCATTTTAATGATGGTTTCCCAACCAACATCTAACTTCCTAGGGACAGAGGCTTAACGTTTTAATTTTTCTTCCCTAATTTGCATGAGAGCATTTGTAATATGTTTTGTGAAAGCCATATTCATAGCACTAGCATTAGGACTACTAGAAAGTTTTTGTAGGAACATAATTACTTCATATATATTGCAATCATCAAAATCAAGATCATTTTTATCAAAAGTAATGGGACAATTGGCTCCCATATTTCGAAAAATTTCAGCACTTTTATCAGGAAAAGTTTCAGTGGTTTCAGGAAATTTTAAACGTTTAACAAAAGAAGTGGAGGTATTGCCAACACAAATTACTTTACCATTAATAGTAGAAGGTTTGCTAGCATGAGAATCTTCAGTTTTACTAGTGGTGGTAATAGTGCAAACATTAGCTATATTATTCTTTATAGCTATTTCATCTTCTCTTTCCCATCTAGCATGCAGTTCAGCTAACATCCTAACATTGTTATCAATTCTAACTTGAATGGCATTCAAAGTTTTGCTTTCTTTAACATCATGAGGCATAACCTTTAAGAAGATCAACATCAAGAGCAAGGCTATCAACTTTAGAATCAAGAACATCAATTTTGCCAAACTTTTCCTCAACGGATTTATTAAAAGCAGTTTGTGTACTAATAAAATTCTTGAGCATGTTTTCAAGATCCGAGGGTACACTTCTATTGTTGTTGCAGGAATTTACATAACCATTACCATTATTAGAAAGATATGGCCTATAATTTTTGCTACCAAAATTATTCCTATAAGCATTGTTGTTGAAATTGTTGTTTTTAATGAAGTTCACATCAACATTCTCTTCTTGAGCAACCAAAGAGGCTAAAGGAACATTGTTTGGATCAACAAGAGCATGGCCATTAACAAGCATAGACATAATAGCATCAAGCCTATCACTCAAGGAAAAGGTTTCTTCAACAGAATTTACCTTCTTACCTAGTGGAGCTCTCTTAGTGTGTCATTCAGAATAATTTATCATCATATCATCAAGAAGCTTTGTTGCAGAGCCCAAAGTGATGGACATAAAGGTTCCTCTAGCAGCTGAATCCAGAAGGTTTCTTGAAGAAAAAATTGGACTTGCATAAAAGGTTTAGATGATCATCCAATTAGTCAGTCCATGAGTGGGACAATTCTTTACTGAAGATTTCATTCTTTAACAAGATTTAGCAACATGCTCATTATCAAGTTTCTTAAAATTCATAGTGCTACTTCTTAGAGATATAGTCTTAGCAGGAGGATAATATTTTCCAATGAAAGCATCTTTACATTTAGCCCATGAATTAATACTATTTTTAGGCAAAGATAGCAACCATTCTTTAGCTCTTCCTCTCAAAGAGAAAGGAAATAATTTAAGTTTAATAATATCTCCATCTACATCCTTATATTTTTTGCATCTCACAGATTTCAACAAAATTATAAGATGGGCAGCAGCATCATGAGTATTAACACCAGAAAATTGATGTCGCACCCGGACTTCTAGAGGATACTCACCGTACGAACTGAACAGTATTCTGATGGGATTACGGGGCTTACCGGCACCCGCGTCCTCTTACGATTAGGCCAACACTTATGTGTGACAACCCATCGCTACTGTTCACCGTCGATGTAAACTATCCCGTAGAAATCAGGACACTACCATTGACGTACTTCATACCATACACACATGGTACGTCAACGGCTTTGAACAAACTGATAACACAACATATCTCTAAGACACAAAAGATTGAAATAAGTTGCAAATGGCCCTCACTAGGGCAGAGATAGCAAATACAATCATCCAGAGGACACATGTCCCAACATAACATCATTACATCTCAGCGGAAGCATTCAAAGGGTCTGAGTACAGACAAATCCAAATAGGCTTAAGAAGCCAGAAACTGAAATAAAGACGAAGCCCATCCACGATGTCTCGGATCCTGCCCGGGTCCGCTAACTACTCGTCAGCAGCCTCGTCAAACTCCACGTAGTAGCCGTCACCTGGATCCTCGTAAGCGTAGTCTGCGGAAACCACAGCCCCAAAGGGGTCAGTACATAGACGTACTGGCAAGCAAGACTCACAGTTCACCAAAGTGTAACCCGTCAACACCAAGCACAGATGCCTTGGGTTCAACGGAAGAAAGGGGATATAAAAGATGTTGCAACTGGCTGCGCTAACCAACTACAGAGATTCTACCACTTCAGACTAACAGCAAGGAGATAAGATCGAGTGTTGTAACCAACTGAAAGATAACATCAAACAAACCCATCCTGGATCTCGCCCCTTATCCAAAGAAGCAATCCGAGGATAACTCACCCAATTGGATTAAAGATGAATCAAATTATTGTGTCAATAATCCTATTACTAGTCAAGTTGTTAATCATTGGGTGTGAGATTGTGAATCATTAGGTTTAAGTTGTCATGAGTACTTGTTAGCCAGTACTTTCACCAAGTTAACCATAACCGCGGAAAACACGGCTTCTCGAGAAGATTTATCCCTGCAGGGTTGCACCAATTTGGCCGTACACGTATGAATAACCCGCCAGATGGGATGCCTCCCACCAAGCGGGGCACTCAACACAACTCAACTCTTCTTCGCATCAAGCCCAAAGCACCTTGGGCGCACGGCTAATCAAGCCCAGAAGAAAATGGACCCTCATAGCACTCTAAGAACGTGTCCCCCTATATGCCGACTACAAAAGTTCCACCCTGCGCTGGGCTCGCAAAAACATGCATGCGGCAAATGGAAAACACGAACTAAATGAGATGATTTGGACGAGATGCGAATCGAATCAAATTGAGGGGGGCGCCCATACTCGCTTCCCACATGCGGGTAGTGCGCTCATCATGGATCAGTAGACAAGACCCTTTTCCTATTAGGGTCGACACTAGTAGGCCTCAAAACCACACAGGGCCTCCTGCCGGTGCCTTATCATCAAATTATTATTAAGTAATAACATTAGCATGATTGATTGATTAAACATCGAGCCCCCAGAACAGAATAAAATATAGTAACTGAAAGTAACGGGTAACAGACTCGAGCAAAACAACCTAAGCATGCTAGTAGGACACTGGCTCAAACAATAGGGTTGTAGGAGTGGTGGTGAGGCAATATCAGGGTTAAGGGATTCATGTGATAGGTTCGTAACAGAAACAACTACCACTAAGGCTTAGCAGAAATAGACAACGGAAATTATCGGTAACCAGGGTTGAAAGGAAAACAATGGTTCATGTGAGTGATAACTTGCCTGCAAACTCAGCAGCCGGGTACTGAGCTAGATCCTCAGAAGGGGTGCTGTAAAGATCGTCTGTCTCAACGTCGTCGTCTAATCGAGAAGAAGCAAACAAAAAAGACAGAAATATAAACAATCATTATCATGGCATAGTGCACAATCAAAGATGATGCATGACAAGTTAATGGTTGCATCAAAATAAACTAAGTGACATGGTAACACAATTAAGATGGACCCCTATGCAATTTTGAGTTGCATATGGTAAAGGTCCATGAATTAAGTGGAACAAATGATTTACAATTAATTATTATGTGAAAGTTGTTAGCATGATGCATTCATGATGATAACAACAAAATAACAACAATAGATGCAGGTGGAAAAGAATTTTTAACAAGTTTGGAAATTATTTATTAAGTTTGGAAAGTTTGGTTACTTAAACATGTCACACACACAATTGTTGTTTTCATCAAATTAAAGTGTGCAAAACAATTAACAAAATTTATATTTGAAAAGAACATCAAATTTTAGTTGGATTACATGTTTCAATTTTTGAAATAGGAGTTGGTACGAATTTATTATAACTTAAACATTATTAAACAAGTTTTAAATGAATTTAAAACAAGTTTGAATATTATTTGAATTTTATTTATTCAAAACATAAATTCAAATTCACATTTGAAAATTTCACACTTTGATGGTTTGAAAACATATTTTGCATGTTCAAAAATATTTTATTTGGGGCAAGTTATGATTTTATCAAATTTAAATGAATTAAATAAAGATTAAATTATTTAGGCAATTTAAATTATTCAAACCATGAAACAAAATTTATATTTGAATAGGTTATTCAAAATGGTATGGAAAACATATTTTATTTGCATTTATTGGATTAATAATGAATTAGTTATTGAATTTAGCAAATTGCATTTGAATTATTTGAATTCAAATTTGAATTGCATTTGGAATTGTTAAAAAGTACACAAATGGATTATTTGGATAGGTATTTTAATTTAGAACACTAAACATATATAACTTTTATTAATTGGAGTTATAGATTAAAAGTTATTCAAGTTTTTGTTTTAGGGATTAATTCTGCCATTTAAAATGATTTAGAAATTAAAACAGAAACGTGTGTAAACTTTTTATACGCACTGGGGGGCTACCCTGCCACTGCCAGTGGGCCATACGGTGACCGTGAGCTTGCGTGGCAAGGGAGAGGCTGACAGGGGGCCCTCCCTGTCAGCACTTGGTGCCAAAAAGGTGGGATTTAACGCGGAGCCGAGGGATCGAACCCTGGCCCTCGCTGCGCGCTCGAACGCACTGAACCACTACGGTGTTTGCCGTTCGTTTGACAGTAACCACAACGTAGACAGGTTGAGGTGTTGCGCGTTTCTGAAATTTTTCTGACGAAAGCACGGGACTGAACCACGTCAGAAAGACTACCGGCGGCGATCTCGTCGTTGCTCGCAGCAGCTGGGGTGCAGATCGGGTGCTATGCGTGCGTGCTTGCGAAGCTGACAGAGAGGAAGGGGGAGATGGACATCGCGTGCTCACCGGGAGGTTGGCCGCAGATGAACTCGTCGACGGAGGCGAATGCTGCGGCGGTGACGAGGACGGCGGCGTGGCTCCCGTGCTCCTCCCAGCTCGCTCTGGTGTCCAACAGAGGGATGGAGGGGTGGCGGTTTCGTTCCCGTGTTTAGCTAGGAGGGTGGAGCTGCATGGCGACGGCGGCGAGGGTGGATTTAGGCGGAGGTCGTCGGGGAGGAAGAACAGAGAGGGGAGACGACGGTGGGAGGTGGCGCTCGACGGCGGAGGCGAGGGGAGAGAGGAAACCCAGGCTAGGGTTAGGTGCCCGGGGGTCCGTGGGGTTCTTATAGCGACCGCGGGTGGCTCCTGGCCGTCGGAGCGGCGCCACTGCCGCCGTGGCAGCTCTGGATGAGCTGCCGTACCGCGGGGCGACGGTGGCGGCCGTTCTAATCGAAGCGGTACGCGCGCTTAGCGGGCTGGGCCGCGCTAGAAAGGGTTAGGCGGGCTGGGTAGGCTGCTAGTTGCCGCGCGCGCGTCCGTTTGCTTTTTTTTCTGCTTTCTGTTTTTCTTTTTTGTAGCAATAGAAAATGGAAACATTTGATGGTTTTTGAATTGCTAAAAATTTTGGAAAAATTCAGGGGAGTTTGTTAGTTCAACAACTACCCTTGACAACTTAAGTTTTTGAAAAATTCAAAACTAGTTGCTGTTTTTGCAAAAGGGTTTGAATTGGAATATTTTGAATATTTAAAATGAGTATTAAAACCAACACTTTAATAAAGTGACCCAAATGATTTAATTGGAAACAAAAGAGTAAAAATGTTTTGGTTATTATTTTTATACTTTCAAATTGGGTTCTGTTTGAATACATTTGGTTTGAATTGGAATAATTTGTTAATTAATATAGAAAACAACAACTTAATAGGGTGAACCCTATTCTTAATTGGATTAAAAAAATATTGGAATGGTTTGGTATTTTTATAATTTCCAAATGAGGTGTTGTTGATGATTTGCTTTGAATTTGAAACCAATTGGGAATGAATTAGTGGAAATATAAACACCATTTTATTAGTTGATCAATATTGAAAAATATGACAACAAATGGGTTGTTTTTATTTGTGATTTTTTTATTTCAAATGTTGTAACAGAGCAAGTATGAAATAACCATTTGAATTTGTTTGAGTTTCATTATGAAAACAAGATAAAACAGATGCAAAACAAATAGTAAACAAATGCAAACAAATAATTAAACATGATGACATGATGCAATACTTGAATTAAAACAAGAAATCAAACATTCTAAGGGATATTTCATACTTGGGATGTTACAAAACGCCCCCCCTTGAAGGAATCGCGCCCCGAGATTCCTTACTGAGAAGTGAAAAGGTCCGGATACTTCTTGCGAAGATCCTCTTCGGTCTCCCATGTTGCCTCTTTATCGGAATGATGCGACCACTGCACTTTCAAGAACTTGGTGCTCTTGTTGCGAGTCTTACGCTCGGTCTCATCGAGAATACGAACAGGGTGCTCCTCATAAGATAGATCATCTTGCAGTTCAATGGAATCATGATCAACTGCACGATCTGGATCTTTGAAACACTTCTTGAGCTGTGACACGTGGAACACATCGTGCACCTTGGATAGTTTTTCTGGAAGTTCAAGACGATAGGCAATTTCTGCCCGCCTTGAGAGAATGTTGAAAGGACCAATGTATCTTGGTGCAAGCTTTCCTTTCACACCAAAACGATGAGTGCCTCTGAGGGGAGTTACACAGAGATATGCCTTGTCACCAGGTGCATAGATCATATCCCTGTGCTTGCTATCATAATAGCTCTTCTGACGAGACTGGGCAATCCTGAGATTGTCACGAATGATACGAACTTTCTCCTCGGCTTCCTTAACAATGTCATGGCCTAAGAGTGAATGTTCACCAGCTCCAGACCAATTGATTGGACTCCTGCATCTGCGGCCATACAATGCCGCAAATGGTGCCATGCCTAGGCTTGCCTGGTAGCTGTTGTTGTAGGAGAATTCAGCATATGGAAGGCAATCCTCCCATTTCATGCCAAAGGAGAGACCACATGCTCTGAGCATATCCTCGAGAATCTGATTGACTCTTTCGACTTGCCCCTGAGACTGAGGGTGATAAGTTGTGCTGAACAGAAGTTTGGTGCCCAATGCTTCTTGAAAACTCTTCCAGAAATGAGAAGTGAATATGCTTCCACGGTCTGAGCTTATTTCCAATGGAACACCATGAAGAGGAACGATCTTTGCTGTGTAGAGCTCTGCTAACTGGCTAGCTGAGATAGTTTCCTTGACAGCAAAGAAGTGTGCTACCTTAGTGAGACGATCAATAACAACGAAGATTGCATCGTTGCCCTTTTTGGACTTTGGAAACCCAGTAACGAAGTCCATTTCAATCATGTTCCACTTCCACTCAGGAATTTTTAGAGGTTGAAGAAGACCTTCTGTTTTCTGATGGACTGCCTTAACACGTTGACAAACGTCGCATTCAGAAACGTATTGAGCAATTTCACGTTTCATGCCAGGCCACCAATACAGAGTCTTGAGATCCTGGTACATCTTTGTACTTCCAGGGTGGATGGAGAGAGGAGTTTCATGAGCCTCCTTGAGAATGACATCTTTGAGGCTTTGAATCTGAGGAACTGCAATGCGTCCTTCGAAGAACACAGTTCCCTTGTCATCAATTGAGAAGGACTTGAATTTATCATTGCCTTCCTTGATGTGCTCTACAACCTTCTTGATTTCAGCATCACGAAGTTGTTCAGAACGAATCTTGTCCTCGAGAGTTGGACTGGCTGTCAAGCTAGCAAGATAACCTTGAGGAACAAGACCAAGGTTCAGCTTCTGGAATTCTTCATGAAGTGGAGGTTGGCTTTCCATGATCATGAGATTATTGCAATAGGATTTGCGACTGAGAGCATCGGCCATAACATTAGCCTTGCCTGGAGTGTAAGCAATGGTGAGATCAAAGTCTTTAATCTTCTCAATCCATCTCCTTTGCCTGAGGTTTAGATCTGGCTGAGTGAAGATGTATTTCAGACTCTTATGATCGGAAAATATTTCAGTTTTGTTACCCAACAAGTATTGTCTCCATTTCTTGAGGGCAAACACAACTGCTGCAAGTTCTAGGTCATGTGTGGGATAGTTTTGCTCATGTGGGTTCAACTGACGTGAAGCATAAGCCACAACTTGACGTTCTTGCATAAGAACTGCACCTAGACCTTGGAGAGATGCATCGCAGAATATCTGGAAAGGTTTGGTAGTATCTGGGCCAACCAGAACTGGGGTGGAAGTGAGTTTAGTCTTCAAGAGATTGAAACTTTCATCACACTGTGGAGTCCAAACGAACTTCTTGTCCTTCTTTGTGAGATCAGTGAGAGGTTTTGCAATCTTGGAGAAGTTTTGGACGAAACGACGGCAATAGCTAGCCAAGCCAAGAAAACTTCTGACTTGCTTCACCGTCTTAGGGGGTTTCCAATCAACAATTGCCTTAACCTTTTCCGGGTCAATGGCTATGCCCTTGGCAGAGATGGTATGACCAAGATATGCAACTTCTGGAATCCAGAACTCACATTTGGAGAACTTGGCATATAGACGATGCTCGCGAAGTTTCATGAGAGTGAGACGAAGATGTTCTCCATGCTCTTCCTCGGATTTGGAGTAGACTAGAATGTCATCAAGATATACCACAACGAACTTGTCGAGGTATTCATGGAAGACAGAATTCATGAGTCTTGAGAACGTCGGCGGTGCATTGGTGAGACCAAAGGACATGACGGTGTATTCATATAGACCGTACCGAGTGGTGAAAGCTGTTTTTGGAATATCTTCCTTTCTGATCTTTATCTAATGGTAACCCATCCTCAAGTCCAACTTTGAGAATATTGAGGCTCCAGCAAGTTGATCAAAAAGATCATCGATACGAGGAATTGGATACTTGTTTTTGATGGTTTTCTCGTTGAGAGGACGATAGTCAACCACGAGTCTTTTTGTTTGATCCTTCTTGGCAACAAACAGAGTTGGGCAACCCCAAGCGGAGGAACTAGGCTGAATGTAACCTTTCTCCATGTACATATCGATTTGCTCCTTCAACAATTTCAGTTCAGGAGGAGCTATCTTGTATGGATGCTTAGAGATTGGAGCAGTACCTGGCTCAAGCTCGATCACGAACTCAACTGCTCTGTCCGGAGGCATCCCTGGCAACTCTTCTGGAAAGACGTCAGGGAATTCACAAACCACCGGAACATTTTCAATTGCAGGAAGAGGTTTAGCATCGAGGTTGAACAGCTGAACAGAACTTGATCCATATGGAGAATAGACTATCTGGCCTGAAGGGTGAGAGAGAGTTATTGACTTTTGAGCACAGTCAATTTTAGCTTTGTGGGTCTTCAACCAATCCATACCCAGAATGACATCAATGTCAGAATTTCCTAGCATCATGAGTGAAGCAAGGAATATGCAGCCTCCAATTAGGATTTGATTGTCCATACTTATCTTGGAAGTCAACATTTGCGGTCCCGGAGAGTGAACAGTCATTTGATTGCTTAGCGGAACCAGAACTAGGTTGTATGCTTTTGCAAAAATCTTTGACACAAAAGAATGCGATGCTCCGGTATCAAACAACACTTTAGCTGGAATAGAGTTTACGGGTAATATACCGAGAACGACGTCAGCAGCTTCCTCAGCTTTGTCGGCCTTGATATGATTCACCCTCGCGGTCCTCCCGACAGGCCTGTTGTTGGAGTTGAAGGCTTTAGCCGGGGGAGCACGAACCATTGCCTGGTTGGTGTTGGGGCGAGGAGGTGGAGGTAGCTGCCTCTGAGTGCACTTATCAGCATAGTGTCCAGTATCCTTGCACTTGTAGCAAGTGACGACACGAGAAGGACCTGGCCTTGGCTGCCCCATTGGAACCCTCTGACTCTGCATCTGAGCTGGGTTGGGTGGGCGGGGAGCAAAGCCTGGAGAAGCTTGGGCATATGGAGCCCTAGTGACAGCAGCATTTGGCACCCAGATGCGGCGCTTCTGCGGAGGGGTGGTCATGTTGGAGGAGGAACCACCCTCACGCGAGTGCTTTCGGGACTCCTCGAACGCCTTGCGCCCATTCTCCTCATTGAGCGCGGTGTTCACGAGCTCCTCGAAGTCCTTGCACTTGATGTTGGTGAGAGCGTACTTCAGTTCCGGGTTAAAACCTCGGCGGAACCTTGCCATCTTCTTGGCTTCAGTGGACACCTCATCACCAGCGTATCGAGCGAGACGATTGAACTCGTTCTGGTAGCCAATGACGTCCAGCTTGCCCTGCTTGAGAGAGCAAAATTCCTCACGCATCCTTTCCATGAGACCATCTGGGATGTGGTGCTTCAGGAAGGCATCCTTGAAACATCCCCAGGTGATAGGATAGCCAGCTCTCATGGTCTGGTAGTTCTCCCACCAGGTAGCTGCCTGACCCTTCAGTAGGTAGGTGGCATACTTGACTTTATCCTCCTCAGCAACGTGAGCAATGTCCAGAGCCCTGGCCATCTCCCTGATCCAGTCATCAGCATCCAGAGGCTCACGTGTTGCCACGAAAGCTCTCGGCCCCATACTCAGAAACTCCTTGATGCTGACTCGCGGAGCATTCTGGTTGTTGTGCTGGTTAGCCTGGATCTGGGCCATCTGAGCCACGACCTGAGTCATCTGAGTCAACAGCTCCGTGAGCGGAGGTGGTTCAGGCGGGTTGCTCCTTGTTGGCGGCATCCTGAATAGACATGCATTTTAGCACAACAACAGAAAAGGATAGACTTGGTAACCGAAAGATAGATTATTCCGACGCATGAATAGATAACCAACAGGTACATCATCACATGTTCAAATACATCAGAATATCCAACACACCAATACATGGTTCGAAAGCCAAAGGATAACTAAACATAGCTAGGAATGGATACATCGGTACTCCCATGCTCATCACGCAGGACGGCGGTGAGTAGTACGACGAGAGATACGGTGAGGAGGAATCCCACGGAAGTAGGTAGAACGACGATCCACGTAGATCGGGACTGCTCTGAGAGCAACTCTCGGTGTGGTGAAGTAGAAAGCGTCGTCTCCCTGTGCTCCAAAGCGTGGAATCCCAGTGTAACCAGCTCCGAGGTTGAGGAGTGGACCTCTGATCGGCTCGTAACCTCCAGCATCTGGCAAACTACGTCCAACTGTCTGATGGAAACGTGCAAAGCGCTCATCTCCAACAAAGTCTGTGGTGTACGTAGCCAGACGAGTCAAAGCAAGATAGAGCTGCTCCCTGACTGAGGCCAACTCCTGAGAAAGTGTGGTGGCAACAGCGTCACTGTGCCTCACAAACTGAGCGGTGGTGTGCAGCCTGGTGTTATCATGCTCGTAGACATCCAGGTTGTCGTAGAGGGTGAAGTGAGCTCCCGCTGACGTGATGTAACCACGGGGGATGTGGCGATAGATAGAATCGTCAAATCCCCAGTAGTCAGCACGGAGGACGGTGAGACTCACGTAAGCTGCCTGCTGCACGGCCATATCCACTGTGGAACCTACTGCCTCGTAGCGGTGGACAACGCTCATGCCATCATCTGACAGAATGTAGACGATAGCCTGGTAGTAGGTCTGGTCAAACTCTCGCTGCTGCTCGTAGACCTGGTACTCTGGTGCCCAATGGAACCCCAGATAAGTGACCATGTCTCTCAGCATCTCCGGATAACCGGCGGTGCTCTCACAACGAGTCATCCGAACCACCTGCGGGTAAAACCTGAGATCCATCTGCAGATGATCGGGGAAGTTTTGATTAGACGCCGGTAGAGAACTGATGTGGAAAGCAACAACAAGGTTCAACGGACGAAAAGGATGTTGAAAAGAACAGGATATTGAAGCAACATCGGGAAACACGAGACCAAAAACTCCTGAGGTACTACGGAGAACCCAAAACACGTGAAATCCTAACTTGAAAGTTTAGGTGAGAACAGAAAACAACGTTGCACTTCCTTACCAGAAAAGGGTGGGTGGGTGGGGAAAGAAGAAAAATGGCAGAATTCCTACTCTCACGTTTCATTTTTCCTATATAGCTACAAAATAGTTTCTAGACTCAACTGCGACCAGTAAAAAGGGATCCTACAGGCAGACAGGCTCTGATACCATTTGTCGCACCCGGACTTCTAGAGGATACTCACCGTACGAACTGAACAGTATTCTGATGGGATTACGGGGCTTACCGGCACCCGCGTCCTCTTACGAGTAGGCCAACACTTATGTGTGACAACCCATCGCTACTGTTCACCGTCGATGTAAACTATCCCGTAGAAATCAGGACACTACCATTGACGTACTTCATACCATACACACATGGTACGTCAACGGCTTTGAACAAACTGATAACACAACATATCTCTAAGACACAAAAGATTGAAATAAGTTGCAAATGGCCCTCACTAGGGCAGAGATAGCAAATACAATCATCCAGAGGACACATGTCCCAACATAACATCATTACATCTCAGCGGAAGCATTCAAAGGGTCTGAGTACAGACAGATCCAAATAGGCTTAAGAAGCCAGAAACTGAAATAAAGACGGAGCCCATCCACGATGTCTCGGATCCTGCCCGGGTCCGCTAACTACTCGTCAGCAGCCTCGTCAAACTCCACGTAGTAGCCGTCACCTGGATCCTCGTAAGCGTAGTCTGCGGAAACCACAGCCCCAAAGGGGTCAGTACATAGACGTACTGGCAAGCAAGACTCACAGTTCACCAAAGTGTAACCCGTCAACACCAAGCACAGATGCCTTGGGTTCAACGGAAGAAAGGGGATATAAAAGATGCTGCAACTGGCTGCGCTAACCAACTACAGAGATTCTACCACTTCCGGCTAACAGAAAGGAGATAAGATCGAGTATTGTAACCAACTGAAAGATAACTTCAAACAAACCCATCCTGGATCTCGCCCCTTATCCAAAGAAGCAATCCGAGGATAACCCACACAGTTGGATTAAAGATGAATCAAGTTATTGTGTCAATAATCCTATTACTAGTCAAGTTGTTAACCATTGGGTGTGAGATTGTGAATCATTAGGTTTAAGTTGTCCTGAGTACTTGTTAGCCAGTACTTTCACCAAGTTAACCATAACCGCGGAAAACACGGCTTCTCGAGAAGATTTATCCCTGCAGGGTTGCACCAATTTGGCCGTACACGTATGAATAACCCGCCAGATGGGATGCCTCCCACCAAGCGGGGCACTCAACACAACTCAACTCTTCTTCGCATCAAGCCCAAAGCACCTTGGGCGCACGGCTAATCAAGCCCAGAAGAAAATGGACCCTCATAGCACTCTAAGAACGTGTCCCCCTATATGCCGACTACAAAAGTTCCACCCTGCGCTGGGCTCGCAAAAACATGCATGCGGCAAATGGAAAACACGAACTAAATGAGATGATTTGGACGAGATGCGAATCGAATCAAATTGAGGGGGGCGCCCATACTCGCTTCCCACATGCGGGTAGTGCGCTCATCATGGATCAGTAGACAAGACCCTTTTCCTATTAGGGTCGACACTAGCAGGCCTCAAAACCACACAGGGCCTCCTGCCGGTGCCTTATCATCAAATTATTATTTAACAATAACATTAGCATGATTGATTGATTGATTAAACATCGAGCCCCCAGAACATAATAAAAATAGTAACAGAAAGTAACGGGTAACAGACTCGAGCAAAACAACCTAAGCATGCTAGTGAGACACTGGCTCAAACAATAGGGTTGTAGGAGGTGGGGTGAGGCAATATCAGGGTTAAAGGATTCATGTGATAGGTTCGTAACAGAAACAACTACCAATAAGGCTAGCAGAAATAGACAACGGAAAGTATCGGTAACCAGGGTTGAAAGGAACACAATGGTTCATGTGAGTGATAACTTGCCTGCAAACTCAGCAGCCGGATACTGAGCTAGATCCTCAGAAGGGGTGCTGTAAAGATCGTCTGTCTCAACGTCGTCGTCTATTCGAGAAGAAGCAAACAAACAAGGCAGAAATATAAACAATCATTATCATGGCATAGTGCACAATCATGGGATGATGCATGTCAATTTAATAGATGCATCAAAATAAACTAAGTGACAGGGTAACACAATTAATATGGACCCCTATGCAATTTTTGAGTTGCATACGAAAGGTCCATGAATTAAGTGGAAACAAATGATCTACAATTTATTACCATGTGAAAGTTTGCTTAGCATGATGCATGCATGATGATAATAACAAGATAACAACAATAGATGCAAGTGGTAAAAGGATTTAACAAGTTTGGAAAATTATTTATTAAGTTGGAAATTTTGGTTACTTAAAGATGTCACACAAACAATTGTTGTTTTCATCAAGTTAAAGGGTGCAAAACAATTAACAAAATTTATATTTGAAAAGAACATCAAATTTTAGTTGGATTACATGTTTCAGATTTTGAAATAGGAGTTAGGATGAATTTATTATGACTTAAACAATATTAAACAAGTTTTAATTGAATTTGAAACAAGTTTGAATATTATTTGAATTTTATTTATTCAAAACATAATTTCAAACTCACATTTGAAAAGTTCACACTTTGATGGTTTGAAAACATATTTTGCATGTTCAAAAATATTTTATATTGAGCAAGTTATGATTTTATCAAATTTAAATGAATTAAACAAGTATTAAATTATTTAGGCAATTTAAATTATTCAAACAATGAAACAAAATTTATATTTGAATAGGTTATTCAAAATGGTATGGAAAACATATTTTATTTGCATTTATTGGATTAATAATGAATTAGTTATTGAATTTAGCAAATTGCATTTGAATTATTTGAATTCAAATTTGAATTGCATTTGGAATTGTCAAAACAGTACACAAATGGATTATTTGGATAGATATTTTAATTTAGAACAATAAACATATATAACTTTTATTAATTGGAGTTATAGATTAAAAGTTATTCAAGTTTTTGTTTTAGGGATTAATTCTGCCATTTAAAATGATTTAGAAATTAAAACAGAAACGTGTGTAAACTTTTTATACGCACTGGGGGGCTACCCTGCCACTGCCAGTGGGCCATACGGTGACCGTGAGCTTGCGTGGCAAGGGAGAGGCTGACAGGGGGCCCTCCCTGTCAGCACTTGGTGCCAAAAAGGTGGGATTTAACGCGGAGCCGAGGGATCGAACCCTGGCCCTCGCTGCGCGCTCGAACGCACTGAACCACTGCGGTGTTTGCCGTTCGTTTGACAGTAACCACAACGTAGACAGGTTGAGGTGTTGCGCGTTTCTGAAATTTTTCTGACGAAAGCACGGGACTGAACCACGTCAGAAAGACTACCGGCGGCGATCTCGTCGTTGCTCGCAGCAGCTGGGGTGCAGATCGGGTGCTATGCGTGCGTGCTTGCGAAGCTGACAGAGAGGAAGGGGGAGATGGACATCGCGTGCTCACCGGGAGGTTGGCCGCAGATGAACTCGTCGACGGAGGCGAATGCTGCGGCGGTGACGAGGACGGCGGCGTGGCTCCCGTGCTCCTCCCAGCTCGCTCCGGTGTCCAACAGAGGGATGGAGGGGTGGCGGTTTCGTTCCCGTGTTTAGCTAGGAGGGTGGAGCTGCATGGCGACGGCGGCGAGGGTGGATTCAGGCGGTGGTCGTCGGGGAGGAAGAACAGAGAGGGGAGACGACGGTGGGAGGTGGCGCTCGACGGCGGAGGCGAGGGGAGAGAGGAAACCTAGGCTAGGGTTAGGTGCCCGGGGGTCCGTGGGGTTCTTATAGCGCCCGCGGGTGGCTCCTGGCCGTCGGAGCGGCGCCACTGCCGCCGTGGCAGCTCTGGATGAGCTGCCGTACCGCGGGGCGACGGTGGCGGCCGTTCTAATCGAAGCGGTACGCGCGCTTAGCGGGCTGGGCCGCGCTAGAAAGGGTTAGGCGGGCTAGGTAGGCTGCTAGTTACCGCGCGCGCGTCCGTTTGCTTTTTTTTCTGCTTTCTGTTTTTTTTTGTAGCAAATAGCAAATGGAAGCATTTGATAGGGTTTTTAGTTTTTAAAAATTTAGAGAAAAAATCATGGGGAAATGTTATCCCAAAATCTATCATTTGGCAATTTAGGTTTTTGAAATTTCAAATTTTTACTTGCTGTTTGGAAAATAAACCAAATTAGATGATTTTGAATATTTAAAATGATTATTAAAACCAACACTTTAATAAAGTGACCCAAATGATTTAATTGGAAACAAAAGAGTAAAAATGTTTTGGTTATTATTTTTATACTTTCAAATTGGGTTCTGTTTGAATACATTTGGTTTGAATTGGAATAATTTGTTAATTAATATAGAAAACAACAACTTAATAGGGTGAACCCTATTCTTAATTGGATTAAAAAAATATTGGAATGGTTTGGTATTTTTATAATTTCCAAATGAGGTGTTGTTGATGATTTGCTTTGAATTTGAAACCAATTGGGAATGAATTAGTGGAAATATAAACACCATTTTATTAGTTGATCAATATTGAAAAATATGACAACAAATGGGTTGTTTTTATTTGTGATTTTTTTATTTCAAATGTTGTAACAGAGCAAGTATGAAATAACCATTTGAATTTGTTTGAGTTTCATTATGAAAACAAGATAAAACAGATGTAAAACAAATAGTAAACAAATGCAAACAAATAATTAAACATGATGACATGATGCAATACTTGAATTAAAACAAGAAATCAAACATTCTAAGGGATATTTCATACTTGGGATGTTACAATTGCTCTCTCATAACAAGATTTAATAGGGCAGGCTTAATCTCATAAAAATCAGCAGTAGGAGAAGGTGGAGCAATAGGTGTGCTAATAAAATCATTGTTGTTTGTGCTAGTGAAGTCACACAACTTAGTGTTCTCAGGAGTACGCATTTTAGCAAGATTAAAAACAGGATAAAAATAACAACTATAATAAGAACTTTTTTGTGTGTTTTTTATATAGAGAAGCAAACAAGACAAAATAAAATAAACTAAGAAAAACAAAAACAAAGTAAAGAGATTGGAGGTGAGAGACTCCCCATGAAGAAATCCTCTTCCTCCCCAGCAACGGCGCCAGAAAACTTGATGGTGCTATAGTGCACGCTCGTTGGGAGACCCCAAGTGTAGGGTATGAAGAGTGCAGAGGCTAGTTTTCCCTCAGAAAGAAACCAAGGTTGAATCGACCAGTTGGAGAAAAAATCACTTCTGAAGGTTGTTGTCAGCTGATGTTGTCAGGGCGCACTACCGGTTCAGCAGTAACGTGGAATCTACACAACACAATCAAATTACTTTGCCCCAACGAAGCAGTGAATTGTCAATCTCACTGGTTTTGCTGAAAACAAAGGATTAGACGTATAGTGTGGAAAACAGTACTTGTTTGCAGTAGATGAAAGAGAACAGTGATGGAAATGAATGATAGGAAAACAGTAATTGTAGTAGGAAAATAGTGGTTGTAGTGGTTGTATTATCAATGTAAAGAAATGGACCGGGGTTCACAGTTCACTAGTGGTGTCTCTCCAAAACAGATAGATAACATGCTGGGCAAACAAATTACGGTTGGGCAATTGACAGATATAAAGGCTGCACCGCAGTGCATATGCATGACATGATGATTACTATGTGATTCATGCGGGCATTACAACAAGATTCATAGGCCGTTATCCAACTGCATCTATGACTAATAATCCACCCTCGGAGCGTAATCCAATCAAACCTCGGGTATTAAGTTGCAAGCAACAGATAATTGCATTAAGCAAAGTGTGTAGTGTAAACAATGTAAACATCGTTGTTTTCTCCCTAATGACAACAGCACATCCCCTGCCCGTTACGTTTTTGTCCCTCGAGCGTGAGTGAAAGGGAGGCATGAACCCACTATCGAGCATAAATTTCCCCTCTTGGAGTTACAAGCATCAACTTGGCCAGAGCATCTACTAGTAACGGAGAGCATGCAAGATCATAAATAACATAAACGTAAAAGAACATGATAGGTTGATAATCATTGGACATAGCATTCAATATTCATCGGATCCCAGCAAACACAACATGTAGCATTACAATAAGATGATCTTGATCATGTTAGGCAGCTCACAAGATCTAAACATGAGGCATAAAGAAGAGAGAAAACCATCTAGCTATTGCTAAGGACCCGTAGTCCAAGGATGAACCACTCACGCATCACTCCGTAGGCAGGCATAGTGATGAAGAGCCCTCCGGTGATAATTCCCCCTCCTGGCAGGGTGCCGGGGAGATCTTCAGAACCCTCTTGAACTAGGGTTGACGATGACGGTGGCTAAGGAACTTTTGGTAGAAAAAAGGCTCGGGTATTTAAGGTTAACCCGTGGAGGAGCTTAAATAGGCGAGAGGGAAACGTCGGTGGGTGGCCAGGGGGCCACACCACCTGGTGGTGTGGCCAAGGGGGGCTGCGCTGCCCTATGGTGTGGGGCGCCTGAGGCCCCCTTCGGGTACCTTCCGGTCTACATGTACGTGACAGATTTCTAAGAACCTAGGATTTTGTTTCGTACAATTCTGAGAATATTTCCAGAACAACTTTTCTGAAACAAAAAACATCTGAAAACAGGAACTGGCTCTGTGGCATCTTGTCAATAGGTTAGTCTCAGAAAATCCATAAAATGACATAAAGTGTATAGGAAACATGTAGCATATGGCATGAAAACAACATGGAACATCTGAAATTATAGATACGTTTGATACGTATCAAGTTTCCATATAATATTTCCAATCACCAAAAGAATGTGCATCAAGTTTAGGAGGTTCTCCTCTAGGAATAATATGAGGATGTGGGACGGGAGGATCGGGAGAGTAGTGTCCTTCAACAGAGTGGTAATCTCCTTTCCCTTCCGTACCCTTATCGGTGGAGTTGTTAAGGGGATCGTTTTTAGGTTTTTCACCATTAACCCCATCTTTAGAACCCCCCGGAATTTCTTTCGGAGGAGATGATGTGGAAGTATCCAGTTCCTTGGCTTTCATGAATTGCAACAAGTGAGTTTGCAACTCGTGGATTTTACCATCCATGTATGAGGTAAAGGACTTCTGCAAATCCTTGAGATCATCCATAGTGACTTGTGCCGCAGAATCGGTGACTACCACATTATCATCCATACTAAAACTCTTAGGCGGTTAAGAACAAAATAAGAACCGATGCTTTGATACCAATTGAACGGATAGTATGGGAACCTAGAGGGGGGTGAATAGGTGATATGACCAATTTTAATTTTTCTTCAAATTAAGGCTTGACACAAAGGTAAATTCTCTAGATAATGCAACTAAGGTGAATTTACCTATATAACAAGAGCAACAATAACAACAATACAAACACAAAGTAAAGGAGAGGGAACGAGGTAACCGATAACGAAAGCACGCGGATCCACGATGTATTCCCGAGTTCCTCCTTGTTAAGGGAGTACGTCGCGTTGGAGGGGTGTGAGTTTCGCCACGAAGGACTACTCAACGCCATAAAGGCCTCACCCTATTCTCCGATGAACCCCACCACAAAGTCCTAGTCCACCTTCCACTATTGATCCCCTTTGAGGCGGGAATCGAGTCCTTTAGAAACAAGTTTGGGGCACACACCCACAACCAAATTGGGGGCTCCCAACAATCACAAGAATCACCAAGAGTAGCAAGATTTCTAGGTTCTCCACACAAGGAAAACCTAGATTAGTTCCCCTCAAGCAAATGAGGAGGGAATGGAAAACCGTTTGGTGAAGACGTAGATCGGGGCCTTCTCCTTCAAACCTCCGAAGATCAGCACTTTTGGGTGGAGGGATTGGGAGATCTAGCAAGGTGCGTGAGCTCTAGCAATGGTGGGATCTATTCTGGACGAGCTGGCTCAAGGAAGAAGAATGGGAGGGGGTATTTATACCCCTCACCCAATTTCTAGTCGTTTGAGCTGTTTCTGAGAATGTCACACCGGCGAATCCGGTGTAAAGACCGGAGACTCCGGTCTGAAAAGATTCCGGACAGGCCTAGACCGAAGACTCCGCACCTGGGAAACCGGAGACTCTGGATAGTCTCCGGAGTGACACCAGTGGGTGACACCATCTTCACTCCGCGATGGGGAAACGACGAGTCCGGAGACTCCGGTCTGCCAGACCGAAGACTCCGGTGTGGACCGAAGAGTTGGCGGAGATTCCGCCCTTTTTCTTGTGTCGTTCACGCAGAGTGTGTCTGAGGTTGAACGAGCATGCTGGGGCAGGAAATAGGCCGGAGACTCCGGTGAGTCTCCGGACAGTCTCCGGTGTGTGTCCAGGGGGTGACACCATTTGCGCAGCTTTGGGTTCTTCGCAGGGAAACTTCATACCGGAGACTCCGGTCTGGCAAGACCGGAGACTCTGGCCTGAAACAAATTCCAGCGAGTTTTCCCACAAGGAGATCTCTTTGTCCTTTTTTATTCTCAACCCTGAAACACATCAACACACTTATATATATATATATATATATATAGCATGGGCACCGGTATCAAATACCGTACATTTTAGGTATGTAGACATCATGAATACATCGGGTATGTATACCTTGGGTATGTAGTACGTATATATTCCCCTAGGTATGCACATAGTTGGGTATACATACGTAAAAAGTATATATATACTTATACGTATATATACATACCTGACAGGTATGCGTACACTTGTGTATACGTATTCTAGGTATGTAAGGTATGTAGATACATTAGGTATGTATACCCAAGTGTATATATATGTCATACAAACTCAAGGTATAGGTATTCAAGGTATACACAATGTACACCTGTACAAATTGAACAGTATTTCGTACAGGAGCATGGGCACCATGGAGCATCTGTTAATTTACCTATATATATATATATATATATCTGTGTGCGTGTGCGTGCGCGTGCGCGTGCGTGTGCGCGCGTGTGTGCGTGTGCGTGCGTGGGTGGGTGGGTGGGTAGGTGTGCGCGCGCGCGCGTGCGTGCGTGCGTGCGTGTGTGTGTGTTGTTACACCCAAAACAAGATTTAGACGCATTTGCGCCTTCAACGGAGTTAAGGTTTGAAGGGCGGTATTTTGGAGTAGTTGGAGCTCTCCTCTCCCTCACGTCGCCCCCCCTAAAAGGTGACTCGGGGGGAAACCGTAGCACGCCGCCTGTCCTCACCCCCCTCCTTCTTCCGCCCTCGCCGCCTCCTGAAGAGGCCGTCGAGCAAGCCCGTGTGGCGTTGATGATTGTGGCGGTGAGGACCTAGCCGTGCCGCCTTCTGCGGTGGGCTCTAGACGCCAGGGCGGCGGCCCTGGATCGAGATGGTGGCGTCTACTCGCCAACGGGTGGCGGCCATGAGTACTGGCTCGTGTCCCTGGCCATGCGGACGGTATGGCGGCGGTGAGCGAGCAGCACGGCGCGAGGGGCTCCACGGTGACCTCTGTGAAGGCCGATTTCTCCGACCGCACTTGCTCCCTCTCCTTGGCTTGTCCCGCGGGATTTTGCCGGTGGATGGTGATAGGATGCTCGGGCCCGAGGGAACCCCATGGTTGGCGGTGGACACGACGTTGTCTACGCCATGGCGCCGGACCCCTCCTTGGAGGCTTCGTTGAGGTCCCCTTCCCCCACTACAGACCCCTTGTTTGTGGGTGAAAACCCTAATCTCCTGCTTGGGTGGCGGCAGCGTTGTGATGTCATTCACCTTCCTGGATGCGTCGTTCGGAGATTGTGGGGGTGGTTGGCGAGTGGTTGTGCTCGGCGATGGTGTGCGACGGTGCGGATGGTATGCGATGATGTTGCCATGTGACTGATTGGTGGATTCCAGCTCGGGTTGCTTTCCTCTTTGTGGCTCCTACACGCCGAAGGATCGGCACCCTCGGATCTAGGCGAGAGAGGATAGGGTTCCCATCTATGGCCGCAGCGACTTCCAGTGGTGACGAGCGCATGGTGCTCCGGTGAGCCTCCTTCAGGTGTGTTGATGTTGTTGTCCTCTTGGTGCCGGTATTTTAGTGTGTACCTTCTCTCTGTAGCTTGCGTCTTGTTGTGTGGTTGTGCTGCAGCTGATGGTGGCATTCGTGTGGAGCTTCGGCGTGGTTGTAATTTGCTCTCTCTCCGATGGACAATTTTGGTTTGCTGCTCCTCCACGTTCTAGGGTGAATAATTGTGCTGGCCTACGGTGTGGCCCCCTACGAGCCAAGGGGAGAGGGAAAGGGTCCCTCTTCGACGACAGAGACAGTGAGCTAGCACCACGGGTCTCTTGGCAGCGATGAGTCCGCATTCTCCCGTTGTTCTTCCTCTTGCATTGTCTCTCCTCGCTCCCGTGACATTCGTGGTGGAAGATGATGGCCTCAACGGTCCAAGCGAAGTTTCTTTTTCCTTTTTTTTTTCCTTGTTTCATCAGGCCTGTAAGTTGTGTGTATGTACTATGTATCTATGCCATTCTGGCTTTGTTAATTCAAAGTTGGGCTCTTTCGAGCCTCGTATCTAAAAAGAGCAGCATTTTGGCCCCCTCGCCTATGGCTGCCATCTTTGCACCGAGAGATGGGGGACCTGAGACCTTTCATGACTTTGTGTTCTTGAGTCTAGTGATGATTATGGTGTTTTTACAAATAAAGTTGCTCTAGTTTATTCATGAAGCTAGAGAAATTTATGTCCTTACATATTCGATTATTCAGCTCCGGTGAATTTCTGTTATTGTGCATGGCTCCTTTCCTAGTTGGAATCTTTCTTCGACATTATAGTGAATATTTTGTGATAGGAGATCATCTAACCAAGTATGTTAATCGCTCATGGCTTTCCATATTTTTGGATGAGCAACTCAATTGGTCTTCAGAAACATTTATCAAGAATCAAATTCGTGTAGGTGAATGAGTAACAATATCGATGCTCCTATCCAACTGCAGTCTCTTTACTGAAATCTTAGGCAGTATTTCGTCTTGCAAAGATTGATACCATGAAGATGTCCCCAAGAGATTGCATTTTAATTCTTAGCCATAAGAGTACTTTATAATTTCTTGGACAATACTCCCTCCGTTCCAAAATAGATGACTTCCATTTGTCTATATATGTACGTATCTAGACATGTTTTAGTGTCTAGATACATGCATATATAGAAAAGTGGAAGTCATCTATTTTGGAACGGAGGGAGTACATCCGAATCGTGTACCTGTAATTGTTACTGAGTATGAAAAAGTTGCAGGGGTATCTAAAAGAAATCTCAAAAAGAAAAAGTATTTATGAGGATCTTAAGAGTAGTAAAGAAAGCATGCAGCCCTGCACGAAACACACATGTGCACACACACCTTTTGGACATTTTCTCTGAAGTTATGCAACCCAACACGAAATGAACACACCTTTTAAAAACTTCTTTCTCTGATGTCTCAAGTTATCCTCTGTCGGTCTTCTTTCCGCAATCAGTTGCCCAATCCACCAGCTTATCCCCATCAGAATCCAGAGTCCAGGTTGCCAAGAAATCACGTGAAAAAGCACCATCATTCCATTTTGCGGCACAAAATCAGACAGCAAGACTTCTCAGTCGCCTTTAACAGATGCAAGTAACTACTGAAAGTTACTGTCCAACGTTGTGAAAGGCGATGTCAGTGTCATGCCAAAAAGATACGGGCCACGCCAGAAAGATACCGGGTAATATGGACACAGGATTGAGTTAGCATCAACATATTAATATCACGGAGCAGGCCTGATAATTCCAAAAAAAAATTGCTGGGACTTCATGCCAACCACTCTCTGTACGTTGGCTGTTTGGCAGCACCAAACATGCACGTCGGCACCTGATGTCTCTTTTCTCGCCTTCTTCCCCATACTTCTAGACCTACATGAGGTATCATTCAGGACGGCAGCCATAGGTGCTGTTGTGGCCAAACATGATCAAAAGTAGGAACCCTTTTCCCATGGCTGCGTGCATCCATCTCTGCTATCACCATCATCATCATCATCAGTGCGATGTATGATGAGTCACAAATCCAGTATATGAAATGGCAGACAACAGTGATCAACCATCACAAGGAACTGCAAGGAAAAGTCGTTTACTTGGCTTTTAGGGCTAGGAGACATGGCTAATCCTCTTCATCTGCTCCCTGTTATGGAAAAGCTTAGGCTAACTTACCACATGGTAACGGGCTGGTTTCCAATATGGATGTCCAATCAGTTTGGGGAGGGAGCTTGCGCAGCCAGGTAGAGTGGCTCCCTTCACCCTGAAGAAAGGAATATCTGAATAAATAGGATTTCTCACCGTCACATTCAGATTGTGTACTATTGGATACCTTGAATGAGATCAGCATAGCACTTGCAATTCCTGGAAACAAGTGATGTGTTCCTGTTTTAGGCCAGAGAAAAAAGCAGTGATCAGGAACAAAGGCTAGGACCTCCTCTAGTAATGACCAAATAGAACAGGAGGAGAGTGGACAAAGGAAGGAACAAGATACCAATGGGCCCCTGATAAAATTATGCCTGGAAAATGCACATAGATCTGCATATCTGACCGAAAACGACGCATGTTGGTACTGCCCCCTGCAGATATGGTTAAGTATGTGGAAGGGAGCTAGGTGCCTCTCCTTTTCTATCTTGATCAAGTTGACTCAGTATCAAATTGCAAGCTCTATCCATCCCAATAAAAGCATCCCAATGCTAACATCATCATCGCCACACTTGCACAAACAGAGGAAAGCAAGATGGCAAGAACTCAGCTTCCATCTCCCACAAAAGACTACCTAAAAAGTACAGGCGGACCGCTTCCAGTGCACTTGTGACAGCAACAGTCTCCCACTAAAGCGAACCGTTGTGATGATGCCTAACAAGTTAGCAGC
Organism: Alopecurus myosuroides; assembly: GCA_028641055.1. NCBI lineage: Eukaryota > Viridiplantae > Streptophyta > Magnoliopsida > Poales > Poaceae > Alopecurus > Alopecurus myosuroides. The sequence goes on from CM054063.1 coordinate 63,825,955, forward strand.
ATATGGCCACAGCAATTTATACAGGTAATATATATACAACTCAATTATTGGCTCTGGGAAGGGATAACAGGATGCATAAAACAATACTATTGGCCTCACCGTTCTGACTCAACTTCTTCTTTTTTTAACTCCACTTTTCAGATCAGATGCTTATAATATTGATAACAGAGATGCAAAAAGGATGTGTGTTTTTACCAGCACTATATTTAATAATAATACTCTTCAGAACAGTGATGAAATCAGCTGCTGGCGCCTACTGATATTGCTTGTTGTGAGCTCTGACCTAACCATCATGCTTCTAGTGCAAGTAGTTAACTTGCGAAAAAGGGGTAGCTATAGTACAGATATGGGGTGAATGAAAAGATTGTACACAACTACTAGTACAATAGTAGTATCTGTCAAACAGTGTTCACAAGTCAATAATATAGGATTGCCTCTTATGGCCTAACCTAATCGACATTCTAGAGCCTGAAACTGTGGGCTTTCCTGAATAGACTCCAACAGCAATCCTAACAAGATTCATGACTTTGTTATTAATGTAGAATCGCTATCATCGCCCCACCTGCCAAATAGTCAAATGGCACCTGTGCCAGACATGCTTGCAAATGGAAGAAAGCTTGTCATGGAAACTTCATGCCTTGTACTGTGATTCTTGTTCTCTTTTAGAAAAAGAGTAGGAGTGCACACAGCAGCAACATACATGGTGTGAAACTAGATATCAAATCACCAAGGCAAGTACAGGAAAAGATGACAGAAGCATGCATTTCCCCCTGGAATATGTAGCATCTCTATTATATATGAATGGGCCAGGTAGGAAAGAAAGAAGAGATAATAATCAAATAAAGATAGATATCCACTAACTCCAGACAAAGTTCTTTACCTCCCGATTCCTCACAAAGACCTCCCCACAAGCCTCAATTATTAGCCCAAAATATTCCCTGCACCTCCCAACCTCGTCCCCCTTTATAAGGCAAACTGAGAACTGGAAGAGATGCACCAAACATGAGCTGCAAGCAAACCTAGAGAGAGAGCCAGGAGACAAAATTCATGGTAGGAGATGGAGCAAGCAGACGAAGCATCATCAGTGAACAAGGAGAGCCCAGAGCGGCTTACCATCGACCAGGGCGATGGCGCAACATGGCTGAGCCTCACGCTAGGCGCGAATGGGTCACCGGAGGAGGAAGCAAACTGCTCGGAGCCTGACCCTGAGCCCAAGCCTTCTGCCCCACACAAGGTTTTCTCATGTAACTTTTGCATGAGAAAGTTCTTCAGCTCACAGGCACTCGGTGGCCACCAGAACGCCCACAAGCGGGAGCGCAGCGCCGCCAAGCGCTCATACCATGCACAGAGGATGGTGATGGGCCTGCCTCTCGAGGCACACGCCGTCTTTGTGCAATCCCTGAGAGTTAACCAGAGTTCAGTGATTCAGAAGTCGAGCCAGCAAGCACAGGTCAAGACAGCACCAAGGTTTCATGAAGGAGGGATAACCTGGGCAACGATCCCCTGCGAGGAGGTGCCGAATTCAACATGGCCAGGAAGCTTCAGAGCAAGAACACAACCTTCAGACCAACCATCAGAACAAAGTAAGATAGACTTGAACCTCCGACTTTGATAGGTTGATGTATCAGCTTTGACCAGTACAAAAGTTCTCAACAAATTTGTCCTTCTGAATAAATTGGTATGAAGAAGTCATTTAAGTTCAGCTCACCGTCAGAATCAATGAAAGGCGTCGATGGTACTGCTGAACTCTGAAGATACTATTGTTCTTTTTGAATTCATGGTGACATTGCTGCAATATTTTTGTAGCAAAAGATACTTAATATGATCATATTTAGCCTAGTTGACACCGCTGTGAAGGAATCCACGGATTTTTGTACTTACCAGAAGCAGCATATATATTTGTCTTGTCAGTCATCCTCATATTACAAGCTCTGTAAATTCTTGTTTCCATTAACCTAGCACATACCTTGGAGCATATTACAGATTTCTTCTATAACGTGGAGTATATAATAGATGGGTAGAGATAATATTAGTTCTCATACAGATTTTAAAAAAATAGCTAAGAAAATCTCAGGAAAATGTGCAATTTAACACATAGCTAAATGAAGCTCTGATAAAAGAAAGTTGCAAATTTAACGTAAAACCCTGAAGCTGCAAAGTGCAGTTGAGAACAGTAAGTTCAGCTTACTTAAGTTATTTTATATACAGTCCATTAAATAATGCAGGGCATATTTTCCCTCCACTTGGACAGAGTAAACATTGAAATGGACTAAGCTACCCCTAACTATTGTTATTCTCTGAAGTAATACACTCAATGCATGCATGTAGGGAACATCAAGTAAAGCTACTAGATATTAGTTAGGGGTACGGATGCAATAGGACAGTTCTTTTGCATTTGATATGAAATACACCTCGTGCAAATGCAATTCCAAACAGAAGTAGTCCAGACACTAGAGCACAGTATTGCACACAATATTAGTTGTCACTATTCATAAGAGTGACATTAGCAATAAAAGTCACATGGAATCATTATGACAAAGAAAAACAATACCAGGAAGTTTCAGCTGCATCAGAAGAGAAATAAGGTAGCCTGCAAGCTATTACACTCTGGATACTGGTAGTCCAGATCCAGATGCATCTGGCAAATGGGAAGCATGTTCAGAGTTTATTATACAGCTATTGGCTGAAATAAGTGACAAACTAATTGTAAATATATCTTCACAGCACATATGCTGATACAAAGGTCTAAATCAATCTATGGTGGTTCTATTTAGTCTACATCAAAATCTTATTTTTCGTACACTGATCGGGTAAGAATATACTGTCAAAATCCATCTGTTAATTTCGACAACTAGCAGACGTAACACTTTACCTCGCTATCAATTTAAAATTACGCTAAACAGATAACTTCATGAACCAGGCTGAAGAAAACAACAAACTTCCATCAGAAAACATCTGGTTTTCATATTACTCAGTATGTGTTGTGAGTATCTTAAAAGTTCTTTGGTGTGGCATCCGATTTATAAGCTCAACGCAGACATTCAGAAGTCAACACCATATAGGCAAGAAATGGGTTGATCATTCATTGGCAATTGCTCAGACCTCTAGAGTTTTGATTCAATAAAGAATCATCACACTAATAGAGAACCGAGTAAGTTAAATAGAATAAGCAGCATGCCAATTGCCAAGTATGATACTCAGTATGCCCATTTCAATGCAGTCCCTTAAGAGAAGGTAGATGCTTAAGCACACTAGTTGGTAACAGATCAAACAAACAAAAAATCAGCGAAGGCAATGGATCGGCATATATCAAACATTACAAATATGTGGCCCAAAAGACCACACTTAGACAAAGTAAACATTGAAGTGGACTAAGCTGCCCCTAATTATTGTTATTCTCTGAAGTACTACGTTCAATGCATGCATGTAGGGTACACCAAGTAAATATGACAGTTCTTTTGCATTTAAATATGAAATACACCTTTTGCTATTCCAGACAGAAGTAGTCCAGACACTAGAGTACAGTATTGCACATGTAAATCATGTATGACAAAGAAAAATAATACCAGGAAGTTTCAGCTTCATCAGTTGCCATCAAAAAAGAATTAAGGTGTCCTGCAAGGTATTTCACTGTGGATACTGGTAGTCCAGACCCAGATGCATATGGTAAATGGGAAGCATGCTCAGAGTTCTTATACAGCTATAGGCTGAAACAAGTGATAAAGTAATTGTAAAATATATCTTCACAGGACATATGCTGATACTGATGTCCAAAGCAATCAACAGCAAAGTCTTATTTTTCAGGCATCCAATCAACAGACACTGATCGAGTAAGATTATACTGTCAAAATCCATCTGTTAATTTGGCAAACTGGACCAACTAGCAGACATAACACATTACCTCAATATCACTTTAAAATTACGCTAAGCAGATAAGTTTATGTATCAGGCTGGAGAAAATAACAAACTTCCATCTGGAATCATCTGGTTTTCATATTACTCAGTATGTGTTAGTATCTCAAAAGTTCTTTGGTATGTCATCCAATTTATAAGCTCAACAGTCATTCAGAAGTCAACACCATATAGGCACAAAATGGGTTGGTCATTCATTTGGCAATTGCTGAGACCTCTAGGGTTTTGATTCAACAAAGAATCATCACACTAGTAAAGAATCGAGCAAGTTAAAGAGAAAAAATAAGCAGCATGCCAAGTATGATCATTCATGCAAGCTATGCTATTTAGGCCCATTTCAAAATACAGCCCTTAAGAGAAAGGTAGATACTGTAAGCACACTGCTTGGTAACAGATCAAACCAAAAAAAAAATCAGCAAAGGTAATGGACCAACATATATCAAACATTACAAATATGTGGCCAAAAAGACCAAGGCACGATGTTCTAAGATATACAGAGGTACAAATCTACAAAACAAGAGAATGCCTAGTCTCCTACTTCTGATTGGCTAGCTCCTAAATGAACTCAAAATACTCCTGCCTTGGCTTGAAAACCTCCAGCATCCTAACTTGACTGGGAATCTGCTCTGGAACTGTAAATCCTCCATTATCATCAGGAGCTCAAGGTGAGCTCGGAGTTATTAGCTTTACAATGGAGCAGTCCAAGAAAGACTACTGTGTTACGTCTTGGAAGTATGATGCAGGAATCTCGATGGGAGGAAGCAATGTCGATACACATTTGAACTGTTCGAAACGATTGCACAATTAGACTAACAGTACCATGATAACAACATCAGAGGAAGACTACATAACGTATAGGAGTTGAGCATACCCTGTGTTGCTTATACTTGTCTCGAATTGCTGGCAAGTTTGGACCCTTTCTGTTGAGCTGCAATTCATGTATGGCTATGGTGCAATCCTTCAGTTCTGATGCCTTGTAGCCTGTCAGTTTCTGCATTTCTTTGCTCTACAAACAAGTAACCATTTAGCCTTGAGAACTTTAAATATAAAAACCAACATTCTAAGCTTTGAGAATCTACTGCTCTATTCTTACCCAAGGATTATTGTCCGGTCCAATGGTCAGCCTAGCAAGAAAAATGGATGAAGCAGCAACCACCGATGGCAAGAACCGGAGACAGCTGTAGTCCAGAAGACTCAGCTCAGCAAGATAGCTACCCATAAACTCCAGTAACAAACTGGAGCGCTGCAACAAGGAGGAAATTTCAGGCGTGGATATACACATGGGAAGCAACAGAGAGAAAAATAAGTAAGTCAAATGGGTGCAGTATGACGAATTTGAAGGATCGGTGGTTACCTTTTTGTCTTCTGAGCCAGATCTTGTAAACCTCCTGAAATTAGTGAAGCAAGGGGGAAATGCACAAAGATTCAGTTAGAGAGAGGTTCAGAATAGGCAGAGATTGTGAAGTTTTTGGGTGAGTATGCCACCTCAAGAACGTCTTGATGGTCGGGCTGCCTATCTCGAAGTCGAGGAGCTTGAGGATGTCGCTTTCCATGGTGACAAGCTCCAGCCTGGTGTAGGTGTTGTCAGTGATGTAACAGAAGTCCTCCACATGGGGCGGGCTGATCTCCTCGTACTTCCTGCGAGACCGCCACAACTCAATCCTCAAAATCTTCTTAAATGCTTTCTGAGACAATGGAACAGGGGAGGTTGCACTTACGCAGCAATGAGCATCGCGGCGACGCCGAGGAGCTGCAGCCTGTTGCGGCCGAGCGGGTTGGCGGAGAGGAAGCGGTCGACGTAGGAGACGGTGAGGTAGAGCGTGTCGGTGACGAGCTTGTACTCCTCGGCGACCTCGACGAGCCAGTCGATGAGGATGGCGCGCATGTTGGCCGTCACGTCCGTCTGCACCGTCTCGATGTAGTCCGCCGCCGGCCGACGCGCCGCCTCCACCTACCCCAGTTCGAAGAAACATATCAGATCGCTGGTCCCTACCCAAACCCAGTAGGGCAGTGCCAACGAATCGAACCACCCCACCTAAAGCGAGAAATGGGGATCGGGTTTCCGAGTGGGGTCGTACCTCCATAGTGCGGAGGTAGGTGTAGATGTCGGAGGTGTAGGACCCGCAGAGCTGGGAGTCGGCGCCGCTGACGACCTCCTCCGCGGAGGCGGGCGGCGAGGTGGACGCGCACCTGCTCCCGTCCGCGTGCTCCTCCTCCTCCCCATCGGACGCGGCCGCGGGCCTGGCGGGCTTGACGGGGTGGTCTGGCGACGGGCGGAGGACGACCACGGTGTTGGTGGGGAGCTCGCTGAGCGCCACCCGCTTCCGCTTGGCCGCGCCGGAGGGACCCCCAGAGACCGAGGCGGCGCGCTTGGCGCCGGCGCGGGTGAGCCGGGGCCCCGCCGCCGGGACGGGGACCGCGTTCTCCTTGTCGGCCATTGCCGAGGCTCCCCGGAACGGTAGGTAGGTAGGGTTTGGGATCCGGAGGCGGAGATGGGGACGCGGCGAGGGAGGAGGAGGAGGGCGGCGGCGGTTTGCGTTATGTAGAGAGGATTGGATTGGAAGGGAGGAATGGGAGGGAAGTGTGGCCGCCAAAACACGCGAATTCGAACGCGGGGAGGGAGAAGAATGCCGCGCTTGCTTAGCTCGAGGGTGTTTTGCTTGGCCAGATTGGGGAATTTTGGCCCGCGAGTGGAGCGCACGTGGTGTGGTGACAGGCGGGCACTAAAAAGTTTTAAAATAATCCGTAAATTCCGCGGCGCCAGCCGCCCGCGGGCCTTCGGAGTTCCCCGCTCTCGAAAGATCGTGTCAGTAGGACGAAAATATGGGTACTCACAAAAAAAGTAGGACGAAAATATGTATTCATTCTTTCCTTTATTTTTTGCAAAGTAACACGTTCTTAGATAAAAATCCGGTTATAAGGCATGTAAACACCGACGTTATAGTACCGAAAGAATAGGATAATCCTACGAAAAAACGAGTGCATGTCCCTCTCTTTCGGCACCACTGAAGCGACCACCAATAGAGAATAGCCAAATCACCTCTTCACCCGAACTCGACGCGGCTCCATCGCGGATCTGCAGCTTTGCGGCTCCATTGCGGATCTGCAGCTTTACGGACCTCCAAAGTAGTTTGCTAGAAGAAAAACAAAACCATTGTCGCTGAACGAATCAGACCGAGGCAACGTGTACCCGCACAGGCCATCAAACTCCAGACCTGGCATCCCGCACGGCTACAACGTCGAAGAAGGAAACAAGAACCATCAGCCCACAAATCCAGCAAAGGATGCACCACCTTTCAGCTGTCAACTGCGCAGGCAGATGTCTGCACGTACTCCCGGACAACAGATCCTCGCTGCTCCACCATGACGTCAGAGACAACGCCACAGCAACGGTGAAAGAGCAGTAGGAGAGACACACCTGATGGGATCGCCGCCACCGCCTCGCCGACACCAACCATGAACCCTAACGCCACCGATCTGAAAGATCGGCGAACACACGATCTCATCAACTCCGAGACGTCGCCATGAAGGACGACACCGCAGAGTTGAGACAGATTTATTCGTCGCAGCGCCGCTCCAACCACCCCAACGGCGCACCACGACCTACAGAACCAGAACCTAACTACATAGCGGAGGAACGGGGTCCCCCTCCCGAGAGGGGACCAGCGCGCCGGCCGGTGAAGATCGGTGGTAGGCGTTCGTCTCCCGGACAGCGCTCCTCGCGGCTAGGTCACGGAAAACGTTTTGTGGTAAATTAAATATGTGTTCATTCGACGAAGGCTTCTCGCACTATCATACGCCTAGGATATGTTTCTTTTACTGGTTTAAACTATACTCGCTGGTGCCCAACATGTATTAGTAGAGTCACTCTCTCCGTCTTAAAATAAGTGTATCTAGACGTATTGTAAAACTAGATACATTCATATTAGGGGAAAAGGTTGCTCTTCCCCCGAAGGATGGAACGACTTGTGTCCTCCTCTCCGCGAACACGCCACGCGCGTGTATATGTGGCACACATCAGTCTGTGTGGGGACATCGCAATAAGAGCATCTCCAGTCGTTCGCCTCCAGGGACGTTTTCTGGCGAAAAATAGCGTCGTTTGGGGCTAGCCTGCGCTATTTTTGCCTGGGGGCGATGTTTCCCAGCCGCGAACCCAGGCGTCGGGGCCCAGCCGTTTGTTTTTCGTCCAAAATCGGCATAGATTCCTTGTTTTTGCCTAAGTTTGTCACAATTTCATCATACATTCGGCGTAGCATGATATTTAACCAAATTCGGCATAATTTCGGCACAGGTTTGATAAAACATTATTTTTATCACAAAGTTTGTTAAGCAAATCAACAAAAATCAAATATTTCAATGGAATAAGACCATAATTTAACAAGTTTTGAACACATCAAACTAGTCGTTGCTCTTGAGTCTCCACATATGCTCCACCATATCATGTTGCACCTCTTGATGCACATGTGGATCTCGGATCTCCTGTCGCATAGTGAGGAATGCAGTCCATACTGCCGTCACCTGATGATCAACAGTTATAAGAGGACCCTGCCTGAAATATGGTTCAGTGTCAACTACTAGGTCGTCCCACTCGTTCTCGATGATCATGTTGTGCAAGACCACACAACAATTCATCATCTCCCACATTACATATTTTGACCAGGTGATAGCAGGGTACCGAACAACAGCAAACCGAGCTTAGAGCACACCAAATGCCCGCTCGACATCCTTCCTGCAAGCCTCTTGGCGTTGAGAAAACCAAGATTGCTTGCCTCCTGGCACGGGGTGGGAGATAGTCTTCGCAAATGTTGACCATCTTGGATAGATAACATATGCTATGTAGTATCCCTTGGTGTACAAGTGGCCATTGATATGAAAGTTCACCAGAGGAGCATGACCTTCAACAAGTTTGGCAGAGACAAAAGAGCACTGCAGGACCTTGATGTCATTGTGAGTTCCTGGCATGCCAAAAAATGCGTGACAAATCTAGAGATCCTCTGTAACCACACTGCAAGCTCCTTTCGCGCCATTGTACATCCCCTGCTATGTAAACGAGCAGTTATTCCATGCCCAATGCATAGAGCCGATGCTTCCAAGCATCCAGGGAAATCCTTTTGCTTCATCCTGTGTTAGGATCCGAGCGGTGTCTTTAGTATTTGGTGATCTCAAGTACTTTGCTCCAAACAATGTCGCCACTTCCCTACATAATCTCGTCAAACAATCAATGGCGATGGACTCAGTCATGCGCAGATAGTCATCTTGTGTATCGTTGGGAGCGTCGTATACAAGTATCCTCATAGCCACCATGCACCTCTGTATTGAGGAAAAGCCAATTGTGCCGGTGCAATCCTTCTTGCAAATAAAATAGATGTCGCACTCCCGGATGGCATACACAATGGCGAGGAAGAGCTTCCGTCTCATCCGGAAACGGCGCCGAAACATTGTCTCGTCGTGCAATGGATCATTGGCAAAGTAGACGGCATATAGAATGCACTAGCCCTCCATCGGCTGCATCGGCTTGCTCTTTTGGCGACCATGCGCCGAGCCACCTCGCCGAGGCTGCGCGTTATGCGTGAACATGTCGGACAGAGTAGCGAAGATCATGAGGTGCTCGCCGTCGTTGATGCCTGCCTCGGCTTCCTCGTCCATTAGAGTGGAGAACATATCCTCGTCGTCGGAGTCCATTGAAGGTTCCCTATATAGACATATCCCTCGAGTGACATGCTGAGGGTTTGAAGATTCGAGGCGGTTGCGCGCTGGTGGACTCGACGGTTAACAGGGAGGCACGGTTTACCCAGGTTCGGGGCCCTCGTAGAGATAAAACCCTTACTCCTTGTCTGGATTATATTGATGATGATTACAGTGGGTGCAAAAATGGTTGCAGCAGAGAGATGGGATCTCGCGCAGCTATAGTACTATGGTGGTGGAATCATGGATGCCCTACCCGGGGGTTCTCCCAGACTTTATATAGGAGGTTGTATCTTGAATCCGTACCCGGGTAGGTTACAAGTTATGGATACATCGGTTGTATCTTATGTCTTGTGCCGCATGTTAAAGCGTTGTTGGACTCCAACTAGGCCATCTAGAAGGTAGATGGCAGTTCTTTTTATTGGGATTTAGTATTGAACCTTAACCTAGTAGGCCCATCTGGAGGACTCGGGAAGTATACCTATGTGAGTAGCCCCCCGAGTGCAGCACCACGGAGAACTCAGAGATTTTTATGTCTGATACCCTATGACTTGGGAGTCGACAGAGCTTTGAGGATGTGTGAATCCTGACATGAGGACCTGCATATGGAGTCAGAAGACGTGTTGTTTATAGAAATTTGTAAAGGGATGCGGCACGACCGCTTGGTTCGCTCAACCGTTCGTGACCAACTAATTACACTAGGGCAAATACATTGTTGGCCTTCTCAGATTCGAGCCCCCCGACTCGGACCTGGGATGGATGACAACTTTGAATCGTGTCGTGGAAGACTTACCGAGTCGAGTTTAACCTTTGAATGAGTACCCAACACGTCCTCCAGAATTTTTCATTGCACTGTCAATACGGAATTTTCCAGAGCATGCAGCACGAGTGTTATTTCTGGGCCCAAAAGATGGATCCTTGGGTCTTATCTTCATGTTTGTAAAACGTGGTATCCAGGCATGCCTCGATGGCAGTACGACCCGGGGAGTCGTGATATCTTGTGTCGCATTGAGTATCGGAGTTGCGGTGTTTTTAGTAGTGAATGAGGCGAGTGTCTTCGAATGTACAGAGCCGCAATGTCCTCATCAATAAATGAGGTGAGTGCCTTTTGTTTTGGACTTGAGGAGAAATGAGTCCACTAATTGACGTTTGTGGGACGTCACTGCGCACTCGTCTGCTCCGATGGGACGTGGGGGGAAATGGAAGTGACAAGACGTGACGTGGTGGTCCCCTGTTGTCAGCTTTTGATCGAAAGTAGACCGACATGCACCGGGATTTTCGCGTAGTGGCGCAGTAACTAGTGCGTGGTTGCCTTGAATATCGTGTCGCAGTAACCTCACGTGGCCTCTTCATCTCCTCGTGCTACATGGTGGCTTGGATTGACGCCACCGTCGACTCATGTATAGAAAATCAACGGCTCTGACGAGTCTAGCTGTTGTATAAAAGGTAACCTGCGAGGGGAGTAATCTCCTCATTTTTGCAAATTTCTTTCTTCTTCCGTGAGCTCCACCTCCATTCTTGTATCCTCAGGAAAAAAGCTTCATGGCTCGTCCTAGTAAATGTAGGCGTACAACGGTGAAGAGCGGAGCCGCGGGCTTTTCGGCTCTGAAGAAGAAGATGGGGGAGTGGCGTGCCTCTAACGCCGCTGCCAAGACTCTGTTGGCGATGCAGAGAGATGGGAAGCTGCCATCGGCGGATTCTGGGCGCGTGCGTAAGCCCAGGAAGGACAAGGATCTTCCCCACCCCCAAGGTAACGAGCGGGTGGTATTCGCCGAGCACGTTGCGTGTGGGCTCTTGTTTCCTCTCCACCCCTTTTTGCGGGCTCTCCTGTACATCTACGAGATCCATCTCCATGACCTCCCGCCAAATTTTGTGCATCATATTGCGTGCTTCATCAGTCTCTATGAGTGCTTCCTCGTCATTCGCCCGCACTAGGGGTTGTGGAAGCAGATCTTCTTCATGAAGACGCATAGGGAGAAGGTGCCTCCGGGTCAGGACGGACCCGCGGAACCTTACACCACGGGAGGCTTCGGGATCCAAGTCAAGGGAGGCATTGAATACTTATAGATGAAATTCATCGACTCTGTCCGGAACTGACGGAGGAGATGGTTCTACGTCCAAGACACAGACACGAACGAAGACCCTGCATTTAATCCTCACGTCGTCCTGAAGAAGAGGAAATCCTGGCGCCACTGGCTGACGCAAGACAAAGTCAAGGTGACGAACCCCCTGATGGAGCAGATCGCGAGTCTCTGTATAAGGACAAGGGGCTTTGGATCATGGGTGTGCACCTAACCTCCATCTTCATTTTTCATTGGATGCAGCCACTCCAGAATCGCCTTCGTCCGATGTGGGAGTACTCTGGTCCCTCTGACTAGAGCAGGACTAACAAACACGAGCTCTCGAAGGACGAGTTCGAGACCAGGATTTGCGACATTACCAGTCTCAAGGATGAGAAACTGGCGGTGTTACCTGCGAAGCCTTACGCCGTGAACTATCCTCCGACCAAGGTATTTTCTTCGAGTACTTTTCCATTTCTTCAAGCAATTTTAGTGGGTCTTTGTGTGATGATTGCACTTTTCTGCAAAACCAAGACTCTGATACGTACTACCCTCCACTTCCTGAGGAGGGTGCTTCTTCAAAGCTTCTGGCGAGCAACTTCGAGCCCAACATCGACACCAGTGTTGCAGCCGCAAACACAAGTGAGGAATGGCTTGAGAAGGATGGGGAGAAGGAGACAGAGCCGAGCTTCTCGTGGGTGAACCGCAAACGCTACAGAGGCAAAGAAGACGAGGTGACCTCCAAAGACACTTCCCCGAGACAAGGAACACCCGAGCAGATCGACCCGAAGATGGTGCAAGTCGTGCCTCCTCTGAAGACGCTTCCTCTGTTGCCCAAGAAATCTCATGTTGAGGTACCTTGGGACTTGGATGCTCTTGATGATGATGACGACGAGTAAGTCCTTTGCTTTTGTCTTTGTTCTGCTTGATTCTTCAAATTTTCCCCTCGGCATTTCTTAGTTCTTCTTTTCCCAGCTAGATGCGGGGTGGTCAGCAAGGATCAGTTTGCTGCTTTGGCCCGATCATCTAAACCAAAAGGAGGTGATGCAAAGGCCGAAAAGGCTTCGAGTCCAGAGAGGAGGGCAGCGAGTCCGATCAAGGTCTTGCCCATTCTTGGTGTGGATAAGTTGAAGGCCACCGCGATGCCAAATCTGCAACCACGGACTGAGGCCACATGCAGCTCAGAGGATTTGCTATCTACTCCTGGTGCCAAGGTATGTCACACTCTTGGGTTTTTTCTTCGAATGTTGCTTATTTTCAAGTTTTATTATCGAGTGCGGGACAGTGCTCCCAACGGGAGTAGCCCCCGAGTCTATGTGTGATTACTTGTAATCGGGCATAGACTTAAAGATATTTTTCTTATTCTGTGAATTTGCTTGCAGGCTGTCCTTGATACCATGGCTGGTTTTGGACGCCACCTCATAGTTTCCGAAGTTGACTGCGACAGTCTTCGTGACGAGCATGACCAAATTCTACAGGAACTCAATGCTTCAAAAGGTAATTTCTCGAAACTTCACAAGTAGTGATCTTCTGTGTTTTTTCTTTATTTGACTGTGTCCTTGTTTTCTTCAGATGAGGCTGCCCAAGCCAACACGGAAAGGGTGGACGCCTTTCATCAGTCAATGACCTCGAGCTGGAACTGGAGTCCGCCAAGAAGGAGTCCTCCAAGAAACTCGCGCAAACCTAGGCTGCATTGAAGAAGGTTGAGGAGGAAGGCCAAGTTCATGAGGATGAACTGACGGGCCTGCTCCTTTATGTGGCAGAAGCTCTCTCAGGTAACCATATCGAAGAGATTTGTCTTCCGAAGTTTGACGCCATAGGAGATTGTTTTGAGTTTCCTTAATGTTGAGTTTTGCACGTGCACTCGGGGTTCCCTTGGCCATTCCCAGGTAGGTTCGACTCAACGCTTTGATGGACGTAGTCAACGAGCTTAAGGAGCATGGAGGGAAGGCAACGACCGTCATCAAGGAATTTTTTTGGGTCCTGGATCCGATTTTCTGGAAGCTCTTCGGCTAGGTGGTGCTGAAAATTTGGATGGGCTTTTAGCCCATTAGAAAATTTCTATTTAATCCCTAAGGCCCATGCTGACATAGCAAGTGGTGGGAGTTTAGTCCCATATTGCTAGTTGGGAGAGTTTTGCACCAGTTTATAAGGTGAGCTCTCTCCCCACTAGTGTGAGTTGGTATGAAGAGAGAGGAGTTGTGGAGGTGTTCCACACGCGCGCTCCTCCTCCTCCGCCGCCCGCCTCGTCACGACACGACACGTCATGACGCGCCGCGCCGCGGGTTGCGAGAATGAGCCGAGTCGATGCCTTTATTTTGGCAGTCGGAAACGGAGAGTCAACAGACACGCCAATAATATGAGACGTCATATTGATTGTTTTCTACTGCGTCACATTTATTTTGGTAACATCCGCACGCAGTAAAACGCCGCATTGATCACGTGGTAACCGCGCGCAGTAAAACGGCGCATTGATTACGTGGTAACAGCTGTAGTAAACGTCAATTTAATTTGTGAGCTGACCGTTCTCCTACCCGGCCGTGCCTATATATTGAGGGCGCAGGGCGGACACAGAGACACACAACTCATACTCTGCCTCTTTGCGCCCATTGTCGTTCCATCTCCTATTGCTGCCACCGGTGATCCCACCCCGTCTACCGTGTACACGGCCGACGGGAGAGCAGGCCTCCAAAATCCCGCCTCTCCAGATCCTGTACGGGAGAGTGGCGATTAGGTTTTGGGGAGCTTCTCCTACGCGACTGCCCGTTGCTGCTGTACATCTACTTCGTCTACTACCGCGTTGTCCTCTTCGTCAACATGTCCACCGAAGCCGAACACGCTGCTGTTGCTGCTGAGGCCGCCACTGCTGCCACCGAGGCCGCCTCTGCTACTGCTGCCGCCACCGCTGCTGCAACCGTTGCCGCCTCTGCTACGGCTACTGCCAATTGGCCGACCGCAGGGTATAACACGTTTATCCCTGTCCTTATTATTTCCATGTGTGAAATACTAGTAGTTTGCGTAGATTTATCTACTATAAACATAGTATGCAGCAACATGGTTAAATATCAGTATGTTTACGTTATGTTCATGATTTATAATTGGATTAATTTAATCTGTAAATTGCCTAAACTCTTAACAATCCAAAAACCTAATATGTGTAGTCAATTTTTGATTCATGGTTTTGCTACTTCATTGAAATCGAACCCGTTTACGGGGACGTACTTTAAGCGTTGGCAGACCAAAACAATCTTATGGCTCACGGCTATGAACGTGTTCTGGGTCGCCGGTGTCACTCCCACGGGAACGATTACTCCTGAACAGAAGAAGGCGTTTAGGGACGCCACCGTCGTCTTTGTTGGATTCGTTCTAAGCGTGATCGGAGATAAGTTTGTTGACGCATATTTACATATGCGGGTTGCCAAGGACTTGTGGGAGGCGCTCGAATCCAAATTCGGCGCAACCGATGCTGGCAGCGAGATGTACAGTATAGAGCAGTTCCATGACTACAGAATGGTCGAAAACCGTTCTGTATTGGAGCAGGCTCATGAGATAAAGTGCATCGCTAAGGAGTTTGAAATTCTCAAGTGCGTGCTACCGGGCAAGTATGTCGCGGGATGCATAATCGCCAAGCTGCCTAATTCCTAGAGGAACTTTGCCACTACCCTGAAACATCAGAGGCGTGAATTCTCAGTAGAGGATGTCATCATCCATCTGAGTGTTGAGCAGAATTCGAGGGCAAATGACTCGCATGGAAAAGGGAACGAAGGGACTTCTGCGGCCAATATGGTACAGAAGAACTACAACTCCCACAAGAACAAGGCGAGGACTGGTGTCCAGCAGAATACCGACTTCAAGAAGAAGGCTAAGAAGACCTTCAAGAAGAATAAGAAGAAAGATGGCTGCTTCACTTGTGGTTCACTGGAACACTGGGTAGTGAAGTGCCCAAAGAAGTACGTGAAGACAGGACAGGATTCCAAGGCTGTCAACATGATTGTGAGCAACAATGAGAATGGGGCATCTGGGTATGGTAATTTGTTTACTGTATTTTCAGTTTGTCAGTCTACTGATTGGTGGATTGACACAGGTGCAAACATTCATGTGTGTGCTGACATCTCATTGTTTTCTTCTTATCAGGTCATGGGGAACGGGTCCGTATTGATGGGAAACGGCGCAAGTGCTTCTATACTTGGTGTTGGCACGGTTGATCTGAAGTTTACTTCGGGAAGGATCGTGCAGCTCAAGAACGTGCAGCATGCCCCCGCCATCAAGAAGAATCTCGTTGGTTTTTGAGTCCAATAAAGTAGTTGTAACGAAATATGGACTGCTTGTTGGAAAAGGATATGAGTGCGGAGGTCTGCTCCGCTTTTCCCTCGCCGATTTCTGTAATAAAGTCGTGAACAATATTCATTCGAGTGTTGATGAAATAGAAGTTTGGCATTCACGTCTTTGTCACGTTGGTTTTAGTTGCATGACGCGGTTAGCAAAATTAAATTAAATTCCAAGTTTCACTTTAGCCAAAGGTTCTAAGTGTCATTCGTGTGTGCAAGCAAAGCAACCTCGTAAGCCCCACAAGGCTGCTGAGGAGAGACACTTGGCGCCATTAGAACTCATACATTCTGATCTATGTGAGATGAATGGTGTGTTGAGGTGGAAAGAGATACTTCATGACGTTAATAGACGATTCCACTAGGTTTTGCTATGTATATCTGTTAAACACTAAAAATGAGTCTCTACACTACTTTAAAATCTATAAGGCAGAAGTTGAGAATCAACTTGAAAAGAAAATTAAACGAATCCGGTCAGATCGTGGTGGAGAGTATTTCTCTAATGAGTTTGACTCTTTCTGTGCGTAACATGGTATTATTCACGAGAGGATGTCTCCCTATTCACCTCAGTCAAATGGGGTTGCTGAACGAAAAAACCGTACTCTAATAGATTTGGTTAACTCCATGTTAGATACATCGGGTTTATCCAAGGCATGGTGGGGGAGGCTATATTGACATCATGTCATGTCGTGAATAAAGTTCCGACGAAAGATAATAAGGTCACTCCCTATGAGCAATGGGAGAAGAGAAAAACAACACTCTCGTACTTACGTACTTGGGGCTGTTTGGCAAAAGTCAATGTGCCGATCCCCAAAAAGCGTAAACTTGGACCAAAGACCGTGGATTGCGTTAATTTGGGATACGCTAAGAATAGCGTAGGCTATAGATTTCTAGTAGTGAAATCTGAGGTACCTGACGTGAAGATCGGTACGATTTTGGAGTCTAAAGATGCTACATTCTTTGAGGATATTTTTCCTATGAGAGATATGCAAAGCACTTCTAGACAGGAATCAGAGGAGACTCCTGAGCCTGCCATTCCTATGGAATATTATGAACAAACACATGATGAGAATCCTGAGAAGGATGACGAGGAAACCCTTGGTAGGGGCAAGAGACAGAGGACTGCAAAGTCCTTTGGTGATGATTTCCTTGTGTACCTTGTGGATGATACTCCCACTTCTATTTCAGAAGCTTATGCATCTCTAGATGCTGACTACTGGAGAGAAGTGGTCCGTAGCGAGATGGATTCCATCATGGCTAATGGAACGTGGGAGATCACTGAACGTCCTTATGGCTGTAAACCATTAGGATGTAAGTGGGTGTTCAAAAAGAAGCTTAGGCCCGATGGTACGATTGAAAAGTACAAGGCTAAACTTGTGGCCAAGGGTTACTCCCAGAAAGAAGATGAATATTTCTTTGATACTTATTCACCTGTGGCTAGACTGACCACCATTTGAGTATTACTCTCGTTGGCGGCCTCGCATGGTCTTCTCGTCCATCAGATGGATGTTAAGACGACTTTCCTAAATGGAGAGTTAGACGAGGAAATCTATATGCAACAGCCAGATGGCTTTGTGTTAGATGGTCAAGAAGGAAAGATGTGTAAGTTACTGAAATCTTTATATGGGATGAAACAAGCACCTAAGCAATGGCATGAGAAGTTCAATACAACTTTAACATCTATTGGCTTTGTTGTTAATGAAGCTAACAAATGTGTATACTATCGCCATGGTGGGGGCTAAGGAGTTATACTCTGTTTGTATGTTGATGACATACTGATATTTGGGACCAACCTCAAAGTAATCAATGAGGTTAAGTCGTGTCTATCCCAGAACTTTGAGATGAAAGATCTTGATGTGGCTGATGTTATTTTGAACATCAAGCTATTGAGAGACAATGAGGGTGGGATTACACTTCTGCAATCCCATTATGTTGAGAGGGTTTTGAGTCGTTTTGGATATTCGGACTGCAAAATTTGTCCAACACCATATGAGCCTAGTGTGCGGATTCGAAAGTTTGAAGGCACGACTAAGGATCAGCTGAGGTACTCTCAAGTAATTGGTTCACTCATGTATCTAGCGAGCGCTACGAGGCCTGACATCATGTTTGCTGTGTGCAAACTAACCCGGTTTGTTTCCAATCCGTGTGATGTGCATTGGCATGTTGTAGAAAGGATTATGCGCTATCTGAAAGGTACCGTGAACCATGGACTTCACTACAGTCGATATCCTTCGGTACTTGAAGGGTATTGTGATGCGAATTGGATCTCTGATGCTGATGAGATGAAAGCCACAACGGGGTATGTGTTTACCCTCGGAGGTGGTGTTGTTTCCTGGAAGTCTTGCAAGCAAACAATCTTAACGAGATCAAGAATGGAAGCAGAATTAACAGCATTAGACACGTCTAGTGTCGAAGCATGATGGCTTCGAGATCTTTTGATGGACTTGCCTGTGGTTGAAAAGCCAGTACTGGCTATCCTTATGAACTGTGACAATCAAACAGTAATTTTCAAGGTGAAGAGTTCAAAGGACAATGCATAGTCCACAAAACACATAAAATGAGATTAAAAGTTGTTAGACATTTAAGAAACTCCGGAGTGATAGCGGTGGATTATATCCAGTCGGTTAAGAATCTGGCAGATCCCTTTACTAAAGGTCTATCACGTGTTGTGATAGAAAGTGCATCAAGGGAGATGGGTATGAGACCCAGATGAGTTGCCATGGCAGTAACCCAACCTATGTGATCGGAGATCCCGTGAAGTGGGACCTGGGAAAACAAGCTAGTGGTTAACTTAGGAAAGTAATTTTTACTAACTCACTCCACTGGAGATGCAGTACTCTCAAAAACTGTATGGCAGGTTGACTTTTGTCTTAATGTGTTCCAAGGCTTGTAACAGCTGCACATCCTTTTAGCTCCTGTTTTTCATGCATCTCTTATTCAGAGATGTTAGTTCTAATAGAGTAGTATTAGTACTCTCTTGTTTCATTGATATATCTTTTGGAGATTTTTTGTTTGAAATGATTAGTGTTGGAAAGCAGTAGTACAATTTTCGTGCTTACAAAGATGCAAAAAGAAGCTCGTATAGACTGTGGCTGGACTTTTTCATGTCATGTTGGATGTTATTTTAATTCTATGCTTAGTAGTTATCATTGTATAATGCATTGTCTCAAATAGCTGAGAGTGTTTAATGTGCCATTGAAAGAATCATGAGTTGTTTTTATCACATTGAAGCATAAATTTGTGGTTTTCTCCTTCGAATGCTTTATTTGGTTGACTTGGTGCATGCTTACACCTTTATGACTACAAACCAGTCACCTATAGGCTCTGTGATAATTTAGTTTTGGACTTGTAATACCATTTATGTTTTGATTAATAATGTTTTTTGTCGCTATGGATGATTATGACCATTATTGCTCTCTTAATTTGTCGCTCACACTCTTTTGCTAGCCTCCACCTGTACTGAGTATGAGCTCTACTCATGCATCCAACTCCCAAAAACCAAAGTTTGCCAAATGTGTCCATCATACCTACAGACATGAGGTATTTAACTGGCACTCCAAGTAAATTTCTCATGTGCTACCTTTAAAACTTTGAAAATTATTCCTGTTTTGTCCCATGTTTTAGCTCATGAGGACGTAAATAGAGAATATTTATCTCACTTGTTGATTGGACTTTACACACCTAGACTAGTGGCATGTCCGCTTATCCAAATTTATAGAAGAGCTGACAGCGGGGTGTCCATCCCCAAAATTGGTTAGTATTAAATTCTCTTCACTAATTTTGCCCCTGATTTATCAGTCAAAGCATAATTGTGTTAAAAAAAGAAAGAGGGATGACCTTCTATACCAATTGCGTCCTTCAATGGGAGCCGCTCTTGTGAAGTCTAGTTGTCTTGTGACATACTGTATTTTCCGTTTACCATTCATTGACATAAGCATACACCTCTCTAAAAAATGTTTTCAATACCTCTGTTTAATCAAATAAAAAGCTCTAGCACATGAGTTAATCCCTTCTTCCCTCTGCGAAGGGCCTTTCTTTTAATTTTATGTTGAGTCTCCATATTCTAACTTTATGCACAGTTAAGAGAGTGCAGTTGTCATTATGAGTTTAATGTGCATCAGTCCCAAAGATTATTATTGATTTATTCATTATGTGTAATTACTTGCTCTCAAATTATTTCTTTCTAGTCATCCACTTGAACTTTGAAGGTGTCCTGGCATTTATGTTTTTCCCCACTCTTAAGGACAAATCAAATATCACTTTGCTATGTTTTCATTATGCTCGAAACAAAGATATAACTTTCAAGTGAATTATTATTCATGATCTTTTATTTGTGTTACTTTTCATGATGCAAAGTGATTGCTAAGTTTCATTGTTAGAATTATATCCATCGTGCATGTGTTTAAAGTACTATGATCTCAGCTTGCATATGCTTTTACAATTTAGATGATCACGTTTATGTTGGTAGTATGTCGCCTCGGAATTTATTTGTTTTTATCGTTTTACCTACGCGAGGATGAGTAGGAACTAAGCTTGGGGATGCTTGATACGTCTCAAACGTATCTATAATTTATGATGTTCCATGTTGTTTTCATGCCATATACTACATGTTTCCTACACACTTTATGTCATTTTTATGGATTTTCTGGGACTAACCTATTGACAAGATGCCACAGAGCCAGTTCATGTTTTCTGCTGTTTTTGGTTTGAGAAAACTTGTTCTGGAAATATTCTCGGAATTGGACGAAACAAAATCCCAGAGTCTTATAATTCCTGGAGCGTCAACAGAATCCAAAGGGGACCCGGAAGGGGGCCACAGGGAGGCCACACCATAGGGGCGCGGGTCCCTTTGGCCGCGCCTACAGGTGGTGTGCCCCCTCGGGCGCCCACCGACATCGCCCTTTCGCCTATATAATCGCCCCGATACATAAACCCTAAAATATCCAGCCTCCATCCATGAAAAGTTGCGTAGCTCCGCCGCCATCACCGACAAGTTTCGGGGGACAGAAATATCTGTTCCAGTGCCCTGCCGAGATGGAGAAATCCCCCCCGAAGCCATCTCCATCGACTCCACCGCCATCTTCATCGCCGTTGTTGTCTCTGATATGGATATAATAGGGTTCCATGAGGATTTTTCATGCTTCGGTTGGATGGAAATATTGAGCCTCAATGTTGTTCATCATAAGGTGAATTCTTTCCTCGTAATGCATGTTGTTTGTGTTTACAAGAATGTTATACTACCTAAGCATATGTATTTATGTGTGACAGGTTTATTGATAACACAAACATGGATGGAAGATGGCATCAAGAGGAGCTGGAAAAAAAACATAGCAAGGTGGAAAACAAGGAATAACAATTGTTATCTGCTGGAGTAACAAGGAATAACAAGGAATAACAATTGTTATCTGCTGGAGTAACAAGGAATAACAATTGTTATTTGGTGTAATAATAGGGAATATCAAGAGGAGGACGCCCCATTAGAGATCCATGCGCCATATAGAAGTCCTATTATTAATAGGCATGGTTTGTATACAATCTAGGACGAACCCCCTAATGTTGGGTCGGTTTGTATCTCTCTGGTTCGAGTCCAAGTCATGTTTGAGTCCAAACCCAAGTCAGGTCCAGGGGTGGTGCGAGTTGGCCTTTGGCCGCACCCCCTCTCTCTTAAATACCTCCCACATGTGTGTGGTGAAGGTCGGACCAAGTTTAAGATAAACCCTAGATTTCCAGGATTGAACCATGTTCATCTGAAATTTATCAACCACCAAGTTCGCATCGATAGGGTGGTGTTACCATTCCAAAGTTTGCGTGTTATCCAATGTTCCACTAGGAATAAGAGGGTATAGGACCGCTCATAGTCTTTTGATTACGTTGTGCAAGAGTGTGGAGTTGAGAATATCTAAAGGGATCGAGGGCTGTTGCATTGGCATCAGGGTTCATCCAAGGAGAGTTTTCAGTGGCACACTGGTTATCTATCAAGTTATCGTGAGTGTTCATCGAGAAGATAGGGCAACCCCTTATCATATGGTATCAGATTTCTAGGTTGACTCGGTGAGCTATCTTTGATCCAGTAGATTCGTTTTGTTTTTCTTACCTATCCACGAAAAAGCCCAAAAAACAGGAGTAGTTCTTTGCCATCGCCTTAGATCATCACCACTATCGAGTTTTAGCTGTTGTTTGTGTTTGATTTCGTGTCACTTTTTCTCCTTTTGTGTCTTGTTTTAGTTTGGTCTAGGGTTAGGGTTCTTCTGTTCTTCGAGTTTTTCCTGTTGCGTCCACATAAAACCTCCCAGAAACCCTAATCCAATCGGTGGAATTCTTCCAATTCGAGTTGGTTTCGGGTTCGTGCCGTTGCAGAAAATTTCACCGATTCTCTGTCGTGGTTCGTTTACCTGTCGCAGTCGGACTCGGCCTCACCCGCGCATTACAAATCCCCATTGCACCACCGCTCCGCGCCAGCACGCCGCGCGCTACCGCGGCACACACCCGCGCAATTCTCCTGCCGCACACCCATTTCGCTGCCGCGCCCTCCCTGGTGCTACCGCGTGCTGTTACACGCGTTACGCGCATCGAGCAAACCCGCCTGACACTGGTTATTTCACCGTTCGCTGCTGAGCGCGCGCTGCCGAGGAAACGGCGCAAATCGATGTCGTGTGACAGAACTTTTGCCGTGAGCTGTTCTCTTAGCTATAGTTGTTTTTCTTTTTTTAGTTTTCTTTTGCAATTTCTTTAGGAGTTCAATTCCAATCTTTGTGAGCCATAGCTATTGCCTGTCTACATCATACTATAGGTACCTTTTACCCAAAAGAATAGCTATTTCTTGCTCATTCCAGGCTGCTCATTTTCACATACTTTGTATCACATTGATCATATTGTGCTTATCGTTGCACCTAGTTGTTTCCAGCCAGTTATAAAAGTATAAAAAAAGAGAAGAACCGAAAATAGAAAAGGAGAAAAACAGAATTGAGAAAAAGAAAGGCCTTGAGATACATTGCTATATATTGTTATTGGGGCTGTTTTCATCACTACTATATTGATACTTTCCATTGAGCAATCTTGTGCCTGTGATATCATTGAGCATAGCTAGTGTCTTTCGAGTGCATTGCAATGATTCCATCCATATAATTGCATTGCCACATTTGTCTCCATATTGGTGTGTGTTTCTTAGGTGTCATTGTTATATCATCACAAGCAGCAAATAGGACTTGTTATTGGTGTTGTTAGGTATCCATACCAAGACCCACCATATTCCTTGTGTCTTGTGATAGCTAAACTCCCGGGTATTCTCATCTTCACATCAGTACAAGTGTTAATACTACTTGTGGTGAGTGTTTTCTATTCACTTTGGAGCGGTAAAATACTTGTTTCTTTCCTGTTTTGAGTGAGTTGTGAGAGAACACCACAACCCATTGTTATTTTGTTACTAACAAGTTAATCAATGGAGTTTCGTAGTTTTTATATGTGCGGTGATGCTTTCTGGGAGGAGGATTCTAGTGGAATACCTGCAGCAAATTTGTTCCACTTCATTGCAAACATTAAAGGTTGCCATGTTGCTATTACTCTTGATAAGGATACTCAGTCTAACTTTGTTAGTCTTAACATGGTTGAGCAATTGCAATTGGAAACATCTCAAGAAACTCCATACATGTTAATTACTAATGATGGTAAAATCGAATTACTCTACATACTTTTGTTCCATTAACCATTAATGGTCATACAAAGCAAATTTATTGTAATGTGATTCCCATAGCTTTTACTTGTTGTCATCTTTTGTTGTTTACCATGTTCTGTCAAATTTTGGTTTGATTTTGATAGATATTATCCTGACATAAAATTACTTTGGAATCATAAATATCATAGAAGAAGACATGCTTCACTTGAAAATTTTATGGAGGTTAGAAGGCAACCATTATGTTATCATCAAGTCATGTCTACTCCTAGTGCTATTTCATGTGATGTGCAGGTTGCTTTTGCTGAAAGGGAGCCTCTATTACAACCTGCACCACCACCACATCCATTGGAGTAGCATGCCATTGTGCCTAGTATTATGTCTTGTGATATGCAGGTTACTCTTGAAGAAAGGGAGCCATCACTAGTACAACCTGCATCACCACTTGAAAGAGATGAATCGGTGCCTACTATATCTAAGGAGGATCTTATTGCCATTGGTGCTGATTTGGAGCTGCCACTTACAAGTACAACCTTTTGTGGGTCTACTAATGTGTTAGTTAATTCTTTTGAGTTGACAACCACATATAGTTCACCACCATGTGATAGTTTGTATATTTCGAATTTTGAGCATGTGGTTTTTATTTCACATAAAGAAGTGCTTGCTAAAATACCACCTATGAATATTATGTATTCCATCATGTTACATGAACCAATTAATGTGCAATGTAATATGAATAGGATTGATGAAATTTTATTTATAAATTCTAGAACTTATGCTACTTGTTTCACTTTTAATTTGGTTGGTGACTATAAAATGAATGAAATTTTTATGGTGGATCACATATGTATTACAATTGCTGAATTAAACATTGTGTTACCTTGGTTGAATTGTTTACAATTTGCTACAACTAAGCATGATTCTACACATATGTTTGATTTTCAACAACATTTGATAAGTACATATGCTAATGATTTATACTTCACTTATATTTGCAAAATGAGTTGCAATTTACATGATGGTTATACTATGCATGATAAGACAATTGAATATACTTCTATAACGAATTTTTATTATAGATCTTCTCTGAGAACACTTGGGTTGATAATAAACAATAAAAATCTATACATAGATGTTTCTCTTTATGATCATAATTTTCTGAGCTTCACTTATATTTGCAATTGTGATTGCTATGGGATGAGATGCTATTTGTCTTCTTGTGACAATTTTGTGATACATACATGCAAATTTCGTTGCATCCTGTCATATGAGAATGTTTATCATGTCCACAACACTAATGCACCCCATTATAGATATATGTATTGTGCATACACATTGTTCTTTTTATTTCTTCCTCGTTGTAACATCCCTGTTTTTCTACAATAGGGTTTGTTGTGTTGTGCTCATGTCATACATGCATGAAGACATTGGTTCAAATTTTGCATTTGGAAATAACAGATGAAATGACCAAAAATCACTTAAAGTGATCACCCAAATTTTGTTTTAAAAACAATTTCAATTTTGGAAAGAAAAGACATGGTGAGCTTGGAAATTTTGTGAGGATTTCAAAATGTATTTTTGCCAAATTTTATTCTTCCAAAAAGGCCCTCAAAATTTAGTTTTATGTTCTGTTTTATAAAAGAAAAGGACCAGTTTGTAAAATTTATAAAACTTCGGGGGGTTATCTTGGAAATTCGCTTTTGTCTTCTTCCTCCCGAAGTGAAGCAGCTCGCTGTCAGGTTCCTGTGTTGGCTCGGAAGGCGGATTCAACCATTAGCCCACCGCGGAAAGCGGCTTATGTGCGATTACTCGGGCCCGGAGGACGCAATGCGGACGATGGACAAAGCTTTGACGAAGAGAGATTTCAAGAAGCGGCTGAACCAACTAATCTGCACTCGAGATCAATATGAAGAAAGACGACCAATGTACAATGGTGGAAATCCAGCTCCAAAGGTAGGAATTTTCCTTTGTTGGCAACTTCCTGATTCTCTTATTTCTCGGATGTTTTACTTCACCCGGAGCTCGCTTCTTTTTTGCATCTTGCGGATCTTCCTCAGGAGGATCTTGCCACTGATGCCGAGTTGCGTGCCAACTTTGCAGGAGGACGGAAGCGCAAGAAGCCCTCCGCCACTCCGGACGTGACTGATCTTGACGGTGTTGCTGTCGCAACATCCAGGTAAAGAAATTCCAGTTTTTTTTCGTTTCTATGCTTTTTATTGCATGAATTTTCTTTCTCGAAATTCTTACTTCTTGTATTTTTTCTTTCAAGCCTGGATCCTACAACTTTGAAGCCAAAGAGCCAGAAGAAACAAAATTCTATTGCTAGGAGAGGAGAACATCCCTCTCCTGCTACTACAACTGATACTCCGACTGCGGCTGAGGAGGAGAACTTGGCTGCAAGGGAAGAAGAATATCCCTTGCAGTCAAGCCATCCCATTGCGTCGGAGACGAACGCGAGGGAAAGGGAGGAAAGAGTGGAGACGAAAGTTGGAGGTCCTTCGAATATCCCGGAGGAGGAGCCCATTCCCAACTTTGACCCGGAATTCAAGGTAAAACAAGAAGATCACTTTGATGAACATGGATACATTCATCCGTGGGCGACAAAGTACTTTGCTCCAGCTCCTTTAATCCGTCCTTGGCCGCAAGGCGAACTTATTGTTAGAAATAATTTCGTGTTCTCGCCTCGGCAGGTCATCCAAGACGGCCTTTGCCACGTCGGGATTCTCTTTGCATACTATGCAAGGGAATTTAACAAGAACCTGGCAAGTCCCCCAAAAAGAGCCAGGTAACATCTCTAGCCCCCAAGCATTTTGCCAAATGTATTCTTTTTTGACTTAATGCTTTTATCATTGACCTTGCTTGTTTTTTTACTTAAGTGATGTGTCTCTTTTCCATGTTTCAGCAAACTTCCGAAAATATCAACATGGAAGTTTTTAGCAAACTTTCCATCAAGAATAAGGAGGTGAAAACTCTCCTTAACATTCTTGAAGAGAAAGACTCAAATTTTGAAGGGCATATGCCCGAGAGGCAATAATAAAGTGTTTATTATATATTATTCCTTGTTTATGATAGATGTTTATTTCTCATGCTAGAATTGTATTAACCGGAAACGTTGATACATGTGTGATTAATAAACAAACCGACGTTCCTAGTGAAGCCTCTCTTTTAACTAGCTCGTTGATTAAACAGATGATCAAGGTTTCCTGATCATGAACATTGGATGTTGTTAATAACAGGGTCATGTCATTAGGAGAATGACATGATGAACTTAAACCCTAACTAAGTGTAACAATACGATCAAGTCATTTAGTTTTGTTGTTATATCTTACATTCGAAGTAACATTATTCCTTAGACCATGAGATCATGTTAATCACTAATACCGAAAGAATACTTTGACGACATCAAACGTCACACCGTAAAAGGGTGACTATAAAGGTGGCATTGGATATTCGGAAAGTGTTGGTTGAAGCTCATGGATCGAGAATGGGATTTGTCCATCCAATATGACGGAGAGATATACTCAGGGCCCTCTCGGTGATATCACATCGACACCGCTTGCAAGCAAGTGATATGATCACAAGGATGTTATATCACGGGAACGAGAAAAGAGTACTTGTCGGATAACGAGATCGAACAAGGTATAATGGATACCGATGATCGGATCTCGGACAAGTAATATATCGCGAGACAAAGGGAAATCGTTACGACGTTGAAAGGTTCACACGATCACGAGAGTCATCGTTGAATATATAGGAGTCATCACGTTTTTCCAGACCCCGCTGTTGATTATTGATCAGAGAGGAGTCTCGATCATGTCTATAATATTCACGAACCTTAGGGAGACACACTTAAGGTTCGATGAAGCGTTTAGAGAGGATACGGAATACCGAAGAATATTTTGGGCAGCTCCGGAATTGTTTCGGGGAAAATTGAAATAGTTCAAGGGGTTTCTCGTCGAACGGTTGTTAATAGAATTAACAAATGGTTCGAGGTGCTGCATGCAAATGATTGTTAATGGAATTAACAAATATAAATAAAGAAATAAAAATGTTTTATTTATTTATTAAAGAAAAACCTTTGGATTTTCCAAGTGGGAAATTAAGGGATTTTTGAGTGGGTTTGAGTGGAGCTTCCACTCACATGAAGAGAGGAAGGGGTGGGGGCACCCATGGCTGGCCGCACCCCCCCTTGGGCTGCCTCCCCCTCCCCTATAAGAGGAGGGTGAGGGCTCTCTCTTCTTCACACACTTGTCCACACATTTTCCCTTCCACCCGCTGCTCCATTCCATGGTCTCCGGCTTGGCGAAGTCCTGACCGTGGGATTCTTCACCACCACCACGCCGTCGTGCTGCTCGAATTCCGGAGGGATCCTCTACTTCCGCAACCTGCTGGAACGAGGGAACGGAAGTCTTCATCGAGCTGAACGTGTGACCGATTACGGAGGCACCGCCGGATTGCGGTGCTCTTCTTCTCGCTCGGGATCGGCGTGAGAACGACTACGCCAACCACGAGATCTTTTCTCGTACCACTTTGAGTCTTCGAGGGTATGTTATCTCAAGACTCTCTTTCTCCCCGTTGCCTTTCATCTCATAGATTAGATCTTGGCCATTCGGGTTTATCGCGTGTAGGAAATTTTTTGTTTTCTATGCTACGTTCCCCTTCAGTGGTATCAGAGCCGGATCTATGCGTAGATGAATTGTACGGGTAGAACACATAGGAGTATGTGGGCGTTGATGATCATGTTTTTGTCTCTTTGAGTATTTTATGATCTTAGTGGCATAGTAGGATGAAGCTGCCCCAGACTAAGTTTACGTGTACTATGTACGCGAGAATTGTCTCACATGTGACTAAGGGGGTGTCCGGTTCTCCTACTATAGTTAAGATCTAATCTACAAAGGGTTGTTAAAAATATGTTTTATCAACGTTGTGGTTCTTGTACGTAGGTATGAACGGTTCTATCCTCGTAAGCCCAAAGCCACGTAAAACATGCAAAAATAAATTAGAGGCGTCTAACTTGTTTTTGCAGGGCATGTGATGTGATATGGTCAATGATACAAACGTTATGTATGAGATGATATCTTTTGTAAATTATTGACATACCGGCTGGAGCCATATGGTTGTCTTATTTTATGGCCTGCGTGCTGTATGTCATATCCATGTGATATGTTGTAATGGACAATCAAGATGGAGGTGCCACGGACCTTGGTGCCACGCCGGTGGAATGATGGAGATCATACCATGATGCACAAGATGGAGATCAAGTGCAAGAAGGACCATATCATATCACATTATCCATGCATGTGATGTTTATCCTTTTATGCATCTTATTCTGCTTAGATTGCGACGGTAGCATTATAAGATGATCCCTCTCACTTAATATCAAGATAATAATGTGTTCTTCCTTAAGTATGCACCGTTAAGAAAGTTCGTCGTTTCGAGACACCACGTGATGATCGGGTGTGATAGACTCAACGTTCGCATACAACGGGTGTTTTCAAGCCTAGCATGTACAGACATGGCCTTGAAACACATGCAATACAACGGTTCTACTTGGCGAGCCTAGCATGTACAGACATGGCCTCGGAACACGTAACCGAAAGGTAAAGCATGAGTCATATGAATGATATGATGAACATGTTGATGTTCGCCTTTGCAACTGCACCGTCTCACGTGATGATCGGTTTTGGTGTAGTGAATTTGGTTCGTGTAATCACTAAAGACAACTAAGAGGGATGTTGTTTTTGAGTGGGAGTTCATGGGATAATTTTTAGAATTAACTTGAACTTAATTTATCATAAACATAGTCTAAATAGTCTTTGCAAATATGTTGTAGATCATGGCACCACCTACCTTCAATTTCAATATGTTCATGGAGAAAGAGAAATTAGCGAACAATGGAAGCAACTTTACCAACTGGGCACTTAACCTGAGGATTCTCCTCACCGCTTGCAAGAAGCTCTATGTGCTTGATGCACCTCTAGGTGACCAGCCCGCTGATGATGCTTCTGATGAGGATAAAAATGTTTATCAGACTCAACAAGAAGACCACAGTATAGTTCACTGCGGCATCCTCTATGGATTAGAGCCAGAGCTGCGAAAACGTTTCGAGAACAGCACTGCTTATGCCACAATGGGAGAATTGAAAATGATTTTCGATACCCATGGCGCAGTTGAGAGTTATGACGCTTCAGAAAAGTTCTTTAGCTGCATGATGGAAGAGAACAACTCCGTGAGTGAGCACGTACTCAAAATGTCTGCGTACGCTGATAAGCTCATAGCCTTGGGAATATCGATTCCCATAGAGCTAGGGATACATCGTGTTCTCCAATCTCTGCCACCTAGTTACAAGAACTTCATGATGAACTATAATATGCAGAGCATGAAGAAGTCTCTTCCTGAGCTTCTCTCGATGCTTAAAACTGCTGAAATGGAGATCAAGAAAGAACATCAAGTGTTGATGATCAATAAGACCACTAGTTTCAAGAAAGGCAAGAAAGGCATGCCAAGGGTAAACTTCAAGAAGGGTGGCAAATCTGTTGCTACTGCTGAGAAGAAAACCAGGCATGGCCCTAAGCCTGAGACTGAGTGTTTCTATTGCAAGGGTACTGGCCACTGGAAGCGCAATTGCCCCAAGTATCTGGCAGATAAGAAGGCCGGCAAAGTGAACAAAGGTATATATGATATACTTGTTATTGATGTGTACCTTACTAGTACTCGCAGTAGCACCTGGGTATTTGATACTGGTTCGGTTGCTCACATATGTAACTCGAAACAGGAGCTGCAGAATAAGCGACCACTAGCAAAGGATGAGGTGACGATGTGCGTCGGTAATGGATCAAGAGTTGACGTGATCGCCGTCGGGACGCTACCTCTACGTCTACCATCGGGATTAGTTATAAACCTCAATAATTGTTATTTGGTGCCCGCATTAAGCATGAATATCGCTTCTGGATCTTGCTTAATGCGGGACGGTTATTCCTTTAAGTCCGAGAACAATGGTTGTTCGATTTATATGAATAATATCTTTTATGGTCATGCACCTGAGAAGAATGGTTTATTTCTTTTGAATCTTGATAATGTTGATACACATATTCATAATGTGAATGCCAAAAGAATTAAGTTAAATGATGATATTGCTACTTATTTGTGGCATTGCCGCTTAGGTCATATTGGTGTTAAACGCATGAAGAAGCTCCATTCTGATGGACTCTTAGAATCACTTGATTATGAATCATTTGAAACATGTGAACCATGCCTTATGGGCAAGATGACTAGAACCCCGTTTTCTGGATATATGGAACGGGCGACAGACTTGTTGGAAATCATACATGATGTATGTGGACCAATGAGTGTATCGGCGCGCGGTGGATATCGTTATTTTGTCACTTTCACAGATGATTTGAGTAGATATGGGTATATTTACTTAATGAAACACAAATCTGAAACGTTTGAAAAGTTCAAAGAATTTCAGTGTGAAGTTGAAAATCATCATAACAGAAAGATTAAATTTCTACGGTCTGATCGTGGAGGTGAATATCTAAGTTACGAGTTTGGCATGCATATGAAACAATGTGGAATAGTTTCACAACTCACACCTGCCGGAACACCACAGCGTAATGGTGTTTCCGAACGTCGTAATCGTACTTTATTAGATATGGTTCGATCTATGATGTCTCTTACAGATTTGCCACTATCGTTTTGGGGTTATGCACTAGAGACCGCTGCATTCACTTTAAATAGGGCACCATCTAAATCCGTTGAAACGACACCGTATGAATTATGGTTTGGAAACAAACCTAAGCTGTCATTTCTAAAAGTTTGGGGATGCGATGTTTATGTGAAGAAGCTTCAACCTGATAAACTCGAACCCACAACGGAAAAATGCGTCTTCATAGGATACCCTAAAGAAACAATAGGGTACACCTTCTATCACAGATCCGAAGGCAAGATTTTCGTTGCCAAGAATGGATCCTTTTTGGAGAAGGAGTTTCTCTCGAATGGTGTGAATAGTAGGAAGGTAAAACTCGACGAGGTTATTGAACCTTCTCTTCTTGGAATGGCGAGTAGCGCAGCGCCGGAAGTTGTTCCGGAGCTGACCCCGTCAGTTGAAGAGAGAGATAATGATCTAGATCATGAAACTCCAGTAGAGGAAACTACCGCACCTCGCAGGTCAACTAGGGAACGTACAGCTCCTGAACTGTACGGAGATCCCGTATTAAACTTCATGGTAGATGGAGGTGATGACCCTGCGACATATGAGGAAGCAATGATGAGCCCAGATTCCAACAAATGGCTTGAAGCCATGAAATCCGAAATAGGATCCATGTACGAAAACCAAGTTTGGACTTTGGTGGATTTACCCAATGACCGCAAGGCCGTTGAGAACAAATGGATCTTTAAAAGGAAAATGACGCTGATGGTAATGTGACCGTCTATAAAGCTCGACTTGTCGCAAAAGGTTTCCGACAAATTCAAGGAGTTGACTATGATGAGACTTTCTTACCAGTAGCGATGCTTAAGTCAGTTAGGATTATGTTAGCAGTTGCTGCATTTTTCGATTATGAAATATGGCAGATGGATGTCAAAACGGTGTTCCTTAATGGTGACATTGAGGAAGAGTTGTATATGATGCAACCCAAAGGTTTTGTTGATCCTAAGGATGCTGACAAGGTGTGTAAGCTTCAACGTTCCATTTATGGACTGAAGCAAGCATCCCGAAGTTGGAACCTCCGTTTTGATAAGGTGATCAAAGGTTTTGGATTTGTCCAAACATACGGAGAAGCTTGTATTTACAAGAAAGTGAGTGGAAGCTCTGTAGCATTTCTGGTACTATATGTGGATGACATATTGTTGATTGGAAATGATATAGAACTTTTAAAAAGCGTAAAAGGTTATTTGAACAATAGTTTTTCGATGAAAGACCTCGGTGAAGCAGCTTATATATTGGGCATCAAAATCTACAGGGATAGATCAAGACGCTTAATTGGACTTTCGCAAAGTACATACCTTGACAAGATTTTGAAGAAGTTCAAAATGGAAGATAGTAGGAAAGGGTTCCTACCTATGTTGCAAGGCAAGACGTTGAGTAAGACTCAATGTCCAGCTACATCAGAAGATAGAGAAAAGATGAATAAGACTCCCTATGCTTCAGCCATAGGTTCTATCATGTATGCTATGCTATGTACAAGACCGGATGTGGCACATGCTATTAGTTTGACTAGTAGGTACCAATCCAATCCAGGTTTGGAACACTGGTCTGCGTTCAAGAATATCCTAAAGTACTTGAGAAGAACTAAGGATATGTTTCTCGTATATGGCGGTGAAGAAGAGCTCGTCGCAAGATGTTACGTCGATGCTAGCTTCGACACTGATCCGGATGACTCTAAGTCTCAGTCCGGGTACGTATTTATTATGAATGGAGGAGCTGTAAGCTGGAGGAGTTCCAAGCAATCCGTGGTGGCGGGATCATCAACAGAAGCGGAATATGTTGCTGCCTCGGAGGCAACACAGGAAGCAGTTTGGATGAAGGAGTTCATATCCGAACTAGGCGTGGTTCCGAGTGCGTTGGATCCAATGGTTATCTATTGTGACAACAATGGTGCCATAGCCAATGCTAAGGAACCAAGGTCTCACAAGAATTCCAAGCATATCAAGCGCCGTTTTCACTCCATCCGTGAGCATGTCGCAGATGGGGATGTGAAGATTTGCAAAGTACATACGGATCTGAATGTGGCAGATCCGTTGACTAAAACTCTCTCAAAGGCAAAACATGATCAACACCAGAACTCAATGGGTATTAGATTCATCACTATGTAATATAGATTATTGCCCCTAGTGCAAGTGGGAGACTGAAGGG
This sequence comes from Alopecurus myosuroides, assembly GCA_028641055.1. NCBI lineage: Eukaryota > Viridiplantae > Streptophyta > Magnoliopsida > Poales > Poaceae > Alopecurus > Alopecurus myosuroides. The sequence goes on from CM054063.1 coordinate 63,859,462, forward strand.
AATATGCCCGAGAGGCAATAATAAAGTGTTTATTATATATTATTCCTTGTTTATGATGGATGTTTATTTCTCATGCTAGAATTGTATTAACCGGAAACGTTGATACATGTGTGATTAATAAACAAACCGACGTTCCTAGTGAAGCCTCTCTTTTAACTAGCTCGTTGATTAAACAGATGATCAAGGTTTCCTGATCATGAACATTAGATGATGTTAATAACGGGGTCATGTCATTAGGAGAATGACATGATGAACTTAAACCCTAACTAAGTATAACAATACGATCAAGTCATTTAGTTTTGTTGTTATATCTTACATTCGAAGTAACATTATTCCTTAGACCATGAGATCATGTTAATCACTAATACCGAAAGAATACTTTGATGACATCAAACGTCACACCGTAAAAGGGTGACTATAAAGGTGGCATTGGATATTCGGAAAGTGTTGGTTGAAGCTCATGGATCGAGAATGGGATTTGTCCATCCAATATGACGGAGAGATATACTCAGGGCCCTCTCGGTGATATCACATCGACACCGCTTGCAAGCAAGTGATATGATCACAAGGATGTTATATCACGGGAACGAGAAAAGAGTACTTGTCGGATAACGAGATCGAACAAGGTATAACGGATACCGATGATCGGATCTCGGACAAGTAATATATCGCGAGACAAAGGGAAATCGTTACGACGTTGAAAGGTTCACACGATCACGAGAGTCATCGTTGAATATATAGGAGTCATCACGGTTTTCCAGACCCCGCTGTTGATTATTGATTGGAGAGGAGTCTCGATCATGTCTATAATATTCACGAACCGTAGGGAGACACACTTAAGGTTCGATGAAGCGTTTAGAGAGGATAAGGAATACCGAAGAATATTTTGGGCAGCTCCGGAATTGTTTCGGGGAAAATTGAAATAGTTCAAGGGGTTTTTCGTCGAACGGTTGTTAATATAATTAACAAATGGTTCGAGGTGCTGCATGCAAATGTTTGTTAATGGAATTAACAAATATAAATAAAGAAATAAAAATGTTTTATTTATTTATTAAAGAAAAACCTTTGGATTTTCCAAGTGGGAAATTAAGGGATTTTTGAGTGGGTTTGAGTGGAGCTTGCACTCACATGAAGAGAGGAAGGGGTTGGGGCACCCATGGCTGGCCGCACCCCCCTTGGGCTGCCTCCCCCTCCCCTATAAAAGGAGGGTGAGGGCTCTCTCTTCTTCACACACTTGTCCACACATTTTCCCTTCCACCCGCTGCTCCATTCCATGGTCTCCGGCTTGGCGAAGCCCTGACCGTGGGATTCTTCACCACCACCACGCCGTCGTGCTGCTGGAATTCTGGAGGGATCCTCTACTTCCGCAACCCGCTGGAACGAGGGAACGGAAGTCTTCATCGAGCTGAACGTGTGACCGATTACGGAGGCACCGCCGGATTGCGGTGCTCTTCTTCTCGCTCGGGATCGGCGTGAGAACGACTACGCCAACCACAAGATCTTTTCTCGTACCACTTTGAGTCTTCGAGGGTATGTTATCTCAAGACTCTCTTTCTCCCCGTTGCCTTTCATCTCATAGATTAGATCTTGGCCATTCGGGTTTATCGCGTGTAGGAAATTTTTTGTTTTCTATGCTACGTTCCCCTTCAAATTTGGCCTCCATTCAACATAAGATGGAAGAATCAGCAGGTAAATTCACCGCTGTTTTTATGAGAAAATTTTCTAAGTCATTTTCCGAGTTTTAACTCTTCATTTTCGTTGCTTTTCAGCTTCTTTGGCGAAATCCAAGCAAATAGCTGAAGATGCCGGCAATGCCGAGAACCTCCGAAAGGAGAACATGGATCTTCACAAGATAAATGTGAAGCTTCAAAAAGATCTCGAGGCCAGCCAGCTGGCTATCAGAAATGGCGAATCCAAGGCTTCCAGCCAGGCCGAGAAGGACAAGGCCACCATCCTGGACTTAGAGAAAGCTCTAAATCAACGCCTTGAAGATGGCATTGAGATGGACAGGATTCTCGGTAAGTTTTAACGCATTTACCGGAATTTTCCTTTTTACCTTTTGTCGGTATTTTTTCTTTTTCCTCCTCTGTTTTTTCTAACTTCCCTTTGTTGATTTAAACAAAAGGGAGCCCCTCGCTTACCCGTATCGAAAGAATCCGGGATTTCGGGAAGATCTTCACCGCGCTCAAGGCCGCGGGGATGTTACTTGTTAACAACTACATTCCCGACAAAGCAGGAGAATTCTCGGAAGTTAGCGAACTTCCGGAGGCGATCGAGGAGGTGGCGAACCAGAAGGACTCCTGGTTCCGCTCTGCAGCTCGTGGTGGTGCTCGCATGGCCCTTAGGCTAAGCGTATGCACTACCCCACCGCCAAGTCTTGGCGTGTGGCGACTGGTATCCCGCAAGGATACACAGACGCGCAACGAGCCAACATCTTTGACTCTATCAAAGGGCACGCTACCAAGATAGCGCAGATGGTGTCAATCTACACCTTCTACCCGGAGGAAGAGATTCTGACAACTCCTGAAGACCCCAGCAGCGAAGAGGAGGAGTCGGATTTTGAGGAGGCCGCCTGATTCCTAGGTAGTTAGCAGGGAAAAAATAGAAGCATTACTATTCTCTCAATGCAATATTCATTGTAATGCTATCTATCATTTGTATAAACAAGTATCCCTCTTTTGCAGTTAAATTTATGTCGTTGCAAGTTTTTCTGGGTTTTAATTCCTTTGCCTTCTAAGTTCTCTGGTTTACATGTTTTGATTGTCCTTGGTGTTGAAATGGCTCAATAGTACTTAATCTTCATGCCAAGTGACTGGGTTTAACCGATCAGTCGAAACTTGGAAACATGGATTGTACTAAGGCATTTTTACTTACTAATTTTAGTGACCCAAAACAGAAACAATCAGATAATACTTAGGGAAAAGTAAGGAATTTTCAAATTGTATGAAACTCAGGCACTCAGGCACAATCTGGGTTTCCTTAAGCCTCCGTAGGCTGCAAAGCATTCGGTTTTATTACTCCGAGCATGCAGGCACAATTCGGATTAACATTGAGTATTTTGAAAGATCATTGGGAAATAAATAAGATAGACTTATGCTTTGTATGAAAATAAACAGATAAAACATAAATGCATGAATTCCGACAACCTTATTTCATGATCTCAAAGATGTTTACATAGAAATTGAACTAAGTGTAGAAGGGACGTAATTGCTGGATGCTCGAGAGTCTCTTTGTCTCTCCTAGTTCGACATCTATCTTTCTCTTTCTTTTGCGATTCGGTATTTTGGGATCATCCTCCGTATCCCGAATACCTACAAGATAGTAAGATCCATTTTTCATAGCCTTGCTAATGACAAATGGTCCCTCCCAAACTGGGGCTAATTTGCGCTTCCTTTCCTGCACCAATCTTAGCACTAGGCCACCTTCTTTATAAGAACGGTGTCTGATTTTCCGACTATGGTAGCATTGCAATACTTGCTGATAAATGGCGGATCTTTGAAGCAGAAGATATCGTTCTTCTTCTAAAAGATCGACGACATACTGTCGTGCGTTTTTGGCATCCGAGTCATCGTAAGCTTGCAGTCTTGGGTTATCACGGAGCATGTCCGTTGGAAGCACTGCTTCTGTGCCATAAACCAAGAAAAACGGGGTTTGCCCTGTTGATCTACTTGGCGTCGTTCGAATACTCCAAAGCACGGAAGTTAATTCTTTTATCCATGCTCCAGCTACTCTATGAAGAGGAGATTCAAGTCTTGGGCGCATTCCCTGGAGGATTGAGCTATTCATCCTTTCAACCTGCCTATTGGATTGTGGGTGTGCCCCAGATGCAAGATCTAGCCGTATTCCCGTTAGTCGGCAATATTTTGCCAACTCTCCAATAGAGAAATTTGTCCCGTTGTCCGTGATTATGCTGTGTGGAACGCCGTATCTCATGACTACGTCAATGATGAAATTTCTGGCAGTTACACCGTCAAGTTTTTTGATGAGTTTCACCTCCACCCACTTGGTATACTTATCTACCGCAACAAGTAGATGTGTAAGTCCACCTATGGAAGTTTTGAATGGTCCCATCATATCTAGCCCCCAGACCGCGAATGGCCATGTAATGGGGATAATTTTGAGTGCTTGGGCTGGCATATTCGTCTGCTTGGCGTAGTACTGACATCCGGCACATGTGTTTACTATGTGTTCAACGTCTGTCTTGGCTGTTAGCCAGAAAACCCTGCACGGAATGCTTTTTTAGCTATGCTTTTTGACTGAGCATGATGTCCGCAATCTCCTGCGTGGATTTCTTGCAGAATTTCTCGGCCGTCTTCTGGAAAAAAATATCGCTGAAAAATTCCGACAGTTCTGCGTTTATATAGGCAACCATTTATTACCGTGTATCCTTTGCATCGACGTTGTATCTATCTTTGCAAGACCTCGTCTGCTCCATCCAGGAACTTCTGATCAACTAAGAAGTTTAAATATGGAATTGTCCCATCCGGGTTAACGAGCAGGACTTCAATTGATTCGGAAACAAGAGGATAATCAACATCTCCACCTTTAATCGATGGTTCATGCAAATGTTGGACAAACACACCAGGTGGTAGGGTTTTCACTCTTTCCGAGCCCATGAGGGCTAATGCATCTGCGTTCCAGTTTTCTTCCCTTTTGATATGAAGTACTTCAAATCCCAGGAAGCAAATGGCAAATTCATACACCGTTCTCAGATATTCGCCCATGATGGGACCTTTGGCGTCCCATGTTTGGTTTAGCTGATGTTGTACCAAATCCGAGTCACCATAGCAAAGTATACGTTTAACTCCTATTTCTTTTGCTATATGCAAGCCATGAAGCAAAGCTTCGTATTCTGCCACGTTGTTACTGGCTTTGAAGTGTATTTGTAATACATACTCCATAGTATCACCATTTTGGGATTTTAGTACTACACCAGCTCCAACACCCTCTTTCATCTTGGATCCGTCAAAATGCATGACCCAGTATTCCGACTCCGGCATTGGTGTGTTTTCCATTGCTTCTGTCCAATCAGCGACGAAATCTGCCAACGCTTGGGATTTAATTGTCGCCGTGGGTTGGTACTTAATGTCGAACGCAACTAACTCAATGCCCCATTTGGCTACTCGGCCTGTTCCGTCCGCATTGTTGATGATATCCCCTTGTGGTGCTTTGCTTACCACTGTTATGGAATGTCCTTGGAAGTAATGGCGGAGTTTTCTAGATGCAAAAAAACACGCCATATGCCAGCTTTTGATAATCTGGATACCTTTGTTTTGACTCGAAGAGGACTTCGCTGACATAATACACTGGGTATTGATATGGTATGCTTTGTTCATCCTTCCGCCTTTCCACAATTATCGCTGCACTAATAACCCTGTTTGTCGCCGTAAGATACAGTAACATGGGTTCTTCGTCTTTTGGGGATGCCAAAATCGGAGCTTTCATCAAGGTTTCTTTTAACTGAGTTAATGCTTTGTTCGCCTGTTCTGTCCATTCAAATTTGTTGGATTTCTTCAACAATTTTTATAATGACAGAGCTTTGTCTCCTAGTCGGCTTATAAACCTGCTGACTGCGGCTATAGAACCCGTCAATCTTTGTACATATTTTAAGCATGTAGGCTTTGTGGTGTTCAAGATTGCCTTGATCTTTTCCAAATTTACTTCTATTCCTCTATGAGAAATGATAAAACCCAGAAGCTTTCCTGAGGGAACCCCGAATACGCACTTTAATCGATTCAACTTCATTTTATAAGTGCGCAAGTTTCTCGTAGATCTTCAAGGAGTGTATCCTTTTCCTTGGAAACGACGGCAATATCGTCCACATAAACGTGCACGTTTTTGCCAATCTGACTATGCAAACAACGTTCCGTGCAACGCTGGTATGTTGCACCCGCGTTCTTCAGGCCAAAAGGCATGGTTATGTAATAGTATGTTCTGTAGGGTGTTATGAAAGAGGTTTTGATTTGATCTTCTTCTTTCATGCGTATTTGATGGTACCCGGAATAAGCATCCAAAAATCATAAAAGCTCAGAACCAGCAGTGGCATCTATTATTTGATCGATCCGCGGCAACGCGAACCTATCTTTCGGACACAATTTGTTCAATCCCTTGTAATCGATACACATCCTAAGAATAGTAATATCCTTCTTCGGGACTAATACTGGGTTCGCAGACCAATCAGTATGTATAACTTCCCGGATAAAGTCAGCTGCTAAAAGCCGGATAATTTTCTTGCCAATAGCCTTCCGTCTTCTTCCGTCAAATGGGCGGAGACCTTGCTTTACGGGTTTGATCCTGGAATCACCTTGAGTTGATGCTCAGCAAGTTCCCTGGGTACACCCGACATGTCCGCAGGACACCAGTCAAAAATATCCCAGTTCTCATGGAGGAACTTGACGAGCGCGCTTTCCTATTTGTCGGTCATCCCAGTTCCCACTACAACAAACTTTGTCGGATCTTTGGGATCTAAGATAACCTGTCTTGTATTCTCTGATGCTTTGAAGATATCTGCTGGCTTTCGGCTTTCTTTTCCTGCCGGCATTTCTGTCGGTGATACTTCCTTTGCCAGCTCTTTCAATTCTTCCTTTGCTATCACTTGTTCAGCACAGAGGGCGTTTCCTTTTTCCAGCTCGTTTGCCAATTTGAAGTCTTCCGATATGGTGATTACTCCTCCTTTTGGCTCTGGCATCTTCAGCTTGTTATAAATATAACATGATCTTGCCATGAATTTGGTGAAAGCTGGACGTCCGAGTATTAAATGGTATACACTTTCGAACGGCACCACCTCGAACGAGATTTTTTCCTGTCGGAAGTGTTCTCTTTCTCCGAAGGTTACATCTAGGGAAATTTCTCCTAGGCAATGTGCTTGTCTGCTAGGAACAATGCCGTGGAAACGTATGTTGCTGTGATTGAGATGGGTCTCGGATATTCGCATATGCTTCAGTGTATCTAGGTACATAATGTTGATACTAGATCCTCCATCCATCAACACTCTTTTCTGCCTAGTGTTTTGAACAATAGGGCCTACGATTAGAGCTTGCGTGCCGGGTTCTGGGATATTTCCGGGATGATCAGACTGATCCCACGTGATTGGTGTATTTGAATACTTCAAGAATTTGGGAGTTGGTGAAACAACCGCGTTTATTTCTCGAAGCGTTCGCTTCGCCTGTTTTGCTGAGGGAGTTGCCAGGAAAGTTAGGTTACATTCTCCGTCAACTTTCGGGAATTTTGGCTCGCCTTTCCATTGTTGTTCCTGGATTTTTTCATCAGTGTCAGATTCACTGTCTTCTTTTTCAGCTTCTGGCTTTTTCTTGGAGAACTTCCTTTTTGTAACACCTGGGGTGTTACCCTAAGTAGAAAGTTGTTTGTTTTCTTTTTTTGCTTTGCATCCATGCATCATATGCATTGCATCCTGTTCTTAAAACCACTCAAAAATCCAAACCAATTTAAACTTTCAAAACATGTCTAAAATTTCCAATTGAAAGTTGCAACCTAAACAACTCAACTTGTTTTCAAATAGTTTGAAGTTGATTTATTTAAATTGCTTGTTAAATAAAAACTCCCTTTAATCAACACCCTAAATGGCAAATTCAAATTCACTTCAAAATCAATCATAATGGGCATGATCCAATTGTGGTTTAAACATTAAATTCTTGCAAACAATTAAGTTAATTAATGTTTTCATAATTGTTTGAGTTTATTGAATAAAGTTGTTTAAAAATCAAATCTTTATGAAATACTAATGGAAATTCAAATAGCAACTTAAAACTCAAATTAATATTTCAACTATTTTGGACTTAATGTTCACAATTGCTTTGACTTGCTGTTTGCAAATTAATAAAATATTTCATAAAAATTAAAACCCAAACCCTTTTCTTTTCTCTCTCTCTCCTTTTCTTTCTTACAAGCAAAAAAAAAAGGGAAAAATAAAAACAACAAAGGTGAGCTGTGGGGGAGGCAGGCCAGCCCCCTGCGGCCAGCCCACCACCCACAGCCCATCTCCCCTTTTCCTTCCCCTCCAGCCCATCTCCCCCTAGCCCAACAGCCCACGTCGCTCTTCTTCCTCGTACGGACGCGGGGGAGAAAAGCGTTGTCGCTGTCACCGAGCTCCTCCCACCCCAACTGCTCCCCCTTACCTTTATCTCCCCCTCGAGGCTCCCTCCAAACCCTAATCTTTCCCCCTCCTCTTCCTTCCGCCGCCACCTCCCTCTCTTCCCCACGATCCCCTCCTTCTTCATCGTTTCTACTCTGAAATTTTCTTCTGAACTTTGCCACCTACCGCCATGGCCGTGAGTTGGCGGTGAAGCCACGGTGGCTGTGGTCATCGTCGGGAGCTGTTCTCAGCGGGAACGGACTCCCCGTGTCAACCTCTCCCTCCTCGTTTCCAGGGGAGGGCCTGAGCGGTCGTGGATCGTCGCCAAGGCGCTGGACACCTCGACTGTCGCCATCGTCGCCGCGCTGCAGAACCTGAACCCGGTGGTGAGCCCATCTCCTTCCCGTCCTCCTCCCTTCTCCGTTACACCCACAACACCTCGCACGTCCACGCACCACCGACTCCACCACGCAAGCGCACCCACCACCCCGTCGATCGCCGCCGATCGCTGCCGGTCTCCCTCTGTACCAAAGTTCAGTTAACTCGATGGTCACCTCTTATTCTGTCCGGCTCGTGGTGTATCACCAAACAAATCGTAGCCCAGTGGCTAGGCATCCCTGCGCGCGCCGTGAGGGCAGTGGATCGAGTCCTAGCGGCCGCAATTCCCTGGCTTTTTGCAAATTATTCCACGCAGACCCCCTGGGCCCACCAGTCATTGGCCCCTGTTGCCACCTAGCTCCACACACACGCACGCGTGGATCCCACGGAGGCACTGGCCCGCACCGCAGAGGCACATGCCAGGGTGCCCTGGGTGAAAAACGCCCCAGGGGCCCATCTGCGTTCCTTTTTCTTTCTTTTAGGTCCCTGTTATTACAGATTAGTCCCTGTTTTAAAAATGCACATAACTTTTATTTTCCAAATTCAAATAATGTAAATAAAATATGTATTCTACCCCAAATTTAACACTCTATCTGATTACATCATTTGTTTTCTGTTTTGCACATTTCAAATTGTTTCAAATTTCAAATTCAAACAAATCATTTCAAATTTGATTAAATGCATAAATAATTCACACTTAATTCAAACAACACAAATAAAATATCTGTTCCATGCTATTTTGAACCACCTTTCCAAATATAAAATTTGTTTCATGTTTTGAATAATTAAAATTGCTTAAATAATTTAAACCTTGTTTAAATCATTTAAATTTGCTAAATTCATAACTTGCTCAAATTAAATTATTTTTGAACATATAAAATATGTTTTCAAACTAGAAAAGTATAACTTTTCAAATATGAATTTGGTTTAATGTTTTGAACAAATAAAATTTAAATAAATTCATATTTGAATTAAATTCATTTAAATCTTGTTTAAACTTGTTTAATTCATAATTAATTCATCTTAATTCCTTTTTCAATGATTGAAGCATGTATTCCACCTAAAATTTTGTGTACTTTCCAAATATGAACTTTGTTATCTGTTTTGAACAATTAAAATGGGTGAAAACAACAAATGCTTGTGTAACACCTTTAAGGAACCAAAATTTCATAACTTAATAAATAAAATTCCAAACTTGGTAAACCTTATTTCAAGTTGAATCCCTTGTTGTTTTCTTTCTGTTTTCCTCATCCATGCATCATGCTAATTCACCTTCACATGTTGGTTAATTGTAGATCAATTAATTCAACCTTAATTCATGGGCTTTCCATATGCAATCCAAATTGCATATGGGTCCATTTAAACATGTTATCTTGTCAACTAGTTTAACTTTGATGCATCCTTAAACTTGTCATGCATCCATATCTTGATCATGCTGGATATTTTGCCGTAGTAGTAATTGTTGCATCCGGTGTTTGTTCGAGGTTTGTTGCTTCTTCCCGGATAGGACGTTGAGATGATGTGAGCAACGCCAAGTTCTTCGGATGTACCTCTACTTGCTGGATTCTAGGCAAGTATACTCACTTGCTGCCAAATGGCTGCCTTTCATCACTTGTTACCGATTCTTTCCGTTGCTCTTATTCTAGCCGGTTGATTCGATTCTTGTGTCTCGATCCTATCATATTGTTACCTTGCAGCCATGATATAGCCTTCCTTCCACTTCCTATTAACTGTTGTTTGTTTACCCTGTTGGCCCTCGTGTCGTAGTTGCATGCTTAGTGTTGTTTGCGCTCAAGTCTTGTTGTACGTCTTATCACCTGTTTAGTTTGATAGTTGGGTTTCAATTCAATCAACAACATGTTAATGTTTTGGGTAATAATAATTTGATGATAAGGCACCGGCAGGAGGCCCGGCGTGGTTTTGAAGGCTGCTAGTGTCGACCCTAATTAGGAAAAGGGTCTTGTCTACTGATCCATGATGAGCACACTAACCGCATGTGGGAAGCGAGTATGGGCGCCCCCCTCAATTTGATTCGATTCACATCTCGTCCAAATCGCCTCATTTAGTTCGGGTTTTCCATTTGCCGCATGCATGATCTTGCGAACCCAGGCCAGGGTGGAACTTTTGTAGTCGGCATTTAGGGAGACACGTTCTTAGAGTGCTATGAGGGTCCCCTTTTCTTCGTGGGGCTTGATTAGCCGTGCGCTCAATCGCACGGGGTTCTTTGGGCTTGATGCGAAGAAGAGTTGGATTGTGTTGAGTACCTCGCTTGGTGGGTTTGATCCCCGTCTGGCGGGTTATTCTTACGTGTACGACCAAATTGGTGCACCCCTGCAGGGTAAATCTTCTCGAGAAGCCGTGTTTTCCGCGGTTATGGATGACTTGGTGAAAGTACTGGCTAACAAGTACTCAGAATAACTTACACCTAACTAATGATAATTTGACTAGTAATAGTCTTGTTGACACAATAACTTGAACATCATTAATCCAACAGTGTGAGTTATCCTTGGGTTGCTTCCTTAGTAGGGGGTGACATTGGATGGGTATTGTTTGGTGAGTAGTTGTAGTTGGTTACGATACGCTATCTTATCCCCCTCTTTTAGCCGGATGTTGTGGTGAGTCTCTGTAGTTGGTTAGTGCAGCCCGCTGCCGCTTATTTGCAATAACCCCTTCCTTTCCGTTGAACCCAAAGTATTTGTATCTTGTGATGACTGGCTACGCCACTATCTTGTGAGTATGGTTTATCCACTTGCCAGTACTTAACCGTACTGACCCACGAATCTCTTTCGTGGCTGGGTATTCAATATTGCAGTCAACAAGTTTGAAGTCCGACGACGTTAGCTTGGGAATCCCTCCGGCTTGGCCTGGGCAGGGATTGGACGCTCTCGGTTATCTTCAGGACTCTTAGTCCAATTTGTATCTTGTCCGTAGTCGGACGCTATGTTGTTTCTTCCGCTGTTACTTGGATCTTTGTGTTGTATCAGTTGTATCCTTGGCTCGTTTGAGTCTTCTTGTATATATCTTTTCTGTTGTTGTTGTGGATATTCGTGAACTGTTGTAATGTTATCACAAGTGGCAACCTGGAATCGGTTATTATGTGGATTTTGGCGGGAATGCTGAAATCTGCATAGTGCCCGATCTCGGGCGTCACAAATGGTATCAGAGCCTTGGTTCCGATTCCCGAGATTGTTTCGATACGAATGGTTATCGAAGCAACGGGTCCGCAAAGCCTGTAGGATAACCTCGCTACCGGTCGTTGTTTCTAGAGTGTCAAAAACTATTTCTGCTAAACTATTTTGAAAACATCTCAATAGGATTCTTGTTTTCTCCTTATCTCTATTATATTTCCCCTCCCATCTTATTTGTTTTGGAGTCTCCCCCCTTGTCTATCTTTCAAAGTGTTAGGATCCTACGTGGGTGGACGTTTTCTGAGCCTTTAACCTAATAGGTTCGCTCATCGGAAGATTCCTGGTGGAAGAACATCGTCATCAGCCCGAGCAAGATTCCCTTGTTAGTGGTGTCGAGAATCCCTTGTTAGTGGTGTCGAGGAGATCAGCTGGAAGCATGAAGAATCGATAGTCCAACTTCTTTCCCCTCCCGGGTTAGCAGGTGGATTGCGAGGGCGCAATCCCTTGTTAGTGGTGTCGTCTGTAACACCTGGGGTGTTACCCTAAGTAGAAAGTTGTTTGTTTTCTTTTTGCTTTGCATCCATGCATCATATGCATTGCATCCTGTTCTTAAAACCACTCAAAAATCCAAACCAATTTAAACTTTCAAAACATGTCTAAAATTTCCAATTGAAAGTTGCAACCTAAACAACTCAACTTGTTTTCAAATAGTTTGAAGTTGATTTATTTAAATTGGTTGTTAAATAAAAACTCCCTTTAATCAACACCCTAAATGGAAAATTCAAATTCACTTAAAAATCAATCATAATGGGCATGATCCAATTGTGGTTTAAACATTAAATTCTTTCAAACAATTAAGTTAAATAATGTTTTCATAATTGTTTGAGTTTATTGAATAAAGTTGTTTAAAAATCAAATCTTTATGAAATACTAATGGAAATTCAAATAGCAACTTAAAACTCAAATTAATATTTCAACTATTTTGGACTTAATGTTCACAATTGCTTTGACTTGTTGTTTGCAAATTAATAAAATATTTCATAAAAATTAAAACCCCAAACCCCAACCCTTTTCTTTTCTCTCTCTCCTTTTCTTTCTTACAAGCAAAAAAAAAAGGGAAAAATAAAAACAACAAAGGTGAGCTGTGGGGGAGGCAGGCCAGCCCCCTGCGGCCAGCCCACCACCCACAGCCCATCTCCCCTTTTCCTTCCCCTCCAGCCCATCTCCCCCTAGCCCAACAGCCCACGTCGCTCTTCTTCCGCGTACGGACGCGGGGGAGAAAAGCGCTGTCGCTGTCACCGAGCTCCCCCCCACCCCAACTGCTCCCCCTTACCTTTATCTCCCCCTCGAGGCTCCCTCCAAACCCTAATCTTTCCCCCTCCTCTTCCTTCCGCCGCCACCTCCCTCTCTTCCCCACGATCCCCTCCTTCTTCATCGTTTCTACTCTGAAATTTTCTTCTGAACTTTGCCACCTGCCGCCATGGCCGTGAGTTGGCGGTGAAGCCACGGTGGATGTGGTCATCGTCGGGAGCTGTTCTCAGCGGGAACGGACTCCCCGTGTCAACCTCTCCCTCCTCGTTTCCAGGGGAGGGCCTGAGCGGCCGTGGATCGTCGCCAAGGCGCCGGCCACCTCGACTGTCGCCATCGTCGCCGCGCTGCAGAACCTGAACCCGGTGGTGAGCCCATCTCCTTCCCGTCCTCCTCCCTTCTCCGTTACACGCACAGCACCTCACACGTCCACGCACCACCGACTCCACCACGCAAGCGCACCCACCACCCCGTCGATCGCCGCCGATCGCTGCCGGTCTCCCTCTGTACAAAAGTTCAGTTAAAAGTTCAGTTAACTCGATAGTCACCTCTTATTCTGTCCGGCTCGTGGTGTATCACCAAACAAATCGTAGCCCAGTGGCTAGGCATCCCTGCGCGCGCCGTGAGGGCAGTGGATCGAGTCCTAGCGGCCGCAATTCCCTGGCTTTTTGCAAATTATTCCACGCAGACCCCCTGGGCCCACCAGTCATTGGCCCCTGTTGCCACCTAGCTCCACACACACGCACGCGTGGATGCCACGGAGGCACTGGCCCGCACCGCAGAGGCACATGCCAGGGTGCCCTGGGTGAAAAACGCCCCAGGGGCCCATCTGCGTTCCTTTTTCTTTCTTTTAGGTCCCTGTTATTACAGATTAGTCCCTGTTTTAAAAATGCACATAACTTTTATTTTCCAAATTCAAATAATGTAAATAAAATATGTATTCTACCCCAAATTTAACACTCTATCTGATTACATCATTTGTTTTCTGTTTTGCACATTTCAAATTGTTTCAAATTTCAAATTCAAACAAATCATTTCAAATTTGATTAAATGCATAAATAATTCACACTTAATTCAAACAACACAAATAAAATATGTGTTCCATGCTATTTTGAACCACCTTTCCAAATATAAAATTTGTTTCATGTTTTGAATAATTAAAATTGCTTAAATAATTTAAACCTTGTTTAAATCATTTAAATTTGCTAAATTCATAACTTGCTCAAATTAAATTATTTTTGAACATATAAAATATGTTTTCAAACTAGAAAAGTATAACTTTTCAAATATGAATTTGGTTTAATGTTTTGAACAAATAAAATTTAAATAAATTCATATTTGAATTAAATTCATTTAAATCTTGTTTAAACTTGTTTAATTCATAATTAATTCATCTTAATTCCTTTTTCAATGATTGAAGCATGTATTCCACCTAAAATTTTGTGTACTTTCCAAATATGAACTTTGTTATCTGTTTTGAACAATTAAAATGGGTGAAAACAACAAATGCTTGTGTAACACCTTTAAGGAACCAAAATTTCATAACTTAATAAATAAAATTCCAAACTTGGTAAACCTTATTTCAAGTTGAATCCCTTGTTGTTTTGTTTCTGTTTTCCTCATCCATGCATCATGCTAATTCACCTTCACATGTTGGTTAATTGTAGATCAATTAATTCAACCTTAATTCATGGGCTTTCCATATGCAATCCAAATTGCATATGGGTCCATTTAAACATGTTATCTTGTCAACTAGTTTATCTTTGATGCATCCTTAAACTTGTCATGCATCCATATCTTGATCATGCTGGATCTTTTGCCGTAGTAGTAATTGTTGCATCCGGTGTTTGTTCGAGGTTCGTTGCTTCTTCCCGGATAGGACGTTGAGATGATGTGAGCAACGCCAAGTTCTTCGGATGTACCTCTACTTGCTGGATTCCACGCAAGTATACTCACTTGCTGCCAAATGGCTGCCTTTCATCACTTGTTACCGATTCTTTCCGTTGCTCTTATTCTAGCCGGTTGATTCGATGCTTGTGTCTCGATCCTATCATATTGTTACCTTGCAGCCATGATATAGCCTTCCTTCCACTTCCTATTAACTGTTGTTTGTTTACCCTGTTGGCCCTCGTGTCGTAGTTGCATGCTTAGTGTTGTTTGCGCTCAAGTCTTGTTGTCCGTCTTATCACCTGTTTAGTTTGATAGTTGGGTTTCAATTCAATCAACAACATGTTAATGTTTTGGGTAATAATAATTTGATGATAAGGCACCGGCAGGAGGCCCGGCGTGGTTTTGAAGCCTGCTAGTGTCGACCCTAATTAGGAAAAGGGTCTTGTCTACTGATCCATGATGAGCGCACTAACCGCATGTGGGAAGCGAGTATGGGCGCCCCCCTCAATTTGATTCGATTCGCATCTCGTCCAAATCGCCTCATTTAGTTCGGGTTTTCCATTTGCCGCATGCATGATCTTGCGAACCCAGGCCAGGGTGGAACTTTTGTAGTCGGCATTTAGGGAGGCACGTTCTTAGAGTGCTATGAGGGTCCCCTTTTCTTCGTGGGGCTTGATTAGCCGTGCGCTCAATTGCACGGGGTTCTTTGGGCTTGATGCGAAGAAGAGTTGGATTGTGTTGAGTACCTCGCTTGGTGGGTTTGATCCCCGCCTGGCGGGTTATTCTTACTTGTACGACCAAATTGGTGCACCCCTGCAGGGTAAATCTTCTCGAGAAGCCGTGTTTTCCGCGGTTATGGATGACTTGGTGAAAGTACTGGCTAACAAGTACTCAGAATAACTTACACCTAACTAATGATAATTTGACTAGTAATAGTCTTATTGACACAATAACTTGAACATCATTAATCCAACAGTGTGAGTTATCCTTGGGTTGCTTCCTTAGTAGGGGGTGACATTGGATGGGTATTATTTGGTGAGTAGTTGTAGTTGGTTACGATACGCTATCTTATCCCCCTCTTTTAGCCGGATGTTGTGGTGAGTCTCTGTAGTTGGTTAGTGCAGCCCGCTGCCGCTTATTTGCAATAACCCCTTCCTTTCCGTTGAACCCAAAGTATTTGTATCTTGTGATGACTGGCTACGCCGGTATCTTGTGAGTATGGTTTCTCCACTTGCCAGTACTTAACCGTACTGACCCACGAATCTCTTTCGTGGCTGCATATTCAATATTGCAGTCAACAGGTTTGAAGTCTGACGACGTTAGCTTGGGAATCCCTCCGGCTTGGCCTGGGCAGGGATTGGACGCTCTCGGTTATCTTCAGGACTCTTAGTCCAATTTGTATCTTGTCCGTAGTCGGACGCTATGTTGTTTCTTCCGCTGTTACTTGGATCTTTGTGTTGTATCAGTTGTATCCTTGGCTCGTTTGAGTCTTCTTGTATATATCTTTTATGTTGTTGTTGTGGATATTCGTGAACTGTTGTAATGTTATCACAAGTGGCAACCTGGAATCGGTTATTATGTGGATTTTGGCGGGAATGCTGAAATCTGCATAGTGCCCGATCTCGGGGCGTCACACTTTTGGAATTCTTCCCCTTGTTCTCGGATCCTGCAATGCCTTTCATGTGCTTATTAAGCCGGCATTGCGCATTGGTATGGGTAGGTTTCCCAAATTGTGAATTGTGGACACAGTTTTCCGACTTAATCTTTTCCCACTCTTCCTTTGAGTAGGAGATAGGCTCTGTGTTTCTTCCCTTCCATTTGATGCCATTATCCTTTCCAAAGGCTAAGTTAAATTCTTTGGCCTTTGGCTGTGCTTCTAGAGTAGCTTTTTGGACTGAGCCAAAGCATCTATATTTTCACCCCTCACTCTGATGTCTTCTTCGGCCGCTGCGGGCTCATTGGCGGTGGTAAGCATAGATCCGAGATCTTTATGCTCCTTTGAACCAACCATGAATGGTACAAGGTTGGGTTTTAAGCCATTTATGAAAGCATGCATTGCTTGCACATCACTTACTCCAGAGCAGCTGTTTTTCATTGCTGTCCATCTTGAAATAATGTCGACATACGACTCGTCTTCAAACTGGACGCAGCGGTTTAGCTGGTTGATGCTCTTGGGGCGTTTGTATGTTTCCTGAAAGTGTTAAGTGAATACTCTAGCCATATCATCCCAGCTATCCACGGTTCTTGACGGAAGCCCATTGATCCAATCTCTGGCTCCATCCAGTAACATTAGGGGGAGGAATTTCACCGCCTCTAGATTTGTCCCTTTGTTAATATGGATGGCAGTATAGTAGTCTGAAAGCTAGGTATCCGGGTTTGTACTACCGGTATACTTTTGGTAAGTTGGACCAACTTTGGCAAAGCCAGAATGTAGGGTTATTCTTCGGATCCTGTCAGTGAAGCACTTAGGTCCAAAGTATAGATCATCTCTTTCCGCCTTATTGGCGTGAGCGGAATATCTGCCGGCTGAATGGACAGAAGGGGATTTGTTCCTTTCTGGGCCATTATTACGCGAGCGCGCTTTTTCGGGAGTATCCCTATTTCGTCTGTTATAATGTCCTTTGGAATAAGCTGGAGTTATACTCCTTGTCCTTTCCTTGTTCATAGTAGGAGTACGGGATCTCCCACGCCGGTGAGGAGTGTCGTATCTTCCGGCTTTTTCAGCTGGGCGTCTCGAAGGCGGCATTGCTTTTCCGTCTTTCCAGTTTTGTTCTTCCCGATCTCAGGGATTATTTCCACCTTTCGGTAGATGGGATCCCGTCCTGGACGCTGCATCCTTATGATCTGGGATTTTCTTGTCCTTTCTCGGATCTCCTTTCTTCTCCTTAGAATTGCCTGAATCTCCAGGTTCGCCAGGTCCAGGTGCTCCAGCGGCGCATGTGGCAATTTTGCATAGGGCCGAGTCGTCATGCAATTTCCCTGATCTTGTCTGTCCTCGTTGTTGCTGTTGCAATGCTTTTCCTAAGAAAGCATACACCCCTTGAAGCTTTTCGTCGTTGGAGTACAGATCGTCGTTTAGGATGGCGAACGCGGCCTCCGCGTTTTTGGCTGCGGTTTTGTATATGCGTTCGCCCTTGGCATCGGTGCTGTTTATTTTTCTTTGCCAAGAAGGGTTTTGGAACCGTTCTTTTGGTGGAAGCACATCCGGCTTTGCGATTCCGAGTAACCGTGTAGGTTTTATGCCATATCTATTCCTTCTTTTGTACTCCTTTATTTCTTCCTGCTGCATCTTAATGCTAGCCTGGGTTTTTAAGAGGTTTTCCTGAGTTCTGAATAGATGTTGCTGCTGCCGATGTAGAGCTTATCTCCTGGCTTCCAGTACTTCAGGGGGTTCATCACGTCCCACTGGAGTTTGAATTAACTCGAGTTCGTCCTGTTCCGACATTAGTGGGACATGGATTTCCTTCTTTTTCTTCTCCGCGGGTGTGACTCCGCTTCCTCCTCCTACTTCCAGGTTTTGGTTAGCAATATCTGCCAACTTTTTCTTCTGGAGTTTATATTGGAGTTTCTTGGCAGTCTTCTTTTTATTCTTGAAAGAGGGAGGTTTTTTACCAGGCTCGTCCTCTATCAATTCCTTGACATCGGGGT
This sequence comes from Alopecurus myosuroides, assembly GCA_028641055.1. NCBI lineage: Eukaryota > Viridiplantae > Streptophyta > Magnoliopsida > Poales > Poaceae > Alopecurus > Alopecurus myosuroides. The sequence goes on from CM054063.1 coordinate 63,877,906, forward strand.
AAATTGGACTGGTTTCACCGTCCTCTCTTTCTGTAAGGTCCCCCAGAACCACTGTTCAAGGACACCTCCGATATGCATACATTCATGATCCGAGATCACACCAGTCGTGAACAACATATCAAGTTGGTACACAGATACAATATCCATTACACGATTACATATAAACTTACAAGAGACATGGTCACATGACCAAGTCCACACAACTGCCACGCAGGGAAAGACACACAACACACACAACGGAAGACAACAACACACAAACGTAGTAGAGCCCAAGTCACGCCTTAACCTACAGGTTGCTGACCGGGAGACGATCCTAGTTTGCAAGGCCATCAACGTAGTACTCCTCCTCGTAGATCTCCTCCTGAGACTCCTTCTCGAAGTCTGGCAAGTAAATACCAGGGACGCAACCAATATGAGTACATTTGAATGTACTCAGCAAGACACCCATCATGTAGCTTACCAAAATGCAAGTATGCTTATATAGTGGACTAGGTAGGCTATACATAGGGTTCACTATCCATGATATATGTAAGACATGTCATAGTTGATTTTTAAAATCTCTGTATCTTTGTTGAAGAAGACACTTCAAAAGAAAATATTATAGTTTTCTTTCTCTTGTAGATATTGCATATCCAAGAGGTTTTATAAGCTCATTTTGTAAAAGAAAGGTTTTCTTTGCAAAACTTCTTGTAAAACAACTTCTGGCTTTTCATCAACAGTACCTCCACGGTACAAGATTTAATCCTTTCAGTACTTCATAAGTCCAACACCTTTTTGAAAACATTGACACAATGCTAGCTACATGGCCATTCAACTGTCCATATCCGAGGTGCGGCTATTCCGAATAGTTTGACTCTGCAGAGGTGTACACAATCCACCAGATCCAGTACATCCGCCGTGAACAACCACGGACTGTAACAACAGTATGTGAACATAAGATAACTGATCCTAACCATCCACTATGTCGAAGCTAGTATATGACTATCTCTTCAATTGGGTTTTTTCTCCCCGGCACCATGTCGCACATTGCCACGGCAGGAGACCCAACTGTCGCACCCGGGGGGTAACTTAATCCCTCACTTTGTATGTCCCGTATACCCCTCCTAGTGACAATCGGTTCGAGGGTACGACGACCCTTATAACAAATTGAGATAGAACACACACTAACAAAAAAACTTCAAGTTAAGCCCCATGCCCATGTTGGGGTAGAGTGGCAGTACGGTAAAGGTTGTCCGGCGAAGACTAGGTTATGTGTCATTTTTGGAAAACACCATTTTCCCAAAAATGACCACTTAGACAATCCTCTGGTGGACAAGGCTTCACCTTTCCACCGGGTTTTCCATAAAACCTTTGTTTTGAAAAAAAAACATATTTTTAGGGTGTCCACTTAGGGACTTATACTTCTGGTGGTAATAAATACCATATGGTGGCTATGGGCTTGGTAACACCAAGTAATCAACTACGGGCATAGTAATGATTTATATAATATTAATAGTAGTAGTAGTCACTCAAAAATAGTTTTTGGAAATCAAAGTTTTGTAAAACTTTCATAAGTTAAACATGCATGATAGATAATGATAAGGGTAGTAACAGCAAGCATCAGGATGGCTTGCCTTAAATCTCTTAGTGTCCCTGGCCTTGAAGTAGCTTGAACTTGACGCACAGCTCCACAACTGCTTCTTCTTCTTCTTCTTCGTTTTCTAACATCGTAAAAGGATAAAAGAGACACACTCAGAACTACAGGACAAACAACTAAACAAAACAACACATACAACAAACAAACTTATACGAGCGCAATCACTCAAAGATTAACGAGAAAACTATCTCACAAGCTCTTATGGTACAAAACTATCGCCAGAAGAACATATGGTTGAGAAACCATATTCCACATATTGAATATCACATATGGAGTGGATGTATCACTCTCATAACAAGATACATAAGAAGCTAAAATTATAGCTTGTGGTCACAAAGGTGAGACTACTAAAAATAATAACAATCAACCAAAGCAATACCCATGGCAGTGGGTATTAACAACACACAAGCAATCATCACCAAACAAGTTCATGACTAAACTAATGCATAGATAACAAGATACTACTAAGACCAAAAACAACACTAGCACAACAATAACATAAGTACAATACTCATGCGAAGGTAAACACCCAGACAATTTCTAAGTAGCAAGCAACACACCAAAGATGATTAAATTAGTTACAGAACATGCTAATGTCTACTCAAAGTTAAGGAATCCATCAATCATGAAAGTAAAAAAAAACAGTGGCTATACCAATGGTAACAAGTCATAATACATACTCTAAAACACAATTATCACAAGATATAGTACTCCTAACAATTAACATAATAACAGGAGTTCACTACTAGCATATTGATATGAAGGATTTTGCTACAGAAGCATGCTATAAGAAATAATTGCATTCTACAACTAAAAGCAACAAGAAACTCCATGAGTCATAACAGAAGTAATAACATCCTAAACATGCTAGAATAAAACCTACACTCCTAAAATAAAAAGGCAACAATACTAGAGCAACTCAAACAATCTAGTGGTGACACTAGTTCATCACTAGAGAAGCAAACATCACTACAACGATGCATTTTCCTAAACAAGCAATACATGGATATAAGTACCCACTAACATCAAAAACACCTTACACATGATAGTAATCAAATATACTAAAATAATCTTATGAAAACATCTACTTAGCAAGAGTACACCAATCCTAACAATACATGATTTTCTAATAATCAAATAACAAGTAATAAGGTGACATGCTATACAACCAGTAGCTATGCACTCAACAAAAGCTTAACTAAACACTTTCAAAAATCCAAACACTCAATGGAAATTGATCTACACAAGTTTACCAAATAATGGGATAATAATCCTATTGGCAAACAATATTCAATTTAAACAAAACAATAGTAAAACACTTCTTAACATGATATTCCTAAGGGAACATTATAATAACAAATGTAGCACAACCAAACATACTAGTAGTCAACAAGAAATATCAACCTCTTCACTTACATAAGTGAAACAAACAACCATTTTCCCTTGGTGGAAAATATTAAACACACATATAGAAATACATGCTACTAACACACAAATGTATGGTAGGGGGTTTGCATCCCTAACCAAAATGAAATGGGACCAGTGGGTTATGGGAACACTAATACCAAGGCATTTAGAGGTAACAAAGCCTATGGTCACACTTGGCAAAATTAATCTATCAAATCAATCATCACACAACTATTATACTAGTGAAAACAATACTAGTAAAAACAAACAACAAATGTTACACATGCTTTGTTATAAAATATAGTGCAAGCTAACAGAGATAATAACCTCAAAATAACAGTACCAAAATGGTACTGGACTCATATCAACAACATCAAAACTTAGGTAAAACAAACCTACAAGTATTGGTTCACACAATATTCAAATAATAAAACTAGGAAATAACAAATGCTATTTCTATTTCTATTTGACTTTCCAAACATGCACACACTTCCTAAGGTAGTTGTATTACAAGAAAAAAACCTAATAACAAGTAGTAACACATCTACACATGCTAGGAAACAAGCTTCAGTCAATTAAACATTTAATCACAAACAAATACACACATAAAAAGAAAACAGAAAACCTGTTGTTTCTAGAAATGCATGACAAAAATAATATAGGGCTCCAAAAATTATTCCAAGATAGTATTATATAGATCTAGTCACACAAAAACTCATCCAATTGGATTCACCTCAAAAACCATTTTTAAACTCCTTCTAAAAATCCTAGAAATGCCTACTGGTCATTTACCAAAATGGATGGCATTTCCATTTGGTAACTCACTTTGATGTGAGACCAAGCCCTAATGATAGACCTACTCACTAGCTATCCAAAAATAGTTTGGTTTGACCAAAATGGAGACACATACAAAAAGTTATGTCCAAAATTGTTAAACAATCGGTCTCTGGTAAAATAAATACTACTCCAAAAATAAAAATGCAAAAGTGAAACCACCACTTGGATATGGTTATGAATTTGATAAGCTACAACCATGATTTTTGGTTTGGTAAAAAACCGATTCTTTCTAGTTTTACCAAGGCCAAAGCTACAGGTCAGTTTCTGCCTAAACAGGAAAGGAGATAACTCACAGAAGAAAAAAAACACTGAACGGGCCGGATCTGCTGTGGTCGATCTGCTACTGGCCTAGGCTGGCCTAGACGTGGAGTGAAGAGGTAAGTGAGTGTGGACGGCTGACATTAGACCAGATCGACGGCTGCTGTGCATCTTCAACCTCTATCCATGCATACATGGGCAGAAAACCTAGAAAAACTTGGGTGTTCATGGCTGCTCACCTAGGGGCGGTTTCGGAGGTCTCTGAGGTAGTGCGGGGGCTGCTGGAGGTTGCAGCCGAGGCTGGGTGGCGGCAGAAACGACGGCGGCGCTCTCCTGCACCAGCGCGGTCGCGGACGCACACGTTGGCGCCACGGACGGCGGCGGCGTTCCTGCACACGGGTGGACGAGGGGGCATGTCAGGGAGGGTCCACACATCACGGGGAGCTCAACGGAGGAGGTCACAGGGGTGGGAGGACATGGAAGGTGCGGCACTACCTCGTGCACACGCGCGGTGACCGGCAGTAAGTTCGAGCTCGAGGTCGCTCATGGAGGCTTGGGGACTTGGTTTCTTCGAGTGGGAGTGAGTGTGGGGAGGTGTGGGAACACAGTGGCGAAAGGGACACGACTTTAGGGGCTTATATCCATGGGGGTGAACCAATTAATGGCAAGGGGGTGCTCTCAGGTTGATGCCATTGAGTGGCATGGGGGCGTCCAGTGCATGTCCTTGGTGTCCCTTGGCAAGGGGTGGTGTCAAGGGTCAAGGAGGGTCAAGGGGCAAGTCCAAAATGGCCTTTGGGGTGGAGAAGAGGTCAAGGTGTGTCCACAATGGGTCAAGGCATGGGTGCCCATGCCATGCCACATCAGCACTGTCCCCCTCTCTTTGTCACATGTTTTCTTCCTCCCTAAGCCTTCTAGAATCTCACCAAAGGATCCAAAGTCGAGTATATACCTAGGTCAACACACTAGACAAGGTCTCACTTCAAAACTTGCAAGAAAAGGCAACGAAAACACCTGTCCAAAACTGTATCTACCACTGTTGCAAAAATTCAGTTAACACTTAGCAATTTTTTTTAAGTGTTGGAAAACAGAAGAAATGAGCAAAAAGTTTGGAATGTTTTCAGAGACCAAATGGATTCCAATTTTTGTTTACCAAGTTGGAGTTTGTTAAACATGTTTTAAAATTTCAGAAACATCTTTTGAAAACAAAATTGAAATAGTTTAAGGCTATGAAAACAAAGTGGGAAAAGGTGTACTTTCTGTTTTTCTCTGTTTTCTAAAAATGCCTTTTTTGCCTTATTTTTCTTCCACAAAAACAACAAGCAAAAGATTGTTTCTATTATTTCAAAAATAAACCAAGCTTATGGATTTGTAGTCCATATATCAAGGAACAAATAGAAGTCAAGAAAACATAAAATAACATATTATAGCCTAGTGAAAACAAAGGTGGAAAACATGTACTTGGCTATATTTTCATGGAATAGTTTCTATAGAAAACTTAGAAGAAAAATTTCATAAATCATTTTAACATTTTGTTTTCTTGGATCCACCAAAGCTAAAAGTTTATTTTAAGATGCAAAAAAGAATGATCCAAGCATTGGAATAAAAATCCACTCAAGTAACATCAGGGAAAACAACAGGGAAAAATTATAGAAGTGTTTTCAGAAAAATTTGGTATTGGTTCTAAAATGAAACAAGACTTGCATTGCATATATGATTATGATCATATACAAATGTGGGTTCAAACAATCATGTTTGTTATAAAAAAAATTGTTGGCCCCCATTTTTGTATTCTTGAACAACAGTACAAGAATCCAAAAACTGGGGTGTGACACTTTCCTCATCTAGCGGAGGTGTTTTCGGGTCTTCATCATCTCTGGCATCCGTGTTTTCAGCCGTTTTTTCCATAAGCACTTCATGGAAGCCCCCTACACATAGATTTTACCTTTCTCTCGAAAGCATCTTCATCTTCGTCCTCGGAATCTAGGTCTTCAGATCCGGGTTACGACTCTAATCTTGCCTCTAGGGCAGCTAACATAGAGTCGGCTTTCGAGTTCATCGTCTCATTGAAGGGTGTCGAATCTTCCACTTGAACTGTGGGATTTTTTTCATTTGCCTCTTCCACGGGATTGCTTTCATCCATGCTTTCAGCGACCTCGGACTGCACCATGCCAATAAAGTGAGATCTGATTGCGGGCATCTCCGAAGAGGCAACAATTTCAGCGGGGTATTGGCGATCTGAGAAAAGTCCGGTATCATAGTTTTCTTCAACTGGGTATAGGGAGGGTGGGGAAATTTTACTTGCACCACAGAATCCCATTGCCTCTGTAGTTAATCCGATAAAGATATTTGCAGATCCAATCGGTAAAACACATGCGCTTACCAGATGATTCCGTGCTGGCATGTATGATCCATTGTCGAATTCCAAGGTTCCGACAGTTATGGTACTGCCAATTCCGCCAAGTATCCCCGATCGAAACATAATTCCTGATGTCGCTGGGCCCACGGTGGGCGCCACATCGTAGTAGAGTTCATAGACGGGGGTGCCATGAGACTACTGGTAGATACGTGGGGGGGGGGACGTGATAGTATGACAACCAGGAACACCAAAATTACCCAGGTTCGGTACATCGCAACTTAGGCGGTGTTCCTACTCCTGAAATCTCACTAAATCAGGGCTGAAGCCTGAAGTATACAAAGTACAATGTGAGTTGGGTTTCGCTAACTCGACGAGGATCAACTTCTCGGCGAGTTGGCTTCTAGATAATTGTCTGTTGTCTTTCCTCCCGTCCGGCTTTATATAGATAGCCGGGTTAGGGCTTACAGAAAGGAAACCTAGAAGGCTACGGAAAGTATCTAACTTGGAAAGTAAGGTATCCGTCTTCTTCTCCAAGGCGCGCCACTTTGGGCCGTGGTCCGGGTTCTTCTAGAATCTTGCTTCTGCGCATCAGCTTACTGGGCCGCCTAATGGACCGTGATCCAATACCAACAGGTCACCCTGGTAATACGGCTCTTTAGGACAATGCCGGATATACCCCTAATTGGTATATATCCGACAAGTTGGCCTGCCGGTGGTGGCGATGGCATACTGTACGCGACTACGCCACCTCATGGTGTGATTGGGTACCCTTTATTAGTGGCACTCAGGTGTTTCTTTGAGTATGCTTGATGGAGCATTTGGAATTTTCTGCACTCCTTGAGGAGGTGGGTAGATTTGAGCATGCCTGTTTCCTTGTCCCTGTAAGAGTGCAGTGAGAAGTATCCTTCCAGGTCCTGCTCAACCAGTTTTCCTCTGGCTTCTTCCATTGCTTCCACTCGTAGTTTCCTCTGGATCCTCCTTCCTGGTTCCTAGTGAATCCAACTGCGACGTACTCCGCATGTTCGCCCTGATCGTACGGGCCATTCTTTAGTTTCTTGTAGTGTTCACCGTTACGGCCCATCTGTTGGTCATTGTCATCAACTCACCAATTGTTTTGGGTGCGCAGCGTTCCAGTTCTTCCCTACACGCGGTCCTTAGGACACCTCTCCGAAAGTCTTCTTCCAGTGTTTCTTCTGGTATATCTTTTGCTAAGTTTCTAAGGTTTGTCCATTGCTGGATGTACACGCAGGTTGTTTCATCGCTCTTCTGTCTGCAAAATCGCACCTCTTCGACATAGGTAGGTCTCATGCATGTTGCTTGGAAGTTCCTCTTGAAGTCGCGAGTAAGATCGTCCCAAGATCTGTAGCACCTGCGAGGTCGATTCTCGAGCCAGCTTCAGGTAGAACCCGTGAGATGCAGGTTTAGGTACTGCATGTCCGTCACTTTTGTTGCCCTTCTAGCACTTGACCGCGGTCAGGTAGTTTGATAACCAAGTTCTCGGCTCCTGGGAGTTGTGGTACTTTGGTACTTCTATGGTGAGCTTGAATTTCTTTGGTATCTTTGCTTCACGGATCTCGTGACTAAAGCAGAGTGAACTGCAGGCTTCTTCTCCGTGGTTGTACTCAGAGGATGAATATGCTCGGTTTCGGCGGGCGCGAGCCCTATTGTGACGCCCCGAGATCGGGCACTATGCAAATTTCAGCATTTCCGCCAAAATCCACATAATAACCGATTCCAGGTTGCCACTTGTGATAACATTACAACAGTTCACGAATAATCCACAACAACAACAGAATAGATAGATACAAGACGACCCAAACAAGTCAAGGATACAACTGATACCATACAAAGATCCAAATGATAGCGGAAGAACAACATAGTGTCCGACTACGGACAAGATCCAAATTGGACTAAGAGTCCTGAAGATAACCGATGGCGTCCAATCCCTGCCCAGGCCAAGCCGGAGGGATTCCCAAGCTAACATCGTCAGACTTCAAACCTGTTGACTGCAATGTGGAATATGCAGCCACGAAAAGGATTCGTGGGTCAGTACGGTTAAGTACTGGCAAGTGGATAAACCATACTCACAAGATACCAGCGTAACTAATCATCACAAGATACAAATACTTTGGGTACAACGGAAAGGAAGGGATTATTGCAAAGAAGCGGCAGCTGGCTGCACTAACTAACTACATAGACGCGCTACAACACCCGGCTAAAAGAAAGGGATAAGATAGCGTATCAGAACCAACTACAACTACTCACCAAACAATACCCATCCAATGTTACCCCCTACTAAGGAAGCAACCCAAGGAAACTCACACGGTTGATTAAGGTGACATTCATTTTTATGGTGGAGGTAATCTATATTACTAGTCAAGTTATCATCGTTAGGTGTAAGTTGTCTGAGTACTTGTTAGCCAGCACTTTCACCAAGTCATCCATAACCGCGGACAACACGGCTTCTCGAGAAGATTTAACCCTGCAGGGATGCACCAATTTGGCCGTACACGTAAGAATGACCCGCCAGGCGGGGAGCAAACCCACCAAGCGAGGCACTCAACACAACCCAACTCTTCTTCGCATCAAGCCCAAAGAACCACATGCTGTGCGTGCGCGGCTAATCGAGCCCCCACGAAAAAAAGGGGGACCCTCATAGCACTCTAAGACCACGCCGCCCTAAATGCCGACTACAAAAGTTCCACCCTGGCGCCAAGGGTTCGCACCTGCATATGCACGCATCAAATGGAAAGCCCGAACTAAGTGTGGCGATTTGGACGAGATGCGAATCGAATCAGAATTGCGGGGGGCGGCCATACTCGCTTCCCACATGCGGTTAGTGCGCTCATCATGGATCAATGGACAAGACCCTTTTCCTAATTAGGGTCGACACTAGCAGGCCTCAAAACCACGCCGGGCCTCCTGCCGGTGCCTTATCATCAAATTATTATTACCCAAAACATTAACATGTTGTTGATTGAATTGAAACCCAACTATCAAACTAAACAGGTGATAAGACAGACAACGAGACTTGAGCGCAAACAACACTAAGCATGCAACTACGACACGGGGCCGACAAGGTAAACAAACAACAGTTACTAGGAAGTGAAAGGAAGGCTAGAATAAAGGCAACGGGAAGAATCGGTAACAAGTGATGAAAGGCAGCCATAGGCAGCAAGTGAGTATACTTGCCTGAGATCCAGCAAGTAGAGGTACATCCGAAGAACTTGTCGTTGCTCACATCATCTCAACGTCCTATTCGCGAAGAAGCAACGAACCTCGAACAAACACCGGATGCAACAATTACTACTACGGCAAAATATCCAGCATGATCAAGATATGGATGCATGACAAGTTTAAAGATGCATCAAAGATAAACTAGTTGACAGGGTAAACATATTTAAATGGGTCCATATGCAATTTGGATTGCATATGGAAAAGCCCATGAATTAATGTTGAATTAAATGATCTACAAATAACCATCATGTGAAAGTTGATTAGAATGATGCATGGATGAGGAAAACAATAAGAAAACAACAATAGCTTCAATTTGAAAAGGTGTTTACCAAGTTTGGAAATTTATTTATTAAGTTGTGAAATTTGGCTTCTTAAGTGAGTTACACAAACATTTATTGTTTTCACCCATTTTAATTGTTCGAAACAGATAACAAAATTCATATTTGGAAATAACACACAATTTTAGATGGAATACATATTCCATTTGTTGTTATTAGATTTTAGATGAGCAAGTTATTAATTTGACAATTTTAAATGCCTTAAATAAGAAACAGTTGTTTTCAGCAATTTAAATTATTCAAAACAGAAAACAAAGTTGATATTTGCAAAGTTCATGAAAAATGGGATGGAAAACATATTTTACATGTTGGAATTGGATTTGAATTGCCCAAGTTATAAATTTTGCAATTTAAAAGGGTTTAATTAAAGCATCGAATTATTGCACCACTTTTAATTTGGAAAAACAGTAAACAAATTGCATTGAAAAGGTTGAAAACATGTAGCAAATGTTTCACTGAACATTTTGAGCTATTAAACATAATTTTTGGGTTATTACTGAATTTATTATGCAATTTTTCATAAATAGTCTTATTCTGCCCTTTTTAGTAAACAGAGGGAAACATGCTCAAAATTAATTCAATTGTGACCAAATAAAATACCAGTGTGTAGAGTTTGTTAAGACAAATTTTTAGAGCCCAAGTTTGCTTAAATTGGATGAGCACAACTCAAGTTATGAAATTCCAAAGTTTCCACTTTTAATTGCATTTTCAGTAATTAATTATTTAGTGCAAAAATTATTACAGAAACATGTTGCAACTTTGACATTAACAGAAAGAGCACAACATTATGAATCCACAGAAACTTGAATCATCAAATTTGGAGCAAGATTCAATTTTATATTGATTTTGGAATTAATGAGTCAGATCTGTGTTTCTGAAATTCGAGAGAAAAACAGAAAAAAGAGGGAAAAAGGGGTTGGCTTTGTGCCTTGGGGGGGGGGATCGAACCCAGGACTGCTGGGCGCGCGCTAGGGATGCTACCAGTGGGTTAGCTGCTCGGCTTGTGATGGTATAGAGGGCCAACGAAACAACTAGTGTGCTGCGCGAGTTCTACTGACGAAAACTAAAATTTTCTTCAGTTACCAGCGATGGCACTGAGAGAAACTGCAGCGCAACGGTGGTGATCGCCGGCTTCTCGTCGAGGCCCTGGTGCTCGAGGGGAAGCGAGGGGACCGGGAATGGAAACGGGGGCTCACCGGGAGGGTGCTCGACGTCGCCGTTCAGCTCGGGGAAGACAGAGGGCGGCGACGGAGGCCTTCGAACGCCGGCCATGGCTGTCTCCGGTGAGAGGGAACCGGACAGCAGCGAGGGCTCGGAGTGGTGGGAGAGGATGGCGGCGGCAGCAGGAGATGGAGGAGGAAGAAGGAGGCGGCTAGGGTTAGGGAAGGAGGGGGGAGAGGGACTTTGTAGGGGAGGGGAGGAGGGAGCAGGTGGGATCGGTTGGGGAGGGGAGGATGACGTCCTCCTCGTGCCCCCTGTACGGAAGGAAGAAGAAAGGCAGCAGGTGGGCTCGAGGGGGGGAAGATGGGCTGCTTGGGGGGGAGGCCCGTGGTGGGCTGGGTGCTGGGCTGCCTTCCCCTCTCAAAGGGTTTCCTTTTTATTTTTTCCCTGTTTACATTTTTATTTTTTTGTAGGAAGAATGAGAGGGAGAGGAAAGGAATGAGGTGTTAGGGTTTTATTTTATGAAATATTTTTTTATTGATTGGCAAAACAGCAATACCAAGGTATGGTAACTTTATTTTTCAACAATTTGAAAATGCCAATTAGTTTGAAATTGCTATTTGAAATTCAAATAGGGTTTCATAAGGATTTGATTTTTAAACAATTTTATTCAATAAACTCAAATAATTATGAAGACTTATTGAATTTAATTGTTTGCAAGATTTTAATTTTTAAACCCACATTTGGAATCATGCCAAGTATGGATGGATTTGATTTGAATTTTGAATTTACCACTAGGGTGTTAATAGAAAGGGGTTTTATTATCAAGTATTTTTAATTGATTCAAATTCAAACTATTGGAAACATTTTGAGTGGTTTAGTTGGCAACTTTTAATTGGAAATTTTGGACATGTTAGAAAGTTTAAATTGGTTTGAATTTTTGAGTTGTTTTGAAAACAAGGTGTAATGCATATGATGCATGATGCTATGTGATGCAAAGCAAAAAGAAAACAACCAACTTTCTAACTTAGGGGGAACACCCCAGGTGTTACACCTATCGACTTTGTGTTGGGCGATGTCGCTTCGGCCGTCGTGCGGGACGAGATCGCGATCGCCGTTGTACCGAGGATCCTTGTTGTGACGTCGTGGCTCCCGCATGTGGCGTCGCGGTTCTTTGCTATGGTGTCGTGGTTCCTCGCCGTGGCGTCGTGGTTCTTCATCGCGATGTTGCGAGTCATCGCGGGTCTCTGGTGCGGTGTCGTTGAGGTGACCCTCCATCTCTATGTCATAGGGACGTGTTTTCGCAACGCTGGGGTGATCCTCCTCCAGGCGGTGCAGTAGGCCTCCTAGGCGCCTTTGTCGCGAGTGAAGCTCCAACCATGCCTAGTCCCCCGATTAGTTGGTGACGTTGTTCTGCTGGGGGATCACCATATGGGGGTTGAGTAACGCACAGATAAGTTGTAGCCACGAGAACGACATCTGCGGGGGTCTTGGGCACCATATCGCCATGTCTGTCAATGGACATGAAGGAGGACTCGGGGCTCCACGTAGTTCCGCTGAGCCATTTCTTGGTCCATGTTGGCAGTTTTGGAAACGTATCTTGGGTTCGATTTGGTGCATGTCTCGTTGACCCGTTGTTTATGGCTGATAGCTCAGCCATTCGTTGACTCGACATGTCCGCAAGACATTTGCGTTTGTTGAGTGCTCGCCTTTCTCGTATCATCTCCTGGTTTTTCTTTGACGAGAGGTAGTGATAGACAGTTAGGTCCGCTTGGGTGGCGTTTGGCACTAGCGGGAGGCTTGCGTCCACCGTGGCCTTTTCCCTGTCCCATGCATCTTGCATGACATTGAGTGTCCTCCGTTCAGCTCTCTCGGTTCGTTTGTCCATGTAGACGTGCGCCAGGTGAGGATCTCGAGTCTTCAGATCAAAGTGGCCATCAACGTCGAGATCGAAACATTCTTCTGCCTCTATCGAGTGGAAGTCGAGGTCGTTGAAATAGATCGATGCGATCCTCGATTTTGAGTTGTAGACGGAGTCGACAGGTGGTGACGCCGGAGTAGCCACACTTGGTGCCGATGCGGATTCCGATTCCGCTGGGGATGGAGAGTCGGGGAAGTGCAGGATCCTTTCTTGCTGGCATGGAAGAGGAAGTCGCTGAACGTCAGCTTGAGGCCTCCTTGAAGATCGTTGAATGTCAGGCCGAAAGTCGACGAGTGCGGCATGAAGTTGAAGGACCTGAACTAGATCGAGCTCGACGAAGTCAAAGATCTGGAGCTTGAGTTTTATCTTGACGTGGATGAAGCCGGCGAGACCATAGATCCAGCACGTGCCGTTCCCACAGACGGCGCGAAATGTCGGTTCCTGATGCGCATGTAACACACGTTTGTTGGGAGACCCCAAGAGGAAGGTGAACGAATAGTATGGGCACCTAGATGGGGGTGAATAGGTGCTACGACCAATTTTAATTATTCTTCAAGATTAGGCTTGACACAAAGGTAAATTCTCTAGATAATGCAACTACGGTGAATTTACCCTATGACAAGAACAATGATAAATACAATACAAGCACAAGTAAAGGAGAAGGTAACGGGATAACCGATAGGAAGCACGCAGAGACACGATGTATTCCCGAGTTCCTCCTTGTTAAGGGAGTACGTCTCGTTGGAGGGGTGTGAGTTTCGCCACAAAGGCCTTCTCAACGCCACAAAGGCCTCACCCTATTCTCCGATGAACCCCCGCCACAAAGTCCTAGTCCACCTTCCACTATTGATCCCCTTTGAGGCGGGAATCGAGTCCTTTACAAACAAGTCTGGGGCACACACCCACAACCAAATTGGGGGCTCCCAACAATCACAAGAATCACCAAGTGTAGCAAGATGTCTAGGTTATCCACAAGATGAAACCATAGACTAGTTCCCCTCAAGAAAATGAGGGCGGAATAGAAAACCAGTTGGTGAAGACATAGATCGGGGACTTATCCTTCAATGCTCCGAAGATTAACACTTTTGGGTGGAGGGATTGGGAGATCAAGCAAGATGAGTGAGGTCTAGAAATGGTGAGATCTATTCTGGACGAGATAACCCAAGTTAGGAGAAGGGGAGGGTCTATTTATACCCCTCACCAAAAATTGAGTCGTTGGATAATTTTCTGGAAATGTCACACCGGAGACTCTCGTGTAAAGTCTGGAGAATCCGGACAGCTCCAGTCCGAAGACTCCGGTTAGTATCCGGTGTGTCTCCGGAGTGACACGAGTGGGTGACACCATGACTCCATCTTCACATCTTTCCTTGGGAATCAACGAGTCCGGAGACTCCTTTTGACTTGAATCCTTCGCATAGAGGATGTCTGGGGTAGAGAGAGCAACACACATAGGTGAAAGTTTGGAGACTTCTGTGTATCTACGGATAGTCTCCGGTGTGAGACCAGTGGGTGACACCACACGCACAACTCTGGCTTCTTCACAGGGAAGCTCCATACCAGAGACTCTGGTCTGGCAGACCGGAGACTCCGGTCTGGAGATAATTTCTGACATAATTTCTCTTTGTCCTTTTTGATACTCAACACCACCATATGAAATATTATCGATAGACCCTGAAAACACTAGCACACTTAAGAGTGTACATGTGTTGTTAACAAACATCCAAAACAAGATGATTTAGGTGGATTTTCACTTTCAATCTCCCCCATTTTGGTGTTTGATGACAACACACATATTTGCAATGAATATCACAGCTAGGCTTTGTTTGGAAAAAATAGACGAGCTCTCGAACAACCAAGTCACGAGCTTCCCCTATGTTTTACAAACAATGCCCACAAGCACAACAACTATTGAACAATATAAATGCATGCATAGGTAAGGTAAGTAAAGCAACAATAAGCACAATAATAGGATAGCTTCACCAACATAGTCTCACCACACATAGATTTAAGGTCCACTAGGAAATAAACCGAAATCAACTAGGATAAAGTGAACACAAGCCATAAAAGAAAATCAAGTCCAAAGACTTGTGTTCCAAGGAAAATGAAATCAAAACAAAGCAACCCTTGCAAATACCGAGAAGTCTATAACTACTTCTCCCCCTTTGGCATCGAGACACCAAAAGGGAAAAGAGCAACTACACTGACTCCAAAGGATCAATCATCCTCCTCATAGTCCTCGTCATATCCATCATTCTTGTTCGTGCCTATCGGGCATCTGGATACCAGGGTACCCTGAGGCGACAGCTGTGGCCCAGCCCAGTACGCAGCTCCAAGGACGAGAGCCCTGTCCACGCCAGGCGGGGCTCCCTTTCCTAGGCCCACCCTCCAGGTAGGCCTGGCCCACTGGAGATCTCGCCCTGGAGAGGGGTTCTACTTCGCCTTCGCCCCCTCCTTAGGTATCTCCCTTCAAGAGGAGGCAACCCACGTGCCTCTGATGACCGCTCCTCTGATCGGTGACGGAGGCGCCACAGAGCCACTTTGTCCCCTATTGCCATTCTGGTGTATAAAGGTCGGGGGGACAGCTGCACCGGACAAAGGGGTTCCCAAAGATTGCCCCTTTGGTGCAAGAAGACCAAGAACACACTACAAGATGAAGGCGGCGTCACCAGGCTCCCCCACCATGACGCCATGGACGGTGGAGGTGTCCCCCAGCGACCAGGACCGCGCAGGAGGCACACAAGTATGATACGCTCCTCCCTTTGGCATTTTGTGGTAACCCTTTCCCGCCACGTGAGCGGGAAGGAGGTCTAAACGCCTATATAAAAAGGGCACCACCGGCCCTTGAACATGGGAGCTCGAACCATCGTAGAGCCCAAGTAGTCTGTTCCGAGCACAAGCTCGCCTTTGTACTTGTTGGGGGGGTGGTAACCCGGTAGGACCATGACTAGGCAAAACCCGATCAGAAGGAAATCACATAAAACCCGGCCTAAGATGGAGGAGTTTCCAGAAGGCCCCAAAGGGAGTATGGATCTTGTAATCCGTACCTTGGGGGGGGGCTACGATTAGGAAACTTAGGGTTACGTGTATATTCCGGGTAGGATTCCGGGTGTGCCTTGTATAGGAAGCCAGAGAGCCGGGTAATATATAAACCGGCTCTCGGCATAGAGAGAAGAAGAGCTTTTCCAGATATTCGAGTGTCCTAGTAATACGAGAGTCGATAGTTGTAACCCTAGATCGGAGTCTCGGCGACATTGCGGCCCGAGCTACCAGATCACCAGATAACATGATTTCCCCTGAGCTAAACCCTCTTCCAAACACCCGAGTCGATTTGCCCCAAACTAAGTTACCCCTGGTAACGTCTACCGTGATTATCCCGCGACAGTTGGCGCCCACCGTGGGGCCTACGTACAAAGGTGTTTACATCACAGGAGAAGCTCGGGAAAGCATGAGGAACCTCGTAATCGGAGAGATCATCACCAGCCACGAAGGAGAGAAGATCATGGATGACTTTGGCTGGGGGCCAGAGTCGGATCATCTGGAGGCCGGATCTGTCGTCACAATTGGCCGAGTCAACGTCTTCGTCGGTATGGTACGTGCATCTGGTTTTGTTTCTGACCATAATGAATGTGATTCTGTGTCAAGGGACGATACCTGTGTTCAATCGGACGGAGAAGAATCGGTCGGGACAGTGGAGCCGGAGAAGGAGCCCACCACGAAGAGGGAACAGCCGGAGGAGCCGGTATGGACCCCGCGTGGCCGGGTTATGGGAGAAGACGATACCGAGTCTATCTTGCACTTACTTGAGGATCGGTACGAAGAAGATAGCTGTGAAGAGGAAGAGTACGAATCGTCGCCAGGAATCGCGCACCGAGTCGCGGTCTACACAGCCCCTGCAATCAATCTTAATCAGGGCGATGTGTCGGTGGCCGCGGCTGGAGCAGTGCGAGCGCTGGCCCAACAACAAACACCGGCTAATGGAAACCCGGTCATAGCCCGGGTCGATGGAGAGCCGGCCTCTGTCACTAGCGGAACAAGGGAAAGTGAGCGGAATAGGAATATCTTTGGGTTCATGGCAAACAGAGCAACGGGAGCAGGAACTTCACGTCCACAAAATCCGGCTCTGTTCAGCAACAATTTGATCTTGGATCCCACCGTATTGGCAACAGTGATAACCCCAGAAAACGCAGTGGCACGTGCTCGAGATCTAGATGTAGCCCGCCGGGCATTGGAACAACAAAGAAGGGAAGTAGAAGCTGAGAGGCAAGGGATGGCTGAGCGCCAGCCCGAGTTGGAAGAATTGGAGGATCGAATTCAGGCTCAAACTACAAGGATATACAATCAGAGGCATCAGACGAGGTTACCGGCGGGAGGTGGAAATCTACAGTAGGCCACTCTATTTATTACACCCAAGATCAGCCAATTCCGGCTGTGAATCAGGGAACCAGGTTTCAAGGAGCGACGCTCGGGGGACAGCCGGCCAACGTACCAGCCGGGTTACCCGCAGGGACCCTTGGAGGCAATACGGCACCACCACCGTCACGATTTCACACCCCTCCGGGTCACTTCAATAACCCCATGGATAACGTGTACGCCGCAACCCTAGCGCTCGACCGTATTCCACTAGGAGAGTCGCCTCGAGAAATCGAAACTCGGCAAGCCATAGAGATGCTACGCACTGCAGTGGCTCAGCAGGAAAATTACCCGGACCATAGAATTGGTTTGCATGGGACGCCGTATGTCAGCCGGCAACCCGGAAACACGAGGAATATCCAGTCAAGCTCGGCACGACGGAGGGCAGAGCAGCAGCAAGTGCCGCCTCCTCCTCGTAGGCCAGCGGCTCCCGCGGTTTCGGCAGCACATGCAATAGTCGACAGTTCCCGCGCAAGGCGCATGGCCGGGTCAGCAGTGCAAGAAGCAGTAGGTGGCGTACCCCCGGTTGCACCAGCCGAGTCGCATGTGTCACGCGCAAGGCCGGTATTGACAAACCTGTCCGGGCCTAAATGTCTGTCGGACGACATCAGAACAGAACCATACCCGGATAAATTCAAGGAACCGGGTAAAGTTGTAAACTATGAGCCAACCATGGATTATGAGACCTGGCTGAGCAGTTATGAGATGGCAATGTCTATTCGCAATGCATCAGAAAAACTCCAAGCCAAGTTCATGTACCTTATGATGTCTGAAGGAGCAGCAAAACTATGGTTCAACAAGTTGCCTGAGAAGTCCATCAATTCATGGAGTGAGTTGAAGACGACATTCGTCAAGCATTTTCATGGAACATGCAGGAAACCATACACAATAGATGACTTGGATCGATGCATCCAAAGGAAAGGAGAGTCGGCTCGCATCTGGGTGCGCCGAGTAATGGAGATACTCCACTCGTCCACTGATATTCAGCCAAAAGACGCGATACAAGCTATGTCAAAAACATGCAGATATACACCCTTGGTGCAAAAGTTGATGCACATGAAATCCAGTAGGCACGTTTCAGAAATCACCATGGGAGAATTGATGGATGCGTGCAACAAACACGCTTCCACTGATATGACTGAAGAGGACGTGGAGGAAAAGAAAGGGAAGACAAACATGAGCAGTAATGGGAAGCCCGACAACAGCACTACGCCGGGTAATAATGGAGGCGGTAATGGAAATAATCAGCATAAACGTCCGTACGAGGCAAACTCCGAGTTAGTCGCCAACACCGAGGCCGGGTTCCCAAGGCCCAGGGTAGATGGAAACTTCAATGGAGGCAATTATCAAGGACCACCACGGCCGGCTAACCACATAGAAGCCTTCAGGATGCCTTGTCCGCGTCATAGTAGGAATGGCAAGCCGGCTAATCACTCGTTGGAGCAATGCGTGGACTTATAGAGATGGAAAAACGAGGAGATACATAAGGCCCTGCGAGGTGCAGGCCGGGGAGGAGGACCGGGTCCGGGTGGAAACCCGGGCAACGGACCACCCCCCGCCGGCAACGCAGGAGGCGGCAATCCGGGTAATAACCAAGGAGGTGTAGGCGGTTTTCAGGCTAACCCTAAGCAGCTAGGGCAATACCACGTCCACACCACTTGAACTTCCAACAAAGAAAGAAAGATACTCAAAAGGGCCGTAAACTCGGTTTTTTCAGGGGTGCCGAGGTATTTGAGATGGTCTGATCAAGAAATAACATGGAGCAGAAGAGATCACCCGGAATCGATAGAACATCCGGGTGTGTTGGCCTTGGTGGTGGCTCCACACGTCAATGGGTATGAGTTAAAAAAGGTCCTGATGGACGGTGGAAGTAGCATCAATATCCTATACTGGGACACCCTTTTGCGCATGGGGCTCAAGGAGTCTCAGCTGCAGAAAAGCTCCACAGTTTTTCATGGAATTGTGCCTGGGCATTCGGCTTGCCCAGAGGGAAAAATAACACTAGAGGTTGCTTTTGGAGAATCGAAGGATAACTACAGAGTAGAGTGGCTTGCGTTTGAGGTGGTAAAATTGCGCAGTCCCTATCACGCGCTGTTCGGAAGGCCGGCTTATGCCAAATTCATGGCGAGACCGTGTTACATTTACTTACAGCTGAAAATCCCGGGTCCCAAGCAGACCATCACTATATATGGGAATAGGGTCGTGGCGGCCGAGTGTGACGAAGGAGACGCGGCAATGGCAGAACAAGATTGCAGGAAGGAAGAACTCAGGTGTTACCGGTCTCAGGTAGACCCGGAAGATCGAACAGCTTTGAAGAAACCAAACTCGGAAGACGAGAGAGCTAAGTTTAAAGCAGCCCAAGATACAAAGATGGTGGCCTTTGTCGAGGGCGACTCTTCCAAGCAGTTTGCTATAGGTTCTAACCTGGGTAACGAGGAGGAAGAGGCACTCATAAAGTTTATTCGCGAGAACCAGGACGTGTTCGCTTGGACACCGAGTGACATGCCGGGTATCCCGACCGAACTTGCCGAGCACAGCTTGCACGTTGATCCCAAGTCTCGACCAGTGAAGCAAGGCCTGAGAAAAATGAACGAGGAAAGGAGAAAGGCTATAGGGGCAGAAATAGCTCGGCTCTTAGCAGCCGTCTTTATCATGGAAGTCTTTCACCCGGACTGGCTGGCAAACCCGGTGTTAGTGCTGAAAAAGAATAATGAGTGGAGAATGTGCATAGATTATACAAGTCTCAACAAGCATTGCCCAAAGGATCCATTTCCCTCCCAAGGATAGATTAGATCATAGATGCAGTTGCAGGATGTGACTTATTATGTTTCCTAGATGCTTATTCCGGGTATCACCAAATAAAGCTCAAAAAGGAGGATTGGGAGAAAACTTCATTCATAACCCCCTTTGGTGCCTTTTGCTATAAGACCATGACCTTTGGACTGAAAAATGCCGGCGCAACGTATCAGCGGTGTATTCATAAGTGCTTTGAGGATCAAATTGGGCGCAATGTTCATGCCTACGTGGATGATGTGGTGATTAAAACAAGGAAAGCTGAAACTTTCATAGACGACTTAAAGGAAACCTTCAAGAATCTGAGGAGATACCAGATGAAGCTTAACCCGACTAAGTGCGTGTTCGGAGTGCCTGCGGGAAAATTACTCGGTTTCATCGTTTCTGAACGAGGTATTGAAGCTAACCCGGAAAAGATCAAAGCTATCCAGAATCTGAAAAAGCCGGAACAGCTGAAACATGTCCCGCCGGTTTATATCTCGGCTCGGAGAAAAAGCGATACCCTTATACCGACTCTTGAAGAAAACGGATAAGTTTGTATGAACCAAGAGGCGGACGAGGCCTTTGAGGTCCTGAAAAAGCAGTTATTAGAGGCACCAATTTTAGCCGCGCCGGGTCCTAAAGAGCCCATGCTGTTATATGTTGCAGCTCAGCCCGGCAGTTTGACCCATGGGTATGTCCGCCCATGGGCACCCGACCCGAATGGGTAGGGTATGGGTCGCAATACTCGCCCATGGGTCATGCCCATGGGCGACCCGATTAGTCATGGCTAGGGTATGGGCACAAGTTCACGCCCGTGGGTGACCCGATGGGTCGCCCGATTAATATATTAATTATTATAAATATTTATCTATATGATTTGCAGACTATTTATGCAAGCACCCATAACTTTATTTAATGGAAACAGTTCACGGTAGCAAGGTAAACAGAGCAAGTTGACGTTATTAAAAAATAAACAAGACAATGTCTTCGGCTACTCACGCGTCTAGTACCAGAAGCCCAAATTGTCCAGCCCCAAGCCTCATATGGCACACTGCAACACTCACGTTTTGGTCAGACATTCGAAGTGCCCTGGCCCATACATCAAAAGCCCATGCAGCTGTAGCCATACACACGTGATAAGCAGTCAAGGAACATCTCCGACAACTTGTTTAGTACCACCTCGGCTAGCCAAGCAGAGTGCACGTTGGGCTCTTCCTATAAATAAGCAAGGCACTTAGCAGTAGTACAGTCGGGATGCACCAAGCAACCTAGGAAAACTGGCAAGTAAAAACAAAAAATATTTTGAACCCAATGGGTTCCCGATTCAGTCGGGTGACCCGATGGGTCGGGCATGGGTAAGGATTTATACCCATGGGTCGGGTTGTGGGTCTGCTTGTGACCCGATAGAGGGTTCGGGCATGGGTCTGCTAATGGTCGACCCGGACAAACCCGACCCGATTGCCAGCTATAGTTGCAGCCGGGCCCCGGGCAATCAGCGCAATGGTTGTGGTTGAGCGTAAGGAAGATGGAAAGGATCACCCGGTACAAAGGCCGGTTTACTACGTAAGCGAGGTCTTATCGGAGGCAAAGCAGCGGTACCCACATTGGCAAAACCTAGTTTTTGGGGTATTTATGGCCAGCCGGAAATTGAAACCATATTTTCAAGAACACCCCATTACAGTAGTAAGTTCCATACCGATGGCGGATATTATCAGAAATTCAGATGCGACAGGCAGAATATCCAAGTGGGCCATTGAGATGGGAGATTATCACATCAAATACGAGCCCCGGTCTGCGATTAAGTCCCAGGCTTTAGTCGATTTTATCAATGATTGGACTCACACAAGCATGCCCATAATGCTACCAAGTTCCGAGTCTTGGGTGATGCACTTTGATGGTTCCAAGCAATACGAGGGATCAGGAGCTGGGGTGGTACTCACATCACCAAAAGGAGACAAGTTGAGTTATGTGTTGCAAATTCACTTCGATTGCTCCAACAATATGGCCGAGTATGAGGTCCTATTACATGGACTGCGAGTAGCAAAGGAAATTAATATCAGGCGAATAAGGTGTTATGGAGACTCGGATCTTGTGGTACAGCAGGTCTCAGGAACCTGGGACAAAAAGGATGCAACAATGGCAGCATATCGCAGAGAGGTAGACAAGGTAGCCGGGTCTTTTCCGGGTATGAAGTGGAGCACGTTGATCGGCGAAAGAATGAGGCAGCGGATGCGCTTACGAGACTCGGTTCGCGTCGAGAGCCGGTTCCGCCTAATGTTTTCCTGGATGAGTTATGGCGGCCCTCTGTCAAAACCGAGTCTGAAGAAGAGTTAGCACATCAAGACCTAGATTCAGAGTTTGAGGCCGCGGTACGCGCTATTCCAGAGTGGACTAAGCCGTTCCTGGCGTTCTTATCACGAGGCGAGTTACCATCGCAGGAAGTGCTAGCCCGGAAAATCCTGAGACGGGCCAAGGGTTATTCCATCATTAACGGTGAGCTCTAGAAGAGAAGTGCTACATGCGTCTTTTTACGCTGTGTAACCCCAGAAGAAGGACGTCAGATATTGAAGGAGATCCATGAAGGTGATTGTGGGCACCATGCCTCCACAAGGTCCCTTGTGGCTAAGGCATATCGACATGGCCTTTTCTGGCTCACGGCGCTAGCAGATGCGGAACGCTTGGTGGCAAGGTGTGATGCATGTCAAAAGTACGCTCGCCAAACGCATGTGCCGGCTATGGAGTTGCGAACAATCCCCTTGACTTGGCCATTTGCGGTTTGGGGTATGGATATGGTGGGTCCCTTTCACATGTCTCCTTGCAAAAATACCCATCTCTTGGTGGCTATTGATAAGTTTACCAAGTGGGTCGAAGTTATGCCAGTTACAAATTGTGAAGCGACTACAGCTGTCAAGTTCTTGAAGAAAATCATCTATCGGTTTGGGTATCCTCATAGCATAATCACCGACAATGGAACCAACATGTCCTTAGGAGAGGTGGAAAAAATTTGTGGAAACAATGGTATCCGGCTTGATGTAACCTCTGTGGCCCACCCGCAAGCCAATGGGAGGTGGAAAGAGCAAACCAGGAGTTACTTCGAGGATTGAAACCACGACTACGAGTCTCGTGTCTCAGAGCTGCTGGAGCGTGGGTTGAGGAGTTACCCTCCGTGGTTTGGGGAATAAACACCACCCCTAACAGATCTACCCAAATGACCCTGTTTTTTATGGTTTATGGTGCAGTAGCAGTTCTGCCGAGTGATATCATCCACGATTCGCCGCGAGTGGCGGCCTATGTGGAAATTGAAAACGAGAAGACCTGGCAAGACGCTGTGGATATGCTAGAGGAGCACAGAGAGCAAGCATTGGAGAGATCCGCCATATACCAGCAGGACTTAAGGCGATACCACAGCCGCCGGGTCAAGACCCGGGTTTTCCAGGAAGGAGACCTAGTGCTACGCTTAGTGCAATCCAAGGAGGGAAAGCACAAGTTATCTCCCCCATGGGAGGGTCCGTTTATCATAAGCCGGAATTTGCACAATGGATCATACTACTTGGTAGATGCAAGGGAAGAGTCGGATACCGTCAATAACACCACCCATACCACTTCATCTATGCAAGAGCGAGAAATACCATGGAACGTGGCTCAGCTGCGTCCATACTATACTTAGCATAGATTCGGTTTGCAAGTTGTATCGCACGATGTAACAGGCAGCAGGTTTCAGACGCACTCTTTTCCTATCCAGGGTACCTAAGGAGACTGGAGGGTTTTTAATGAGGCGGCCTGCTGACCTAACCTTTCTATATCAATAAAGATATTGTTAAATCATTATGGTTCTCACTTTTCTTGTATTTTTTATTTTGCATGTTTTTTCTATGTCTAAGTCATGATTTATATCAGGTAAGTACATTACATTTAATCAGTTATAGTTACCGAGTTATGAGAAATATAGTGTTAGGTTTATATCCTCTTTTTTTGTTTCTTTCTAAGTTATCTGTAAAACCTAATATTGCATAGTATACATTTAGGTCTTGGGGGCTGATTGCTCGAATAGCACAGTTGCAAACTCAGACCCGGCCACGATGCCATCAAGGTATGAGGGCTGATTACTTGTAATAAGTACAGTCGCAATCTCATAACCTGGACAATAGAGCCAAACTTTTATTGGCCTTTCTTGTTTAACCTTGATGTGAATCGCAACAAAGTGGCATGATTGCTAGCCTATAAATTCAATCAGTCATGATGCCCATGGGGACCTGCCTGGCCCTGTTTTCATAGAGCTATAAGCAACATTGAGTATCCATGCGAAAGCCGCTTACATCAAAGGGGGTCAAAAAGGTCATATAAACCACAAGTTATGCGGAGTAGAAAGCAAAAAGCCGGAAACTCACAGTATATTAAGCATAACTTCAAATAATCTCGTAGTCGGGGATTTAGCCGGACATGGAGTTTTCTTAAGTCACAAATCCCTAGACTCCAAAACCCGAGTCTTGGGGACTCAAGAAAGCAACAAGTTACCTTGCTAATGAACTCAAACTCTAAAATCCGAGTTTTGGGGACTTGGGGACTTAAGAAGCAAAGTTCCCCCAGTCGAAAAATCCTAAGACCCGGAAACCGGGTCTTGGGGACTTGGAAAGAAACTTGGCCTTACCCCAAAACCCAAAAATCGGCAGTTATTGCAACTAAGGTAGAAAAGCAAAAATATGCAGACACAAGGTTGAAAAGTGCATACTGAAGGGATGACCAGGAGGGCCATCAAAGCCATAGAAGTTTAAACGTATTACAAACCAAAGGAGTAGTATCAAAAGTGCACAGGCGCACTATCAAATGAACAAGTGTAGGAGGCATATTACAAATGCCCATTGGCCGAATAAGTGTTCGTGGGTAAAAGACGAGAACATCACTCGGCGTCCATAGCCGAGTCTTGAAGGGTGGTCTTGACAGCCGGGTCTTCAGCGTCCTCCACTACAACTTTCCCCGCCTCTGTGTCCGGGTCTACCATGGAATCAACAAGAGCGGGAGGAGGGACAACTAGAGTCGTTGTTGTTGGCGCAGAGCTGGCCGCGGCTTTCCTCTTGGCAACCTCCTCATGGTACCGAGCTAGCATATCAAAGGGGGCAGGTAAATCAGAGCGTACCGGCTTATCGTCAGCGTCATATGGAGGCGTGAGCTTGTTTACGTCCAGTTTCTCGGCAATCAGGCATGCCGAGTGACGAATCCGAGTATTGATGGCCTTGAGGTCTTTTGCTGAGAACCTCGAACCATCAGTGTTAAACTCAGGAAACCCGTTCACTAGCGTTGCCGGCTCAAGTTTTGGATAATAGGCTTTGGCCAGCGCTAAGCCACGAATCACCCCAACTCGGCATGCCGAGCGCCTCCAAAGATCGATCTAGGCAGGGATTGTTGAGCACGCCTCAAGCATCTGGGATACGCCACCATAAGTGCCGGTCCACTTCACAGCCTCCAGGGTCCACTTGGTCCCCACCGAGAATTGCCGGATAATAGCCTTGAGTGTCTTTAGCTTCTCGATATCATCCTCATCCTCAGCCTTTTCACCCGGACCTGCAGAGTGAAAAGAGGAGCAAGGTGGTGAAACCCGGGTTAAAAGACCCTACAAAATGATAAATCCGAGTGATAAGCAGAAGATTAGCCGCGCCTTACCAAGTATGGAGCTATAAGTGTCGGCAATAAAGGTCGAACGCTTCTTCAAAAGTCCTTCAGTGTTATGGAGCTTTTTCTTGTACTTCTTGCACTCCCTAGAAAGATCTTTGACCTCGACCTCCAGCTCTTCACGAAGTTTGGTCTCAACCCTCAAGAGTTCGTTGGTTTTCGCCAAAACTTCATCCGTCCGGGTCACATAAGCCTAAAAACAGATAGGGAAACGTCAGTCGGCAATAGTATAAAGCTGCACAAGAACGGTTATATAGCTCCAAAAGTACTGAGTAAACTTATGACAGTTCATCCGGAACTTGGGGACTAGGACGTGTATGTACATACTATTAGTTAAGTTACCTGATGCTCAGATACCAGAGACTCAATTATATCCTTTTCAGCTGATTTCAGGGAGTAGTACTCCCCCAACACCTTTTCAAAGTCAAGGCCGCTGAGAGCCGGCCTGGAAGAGCTGGGGTTCTGGTTACCCGGTGGTGGGGTTGCCTCCTGTTTCAGCGGGTCGACCCTGGTTGCCTGGGTGTTGGGAACAGGAGATCCCTGTGCGACCCAAGGAACTCGACGCCGGGGTCAGCCGAGTGATGCGTGGGTGGAGGAGACTCGGTCATGGGAATGGCCGTGTCTTCCGGATCTTCTTCAACAAACGGGGGCTTGGTAGCACTCTCCGAGTCTTCCATAGTCGGGTCATCAGCAGGGGTTTCCTCTTGGTCACTAAGGGTAACCTTGGCTCTGAGGAAAGGAAAACAAAAAGTTAGTGAACAATAGAGGGAAATGCGGAAGTTAAAATACATTAGCGAACAAGACATGTGAATTACCCGGTATTTATGACAAAGTCGGTTGGAAGATCGTTGCTAGACCCGGAGGACGCTGATAAAGAGGGAAAGTGAGACTCGGAGTTGTCCGGCTAATGGATGATTTGGAGATGGACATTTTCGAGGAATATAGGCAGAGTAAGTGGAAGGAGTACCGGCTCGGCGAGCGGGCGACATAGGGATCCCGGGATGGAGGGGATCATCACCCGGAGAAGTCCGGGTTGCCCGTCGCTTGGCTGGGACCGTGTACTTCAGAGATGATGTAGTGGTTAGATACCTGTTGAGTTTGCACATATTGGCATCGGAGTACGACTCTGAGGTCATGGAAGAGTACGACACCTTGAAAACAACTTTCCTGGGTTTCCTCTTCTGGCCAACCTCTATCTCCGGCTCTGCCTCGCTCTCCTCCGATTGAGAGTCGTCTTTATCATCCAGTGCTGGTGATGGTGGGGCATTGTCGGAAGGAGAAGAATTTTTGTCTAATAAGCTAACAAAGTATTTATTGAGCTGAGACCCGGAAGTACCTTCATCGCTGTCAGTCGGCTCCTCCTCTTCCTCCTCCGAGTTTTCAGAAGGGGGAGGGGTGACAATTTTCCAGAATGCATCGGTTTCCTGGGTGAGAAACAACAGACAAAAGTTAGTACATGTACATAGGAAAGATCATTCGGAAAGAAGGGTAACAGTCGGTTCTTACTGGAGGAGCCGGGTTAGCGCGCGTGAAGGGGCCGAGTCCGGAGATGCTCTTCATGACATCAACTTTTTCGGCCAAGAAGTTCTTCATAGCCTTGTTTACATCTGCTGCCGGGAATGATTTCTCCGAGTATCGGAGAGAATCAGTAAGGTGGCCGGAATACTCGCAGATGATTTTTGGGCGAACGCTATTTGGCTGGATCCGGCAACTAACCCAGGTTTTTATTAAGTTTAGCCCAATGAGACCCTGGGTTGCTAACACGGCAAGCTTATGTAGGAGGGGCTGGAGAGATTGTCTATCGGCATCAGGGGCGAAAGAGTTAAGATTGTCAGAAAGAGATAACGTTTCGGAGGAGAAACCCGGCAAAGGCTTTTGGCCGGGTGAGGATGTGTCTCGGAAGTAGAAAAAGGTCTTCTGCCAGTGCTTCACATGAGTGTGAAGACTGAGAGTCGGCATCAGAGAGTTTTTACGTCTCTGAATGGAAACCCTCCCCCCCACAAACTAGGAGGGGCCCGTCCGTGCTCTCCCGGCAGGGTTTGCATTGAAATAATTCCAAGAACAAAGTGAGGTTTGGGGGAATACAGAGATAGGCTTCGCAAAGGACTATGAAGTGGCAAATGTTTAACATTGAGTTCGGACCAATATCAAAAACCCGGAGCTTGTAGTGGTCCAAAAGATCTCGGAAAAAGGGTGACCCGGGGGGCGGAAACCCCGGATCACGTTCTCAAGAAAGATAACTACCTCATCCGGACCTGGTGAAGGCCAGGTTTCCTCACCCGGCGTCCTCCAATGGATGTCCGACTCTGCGGGCAGAACCCCAGACTCGGCCAGCTCGTCGAGTTTTGCCTTGGTAACAGTCGATTTCGCCCAGTTGGCGGAAATCGACGGACCCGACTTTTGCTTCAAAGCCGGGTTTTTTTCCTTGAGCTTGGCGCTAGCTTTGGGTGCCATGGAGAATAGATCTAGATGAAATTAAAAGTTCAAGTAAGTATAGACCCAAAAATTCGGGAAACACATCTAATCGATGTAGCAGGGAAAGAGAGATATGAGTTAAATTCTTGTGAGGAATGCGGAAATGAATCTACGTAAGATTAACCGCGAACGAATATGAGACTAAGGGTTTGCGAAAATGCGTCTAATTAGTGAGCAATGGCGGAGAAACGCAGATGAGATTCAAGTTTAACGCCAATGCAAGATCGGACGGGATAAAATTCAGATCTAGATCCGCTGGGGCTTACCGGAGACGGAGACGGAGCTTGGCTTGCGCGGTGGCGGCGGCCCGACGACTGTGGGTGCGTGCGGCCTGGAAAGCTTGAGCTGCTCCTTAGGGTTCCGGCGGCGCGCCTGCCCTCCGGTGCGGAATCCGGCGGGTGAAGTGGCGCGAACGTGGAGGCGCTAGACGGCGGCTGGCGGCGAGCTTGACGGCGCTGGCATGACTCCGGTGGTTGAGGTTTGGCCTTGGGCTCGCGGGCGCAGAAGACGAGCGGGAGGAGGAAGATGAATAGGAAATGAACCGTTTGGGAATTTTAGGGTTAGCCCATCCGGGCCTATTTATGGGCGCAGGGAAAACCCTAGGGCTTAACGGTAAGATTGAGTGATTTCCAGAAAGATTTGATCCGGCCCGAGAATTTGGGGATAAGAATCAGAGTAATTATTGCGTGATATCCGGATAAGTTTAGTTGGTTGAGTGAGTCGGATTTAAGGTATTGTTACTCGGACTAGCCGATAGAGGTATGGATGCCGGGTCATGTTATGTTTCCTTGGAGTGTTAACCCGGGAAATGACGCCTTGGCTCGAATGAAACTGGGTTATTATATGGACCGCCCAAAGAGCAGGTCTGGCTATAGTTAAAGCAATCTAACCCGGTATATAATGAATTTGAATGTTTATTGTTTTGAAGAGAATAGCGTGCGCTTCATGGTTGATCCCAAGATGCCCAATCTATTCTGGGGACTACTGTTGGGGGGATGATAACCCGGTAGGCAGGGCCGGCCCTGGGGGGGGGGGCAGAAGGGGCGGTCGCCCCGGGCCCCCAAACCCAAAGGGGCCCCATCTAGGTTCATATAAGGAGGGCAGAAACTTTGAGCGCCATTAGACATAGGTCTGGAGCCTTTTATCCGTGCCATTCTGTCTTTAGGGAGACGAAAGGAACCGTTACATCATCTACTGGGCTTCTTTTCTATCTTGGGCCTTTTGTCTTACTTGCTACTTTCAGGTGATTAATTAATCTTTTCAAAAAAAAAAATCAAAGGTACAAGGTGATTTAATGGAGTAGACAATGGCTAAAGTACCGTTCAGATTCAGTTCAAATAAAATAGTACCAATCAAATTTAGAAAATATTTGTAGCACACAATCTATGCTTTTCATTATTGTATAAAATTTATCGTTACATAACACACCCATTGCTCCATTTTTTGCGAAAAGTGGAATAATCCATTCTATTATGATAAGTGCACACTAATGATCTTCGAGCGTGCCACGCAAGCCAAACGATCGACATACAAGTGTCTATTGGATAATACGGCAGACATTAGTTCGGCAACGACCAAATGGTTTCGGAACCAAATAACGGAAATATCATATAAGATAGCATTTTCGAAAAATAAGAAAGACTACTAGCTCATGACCGGGTACGACTTTATTTTTTATATGGTTTGTGTTGTTCGCAGCGTCGTTCGACCGTTTCATGGAGATGTGCGCCCGCCGGCCACTGCGACGACACGATTCGATGTGATGATCTTTATTACAAACCAAATTTCCTTTAGGCATGTTGCAAGAAACGTTTAACATAATATGTTTGTGGAAAAAAACATAATATGTATAAACTGTTTGTAATTGATATTATTTTTTGGCGCACTTTAGTTGACAAAATATTTATATTACTATGATTTTTTGTTAGGGGCCCAGAATTCTAACTTCGCCCTGGGCCCCCGAAATCTCAGGACCGGCCCTGCCGGTAGGACCATGCCTAGGCGAAACCCGATCAGAAGGAAATCACATAAAACCCGGCCTAAGATGGAGGAGTTTCCAGAAGGCCCCAAAGGGAGTATGGATCTTGTAATCCGTACCTTGGGGGGGGGGGGGGGGGGCTACGATTAGGAAACTTAGGGTTACGTGTATATTCCGGGTAGGATTCCGGGTGTGCCTTGTATAGGAAGCCAGAGAGCCGGGTAATATATAAACCGGCTCTCGGCATAGATAGAAGAAGAGCTTTTCCAGATATTCGAGTGTCCTAGTAATACGAGAGTCGATAGTTGTAACCCTAGATCGGAGTCTCGGCGACATTGCGGCCCGAGCTACCAGATCACCAGATAACATGATTTCCCCTGAGCTAAACCCTCTCCCAAACACCAGAGTCGATTTGCCCCAAACTAAGTTACCCCTGGTAACGTCTGCCGTGATTATCCCGCGACAGTACTATAATCAACGCAGTGCAATCAATCAGAGAAGCAGGAGTAGAGTTTTACACCACATTGGTGGCCTGAACCTGGGTAAACTCTCTGTGTTGCCATTGTTGTCGGGCTCAAACTTACCTCTCGAAGCCTCCTCTGGAAACAAGGAAGCATGTTTAGCCCCCAGTGTTCGAACCTCTGAGCGCTACCCTTTCCAGGACATACGAGCTCTCTGCTACATTTGGCGCGCCAGGTAGGGGGCTAAGGCGCTCCTTCGTTTCTTCACCGTGATGGTACCTGACGCTCGGACCAGCCCGCGCCTCACCCGCTCTGAGCGTGCTCGTTGCCGAGGGCATGTCGAGCCAACCGGCAACGACGGAGACAACGATGCGCCACAACACAACACCACTGTCGTGGAAGGCGAAGACGACACTAAGGAGGAAGCTTCCTCCCACACGCCGCAGCAAGACGCGCCCGCGTCTCAGCATCCGCCTCCACCGCCGTCAGGAATAGAGGGGCGCCAGGAGCAACCTACTCCCGCAGCGGCCCTGCTGCTGGTCCGGGAGCTGCTTACGCACCCGCCCGCACCCGAAGGACACGCATCATGGCTCGCCCGACTCCAGGAGTTCGCCACCGTCGCAACAGTCCCCCCCGCGGGAGCCACGGGGAGGCGATGTCGGCCATCGTAGGATTGCGGCAACTCATGGCGTGCCGCCCCCTTGTCATGGTGTAACCTCGCTGGTGCATGGCAACCCCGCACCAAGTTCCTTGACAAGGCACCCAGCACTAAGGTGCCTGAGAAGACCAGCAACAACTGCCAGATCCTGCGCACCCCGCCGGATGCGCGCGTTCAAATCGTGCGCTGCCACGAACGCGAGCGCCGCACCATTCGCGACCTTGTTAGGGTCGGCCGGGCCAGACGCGCGCGCAACGGTCTATGTAGGCGGCGCCCTCGTGTTCACCAAGCAGCTTCGAACGGTCTCCTAACCGCCGAAGTTCAACCCCACGCTGCCATCTCTCTACGATGGCACTACACCTCCCCTCAACTTCCTGCAGCTCTACTGCCTCAGTGTAGGAGCTGCAAAT
The DNA here is from genome assembly GCA_028641055.1 of Alopecurus myosuroides. NCBI lineage: Eukaryota > Viridiplantae > Streptophyta > Magnoliopsida > Poales > Poaceae > Alopecurus > Alopecurus myosuroides. Next base: position 63,909,891 of record CM054063.1, read on the forward strand.
GGGGACAATGAGTGTAAGGCTAACTGGTTGCCCATGGCCCTCAAGGGCCCAGCCCTCATTTGGCTCATGAATCTGCAAGAGGGCTCCATCGGGTCCTTCGAGGAGTTGTGCCTCCACTTCATCGCCAACTTCAAGGGCTCCTACGAGTGCCCCTCTTCTACAACGACCTCTGAAGCATACACCAGCGGACCGGAGAAACACTTCGCCAGTACCTACAACGCTTAATCTAGACGCGCAACAAGATCGCCCGCATCGTCGACGCAAACGTTATCTCCGCTTTCAGGGAAGGGGTCACCAACGTGGGCATGCTCGAAGATCTCGACATCAGGGATGACCTCACCTCCTCCTTCGAGCTCGTGGACATGACCGACATGTGCGCTAAGGCCGAGGAGGGACGCCTCACCAGGCACAGCGTACCTGCCTATGAATCCAAGCCGCTGGCCCCCAAGACAAAGACAAAGGCTCGAGGCGACAATGCGGACGCCAAACGGAAAGCTCCGGCCATTCTGGCTGCCGAGCCAAAAACGCAAGCAAGGCCACAACAATGCTGCACCCGTGGCGGACAACCACCCTTATTGTGAGTTTCACCGCATGCACTCACACTCCACAAGGGACTGCTTCCAGCTGGAGAGGATACGGGGAGACCACCTCATGAGAGGTGGCCAGTGGGATACTCTCGAGGCGGTGGCTGGCGCAGTTCTGGGCGAGGGGGAGGCCGCGCTGGAGGGAGATGGGAGGAGCGCGGCCCAAGCCAGTACAACGGGTATGTAAACTAATGCACCAGCGGCTACAACAACAGCGGCTACCAGCCGCCCATGCAGCAGCCTTCCCCGCAGCAGCTGCAGCATCCCAACCCACCCGCGCCTTAGGTGAACGCTGCCACGCCGCCACACGTTGAGGGCAACCAGGGGCGATGAACACTGTGGGGGCTACCAAGAACCAACGGGCTACATGGCGTGCATTCTTGGCGGAGCACAAGCTCCACTCTCCAACCGCCACTTCAAGAAGATCTCGCGCGAGATTGCCGCTGTCCACTCAGGCACAGCCGCGGCGAAGTTACTAAAGTGGTCAGACCACAAGGTCTCCTTCAACATCAACGATCACCCCAAGTCCACAAGGACCGTGGGGATCCTGCCCCTGATCTGCACCCCCACCATCAACAACATTGCCGTCAACAAGACACTCATCAACGGGGGTGCAGTCCTCAACATCATCTCAGTGCCTACATTCGAGCGGCTCCAGGTGCCCTACAAGCACCTGGCCCCCACGAGACCATTCACCGGCGTCACCGACGGCACCACGACCCCCCTGGGAGAGGTGCGCCTTGCCGACACGCTTGGCACTCGCCAGAACTACCGCACCGAGACTCTCGACTTCTTCGTCGCGCACATCGCCCTCCCCTACAATGCCATCCTCGGGTACCCAGCTCTCGGAAGTTCATGGTCGTGAGGCACCATGCTTACAACCTCGCCAAGCTACCCGGGCATGCTGGCACCATCACCATCCATGGAGAGGTGGAGGAGGCAACACGCTCAGTCGAGCAAGCCTATAAGGAGGTGGCCATCTCCCACCCGGCCGATGAAGACGACGTGGGACACCTCGATGAGGCTCCCAAGAAGAGGATGCTCGCTTCTCGCGAAGGAGCAGCCACCCAGAAGACCCCTCAGAGCACTGGATGCTCGGGGGATACTACCCAGAAGACCCCCCAGAGCGCTGGAGGCTCGAGGGCTGCCACTGCTCTCCACGCGAGTGCGCCTCTCTCCTAGAGAGGAGCACTCACCGCATGCTCACTCCATGGACCCCACAAGGCCATGGAGACGCACCCTCAAGGGGACCCCGTGACGCCACGGTAAAAACGACGTCAGGACCTCTCTCCGTGAGGGTCTCATGGAGTGCTCGCGAGGTGGACCACAAGGCCGCGGGTGCTTCTACCCACACAAGTGGGAACCTTGCTCCGGCGGGGCAATCATTTGTTACTCGAGGGCGCCACAAGGCCACTGCATCCTCGAGCTATGCACCTGAACTCGCGCGAGTATCAGCCCCATGACGATGGGAGTCCCGTGTGCGCACGGTGACGTCAAGTGCCTCTTGGGGGACCACAAGGTCACGACATCCCCAAGAGTTTTGTAAAATAAAAATGCATGACCCTAGCAGTAAAATCTTGTTTCTTTCACAAAGCAATCTCTCCTTGCATGCCGACATGCCTCCATCTTGCATCCAGCAAAACATCATGTGCATTCATCCAAGCATGCATCCTTCCTCTCTCTAGAGAGGCGCGCGAAGGCCTTTTTCCTCTCGAAAGCACCCCGCAAGCGGGAGCTGGAACATTGTATGTGAGTGGGTCGCTACCGCACACAAACACTTCGCCAAGTCCCTCGGCGTTTCTCCTCGCGAGATGCTCACGAAGGAACAACCATGCGCGCACCTCTCCAGAGGCACAAACTGCAGGAAATAGTGGCAACATCACTCCAAGGGACAAGCGAGCATCACACAAACCTCCACACAAAGGTCAGGAGGATCCTCCGCAAGGAGCAGCCAGAGGATCACCACGAAGGACGTAAACAAAGTGCCTCGAAGGACACCACCACGAAAAAGCTAAGTATTCTCGAAAGAAGAATAAAATATTGGAGTACGATAGGCAACAAAGTGCAGAATTTATCCTTACAAGACACTTAAAATAGTTCACAGGAAAACGCCACAAATACGAAGGAACACTAAGCAGGAGGAGTTGGCGTTAAGGCCTTCACAAAGGCAGCGAGGGCGTCCTTCACAAGGGCAGAGAGAGGCAGCACGGTCGGGGGGGACCTCCCCCGCTAGGGTGCTCAGCTTGAAGTCCGTCTGAACCACCAAAAGCCTGAAGAACAAGTGTGTCGCCTCCTACGACAGGAGCTGGCTGCACTCTGCGTCAATAATCGCGTCCACTCTATGGGCGTCCTCCTGCAGCGAATCCAGTAGGCCGGCGAAGAAGTGAAGAGCACGCACGGCGTCGTACCTGGCGGGCGGAGGAGGAAGCTCGAGGTCCAGTCATTCACCGACCACCTGGGCCGACAGGGCAGCGCGCTGGAACACCCCATCAAGTTGGCGTTGAAGCTTCAGGGCCAGCGCGACCAGCTCCACCCGCTTAGGCACCCCCTCCGCAAGTGGGGCCAGTCGCTCTCGCATGGCGAACAAGTCCGACTGGAACCCCGTAGACGCGGCAATGGTGCACTCTCTAGCGCTGATCTCCTCGGCAAGCTGTGCGCGAAGCCGGCCAAGCTCAACCGTTAGACTATCAACCTCCGAGGGTAGCGCTCGCATGGCCATGACCTCCATAGACGGCTGCCCCCCAGCTAGGCCTGCCTCGAGCTCCTTGCGGTACGCTTCACACCCCGCCTGGATCTCTTCCTCTACCTGCTACCGTTGTCTCTCATGTCCCTCTTTCAGGTCACTCTCCAGCTTCTCGAGGCGCTCGTGCTCTTCTCTCACCTCACCCACAAGGCGAGCAACCTCTGTCTTGCATCTCTTGACGTCTTCCTCGAGGCCGTGGACTTTGTCCTCACTAAGGGAAGCGGCGGATTCGCGGGAGGAGACAGCACACCAGAGATTCTTCACGCGAGATGAGGGCTTTCTCTCGCTCCGTGCTGCCAAGTTTCCACGCGTCCACCACAGAGCGGTGCTCCTCCTGCTCCAGACGGAGCCGAGCCTGCAGATCTCGGGCGGCGTCCAGCATGCGCTTGGCCTCCTCACGAAGCGCCTCCACCTCACGAGTGGAGGCCTCGCACTTGCGCGTGGCCTCGCTGAACATCTGACGGTGCACCACCTTCGCTGCATTTTCCATCCCATGGCAGGTGGACAACACCTGGCGGAACCAGGCGCTCAGATTTTCCAGAGATTCGCTCTCCTTGATGAGGAGATGGGAGTGTGCCCTAGCCCTAACCCGGAGCGCCTCTACAACGTCCTTGGCGATATTGAGCAGGGAGCCCTCCGAGTAGAGCTCGGCGGGAGTGCGAGAGCGAATGCGGGCAGACCAACGATCCTCTGCCATTAGGTCACGAAATAAGTCGCCAGGAAGGAAGGAGCCATCCGGCCCCTCGGGAGGGGTGTCCCGAAGCCACCTCTCCACCGCGTCATTGAAATCCTGCTGCGACGCACTCCGGAAGGGGACGGAGGAAGAGCTCAGAAGCCCCCGCACCAGCGAGAAAGAGAGCGTCGCACCCGCTTCCCCTATTGGTGGGGGCATCCTCTTCTCCCCCGGTGCCCAATACGACGAAGGTTGCCCCGACTGCATTGCTTGGGGGCTCTGAATTCGTCCTCGAGCCAGTGGCGGTTGGAGGAGATGCCGGACGAGCCACGGGGTCGTCCTCGATCAGGACGTCCGGCTCAGGACACGGGGCATCATCGGCAAAAGGCTCGCTGGGCGGCGCTTCAGCACCTCCCCGCCACCCGGCAAGGAAACGACGGGGGTCGCAAGCTCCTTGATCGCCAGAGATCTTGGGGGGACCAACCTCTCCTCGGGAGCAACGGGGCGGACCGCCCCTCCTGAGGATTGGGGGCTAGGTGTCTCCGACACCGTCACCCTCTTCGGAGAGATGCGACAAGAACATAATCAGCTCTGGTACCACTCAAAGAAAAAGAAGACCAACATAACTAGGGACTTACTCTCCCTGGTACCTCCAAGCACGTGGAACGCGTTTTCCACCACGGGGGTGTGTCACGGCAGCTTGGGCCGTCGAGGAGCCCCCCGCGCCTGCATCAACCTTCGCGGGGCGCAACCCATCCATGATTGCCGCCGCATCGGGGGTCCTCGAGTGTGTAGGAGGCGGAGAGGGAGTGCTCGAGTCCGCCGACGACTCGCTGCCCGTCTCCCATGCCGGGGCGGATGTGACCTTCTCAAGAGGGCACTTCTTCGACACACGTTCGGGAGCCGGCTGAAAGTGCATGGTGCCCCATATGTGGTTTTGGTAATTACTGACAATCCCTATGGACTAACGTTTGCATTGAATTATCCTTGTAGTTCTTGTTCATAGGAAATAATGGAGTTCATGTGTTGAACTCTATTAGCTTCCTTGATGGCCATTGTTATATTCAAGGATTTATATGAAGAATGGTCATGGTTTGAGTTGAGGTTATTGCTAGTGTGTCTTGAAGAAAAGTATTATGTTATCCTTCATGGTTATCTTCAAGACATCATCATTTGAAGTGAGAAGAAAAGCTACAAGGTTGATCAAGCTAGTGATCAACACACAAAGCTACACGATGTACCAAGTGGGATTGTGTATCTCATGGTATGGTAAGAAATTGTCAATATAGCTTTGTGATCTAACCCATATATGTGTGTGTGGCATCTCTATGTGTGGTTAGGTATCTTTCCATGGGCATGAACAAAAAGGTAGATTTCATATAGCCCATGGTCTATGTCATCGTCGAGCGATGTTCGTCACCTAGCTTGACGTGGAAGCTCAAGTGAAGCATCTAGAAGAAATCCTATGCTTGAACCTTTCCTTCCATATGGAGATTATGGTCAAGTGAAGATGTTCATGTGATAAGCTCTCTCATATTAGCTTATGGGGGAGCAATTCACAATCTTCACGAAGCGAAGCGCAATCAAGAAAGGTGGTCCAACTTGAGGTGATTAAGATCGCCATCATCTAGCTCAATTGGATTGCGCAAGGCAAAGGTATGACTTATATAGGGTTTCTATTTTACCGGTCTCATTATGCTAGTTGGGAGACCGGATTATAGGATAGATAACCGTACTATCAAGAGGGGCTCTTGAATGCATATCTTGATCGTATCTATCGTAGAGAGCTCAAACCTTTGCATACTTGGCATCATCCTTCTTGGTTCTTATTTGGGTTTTCTACTTGTAAGGTTTTAGATCTTTTCATGTTCTTCATGTCAAGCTCAAGTTCATCAAAAATGGATTTCGTATGAAAAACTTATCGCATTTTTGTTGTTGGAGGTTTCTACCGGTTGTCCTTTATTGATAGGCCAAACCTTTCATCATTTGGTTTTATATTCCCATTTGGACTATGATGTTTCTCTGCATATTCTTGTAGTGCTCGTCGTTGCGATTTCAACGAGCCCAAGAACATCGAAAACGGAGTCCGGATGCAAAAGTTATGACCGTTTTCATATAGGGTGTTCTGCAGTTTTTTTCACCAGCGGAGGCTCCGGTGGTAGCTCCGCCGGAAACCCCTTCGGTTTGAAAGTGGCGGAGGTTCCGGTGAAACCACCGGAGGCTCCGGTGGTTGGGGCATTTTTTCAGCCATTTTGATGTCCTAACTCATCCGGGGGGCGGAGGTTCCGGTGGTTTCACCGGAGGTTCCGCCCCTGCGCGAATTTTCCTCCAACGGTTGGATATTTGGGTGACCTATTTAAGGGGCCTTCTTCCCCAATGGTTCCCCAACCTTTTGGGCAAGTTTGACCTCCATTGTTGACCTCCAAAAGCTTGCTCTCTCTCAATCCCTCCAATGATTCTTGCTTCCACTTGAGGGAAAAGAGAGAGGAGATCTAGATCTACCACTTCACCAATCAATCCCACCTCTTTGTGAGGGGAATCTATTGGATCTAGATCTAGGGATTCATTTGTTGTTTTCCTTGTTCTTCCTCCTTCCTCCCTCCATAGCATTAGTTGCTTTGGTGGGATTTGGGAGAGAAGTTCTTGACCACTTTGTGTGTTCTTGCCATTGCATTAGGTGCATCGGTTTGAGTTCCCCACGAGATTCGTGAAAGAGAAGTTCGTGAGCTTGTTACTCTTGGGTGCTTGGTCACCGGAGAGATTGTTCCTCTTGGGTGTATTGAGCACCCTAGACGGTTAGTGCTTGGGGCTTCCACCTTGTTGCAAGAAGCTTCGTTGAGAGCCTCCAATTGAGTTGTGGAGATAGCCTCAACCTCGTGTAAGGTTTGGTCAACGCCTTCAAGTCGACCTCATAGTGGAAACGAGCATCTCCCTCACCGGAGAAGCTCAAGGAGAATAAGGTGTGCACATCCGTGCTATTGAGGAGCGCCTAGGTGGCTCCCCACCTCTCCAACGAAGACGTACTTCCCTTGGGAAGGAACTTCGGTAATCACACCGGTGTCTCCTTGTGCTTCGGTTATCTCTACACTCTAGCTCGTTACTTATGCATTTACCTTTGTGATAGCCATCGTGCTTGAAGTCATCTATCTTGCTATCTCATAGTTGTATATCATGCCTAGCATAAGTTGTTGGTGCACATAGATAAACCTAGCTTGCATAGGTTTTGTGCTTGATAAATTAAACGCTAGTTTTATTCCGCATTTACTCAAGCCTAAACCGTAATTATTTTAAAGCGCCTATTCACCCCCCCCCTCTAGGCGGCATCCTTCTACTTTCAATTGGTATCAGAGCCAGGGCTCTCATTGTTAGGCTTCACCGCCTTGAGAGTAATGATGTCACTTAGTGAATTAGTGCAAGATCCCACATTTCATTTTGATGGCACAAACTATGATCTTTGGAAATTTCGCATGCTCATTTATTTCCGGGTCATGGACCCACACATGGAGCAAATTGTAGAGATGGGTTTTTCTCCTCCGAAGGATCCTCAAAATCCAACTTTAGAGGAAGAGAAAAACTTATCTCTCGATGCTCTTGCTATTAATGCGTTTTTCCTTCTTGTGAGCCTTGTAGTTATTAAGCCACTTTTTCCTATTCGGAATGCTCATGAATTATGGACAAAGCTTCAAGATAAATATGGAGTGTCCAATATTATTGTGGATGATTGCTCTCCCTCCATCTCCGGTCGTGATGAGTTCTCAACTTCTTCTACTTCACCAACATGTGGTAAGCCACAAACTAATGAGATGGTGAGTAGTGATAGGTTTTGCAATAATGATAGTGATATTATTATTGATGATCCTTCATCTCTATCTTATTGCAATGTCTCATCTTTAGACTTAAACACAACTAGCACAAAAAATGTTTTACATGCTTGTGTTGATAGTCTTTGCATATCATGTCGTCATTGCTTGACTAAATCTCATGATGATATGATTGCTTTATCTTGTTCCCATGATAAAAATGATTGTGTTTCCTCTAGTATTTGTATGGCTAACAATTTAAAGGAAACTCAACTCTCTATGGAACAAGATGTGGACTTGAGTGGTGCCTCAAGTAATGATTCATCATCATCTACCACATTTTGCCTTATGGCCAAGGATTCAAAGGTATCTTCAACTTTGAACCCCAACATATATTATGATGATAGTAGTGATGATGATGTTGGTAAGGAAGATGATGATGAGTCTAAGAAATTACGCTTATGGTTCGCAAGCCTTGTTGGTGAGACCAAAGAAAATGTGAATGCTCTCCTAGAACAACTTGATGAGGCTAACTCTCTTGTAGATGAAAAGGAGGATATCATCGTGACTTTCGAAAGTCATAGTGGTAGTCATTCTATCAAGGACAAAGAGCTTGAAAAGGCTTTTGAGAAAGAGCGGTCCCTTAGATCTTCTCTTGAAGAGAAACTATATAGTCTAGAAGAAACATATGCTATTAGCGTTTCTAAGCTTAGAAGGGACAATGAGTTATCTCTTTCGCTTGCTAATGAACTCAAAGCTAAAAATGTTGATGCTTGTGCTACTAACTCTATTTCTTGTGAAGCATCCACATTAAAGGAGAATGTTGAGCTACGGGCTCAACTTGAGTTGCTAACTAGTAATTATGGGAAATTGGAAGAAACTCATGAAAAGCTCTCAAGCTCTCATAAGGATCTTCTAGTCTCCCATGAGAGTCTAAAATTAGCTCATAAGGCTATGTTAACTAAGGTAACATCTTGTGAGCCTCATGTGGACAAAGGCACAATATCTACTCTAAATGCTATATTGCCTTGTGCTAGTCCTAGTAATTCATCCTCTCATAATGTTCCCACATCTTATGATGAATTGCTTTCCTTACCTTGTTGCTCTAATAATGATGCATCTACTTCCTCTAGCCCTTGTGTTGATACTAACCATGTAGAGGAAATCAAAGAGCTCAAGGCCCAAGTCACTTCATTGGAGAAAGACTTGGAGAAGTGTCATAAAGGGAAGTCCACACTTGATAATATGTTGAGTGTCCAAAAATCCCCCAATGACAAGAGAGGACTTGGATTCATTTCCAATCACAAGAACAAGTCCAAGGTCGACAAGAAGAAGGGCCATGAACAAGTCAAGAATTTGGCGAATATTGTTTGCTTCAAGTGCAAGGTTGAAGGGCATCATGTTAGATCATGCCCTATGAAGAAGAAGAAACTTAGCGAGAAGCAACAAGGGAAGCGGCCACAAGTTCAACCTCAATCTCAACTTCAAGTTGAAGAAAGGCCTCTTCCTATGAAGACTCAAGCTAATGCTTCTCAAGTTGAGAAATCAACTAAGAAGAATGGAAGGAGTCGTTGTTGCTACTTATGTCGTGAAAAGGGCCATCTTGCTTCTTCATGCACTAATGGTACATTATCCAACCCTATCATAATTAATGATGTGTATTCCATTCGGAAGGATGATGTGGGCAATGTGTTTGCCAAATATGTTGGTACTCAAAGTGGTGTCAAGAAAAGAACCATTTGGGTTGCCAAGCCTATTGTGACTAACCTCTTAGGACCCAACTTTGTTGGGGACCAACAAGCTCAAACTTGATCAATAGGTGTTATCGGAGGGCATTGGAGACTTGGCTATATCATGAAGAATTAAGGGATCTTCATCACGTATATTTTCCTTAAGCCAAGTCATTTGGATTATCACGTCTCTATCACATATTCCATGCTCCTTCTTGCGGTAACTTGTGTTATTACATTATATATATACATTCAAAGTTGCTTGCCCCTTTGCATATATTGGTTTTGTACCTTGCTTGTATTTTGTATATTTTGTGCTTAATACTTACTTATCCTTGAGTAATCTAGTATGTGTTTGTCGGTTCGCACAAAATGTATGTATGAGTTTGCTTTGAGCCTAATTGCATCTTGTGTGTATCTTATTTGGCTCTTTTGAGTGATTAATGGACTATCCCATTTTGGGAGAGTTATATGCCTTTGGCACTTCACAATCCCAAAATGTGTGTACATGAGGAATACCACATAGTGTTGATATTTCAATATTATCTAGTCTCTATGTGGTATCTCATACTCATGAGAAATTCAAATTCTAATGTCTATTAACTATCTCAAGTTGGTTTTTGTTTGACTCTTGCTAAGAAAATACGGATTATCACATTATGGGGGAGTAATATGTTTGTGCATATTACAAGCCTAAAGAATGTGAACATTTAAGGTTTTGCCACGTAGAATTGATATTGTTAATTATCTTATTCCTATGTGGCATGTGTGCTCAAACTAGTTCCAATTTTCTTAAATGATTTTATTTGCTCATCTTTTGGTATCTTATTCGTGAAAGAGTTTCTTGGTGCGGTTTTCCACAAATTAGCACTAGAATTTACCTTCTCGGGAACCGGTTGCTTCTTGATATATTAATCATTTCTTTGCATGATCATTCGACTATTGAAGCCACCAAGAATCTCTATTTAAGTATGGTGTTTTCATTCCTATCTTTTACCACATACTTATATTTTGTGAATATGATTGTGAACAAATATACCACCGAGAAATATCTCCATAAATCTCTTGTCTTTGACAAGTTATAATAATTTGTGGTAAGTTTATTGATCATATTTACTTTGTCCATTGCTCTAAAATTGCCTTGTTTCTTGCCAAGGATTTGTTTGGTTCAAACTCCTTTGTGTCTTCCTTACTCTACTCAAAATTTGTTTTATGCTTTATTGAGTTAGGAAAAGCAATGATCCCATTCGTGTGCACTCTTATTCAAAGTCATACTTCTTTGTGTTGCATTTCTTGGGAAGCTATCCTACATTGAGTAGAACACAATTCTTTAATTGGTATTGCATCTTATTGCTTTTCTTGAGCTTGACTAGTGTTTGAATAATATATATGGAGAGTAATGATTCCATTGCGTGCATCTACTATTCAAATGCAATATCATAATTAATGCACTATTATTGGAAGAACTATCCTATACGTGTTTGAACACTTGTTGTCTTGAAATTGGTATTTTATCCCAGTGACTTGTCTCTTTGGAAGACGAACATTTTTCGTCTTGGTACTTTGTGTGCCATCATGAAAAGTGTAGAGGGTTTGTTTATTCGTTGATGTTTTTCTTTTGTTATCTTCTCTATTTGATTTCCTAAATCATGTGTTGGTTTGGGGTTTTGATATAACTTGGACACTTTGTTTGATTTTATCTCTTGTGAGTGCCTTCTTTGTTTTAATTGGTATTTTGTCCTATTTATATCTTGTTTGGTTCTTGAAAGTTTTGTGCATGTATATTTACTATGTATATTCTTTGACATGCTTACTTTCGTTGATTCAATATATAGGATAAACTCCATCAAATCCTAAATGGCTAAGATGCGCATACAATTCAAATTCATATTAATATGCATATACTTATGTGGAGTTTGTCTTATGTATTGTAGTTGTTCTAACTACTTTGGACCCAATAAGTTTGGGAACCATGTTGTACTTGATTTTTGCTTTTAGGTACAATGGAGATACATTGGTTGCTTGCTCCATTCATAAGGAAGGTGTTCTCACCATCATATCATAGGAGTCAAGCTACGATGATTATCAAACTCGCATCCTCCTCATCACAAATGTCGTCTCGGTAACAAGTATCTATTCCATGCATACATTTTTAGCTTTCAATCTTGTGTAGGTTGCATCTTGACATGAATTCCATTTGTTGCATTTCATTTGGCTCTTGCAAATGTCTTATCAAAAACATATTTATTGCAACTATGAGTAAGCCAGGATGATTACATACTAAGGGGATATTTATAATCGATTTCATGATTCACCAATCCCAAGTATATTAATCTAGTAACTTCTACTTTAAGTCTCTCATATGCAATATTTATGAATTCTCAAAAACCATTTGAATCTTTTGTGATATGCGTTACCTTTCTCGAAGCATTCCAACTATCACTTTTCCCTTGTGATATTTGTGATGCTTTGATGAGTTTATTGTTTGTCCATCTATATCCCCTTAAGATTAAACTAATCCTAGTGCTTTGCTTTCAAACAAAAATCTTATTGGTATATTTATGAACCTATCTTGGATATCATGTTCTTTACCCTTGTACCTATTTTTGTGTGTGCATATTTCTTTGTGGATATATATCTTTGTGATTGGTGTCCACTTAGAAACTTATACACACGAGAATAGTTACATCTTTAATTGATATTCTATTTCTTAGTGACCATGTTTTATTGCTTTAGATTACTTGGTGGTTCCTAGAAGGCACAAGCTTTTCTTTTTCTTTTGGTATTCCTTTGGCATCTTATAAAGCTTGTGGACATATGTGTTTTATCATTTGTTGGTTTGTGTGTATGGGAAAGACATGATATGCACTATGTGACTCATATATTTAAAGACTATGATGAAGCATTGCTCATCCTATTAGTCTCCTACAAATGTCATTCCTTGTCATACTCATCTCTTTCGGTTGAGTAAATCTTTACTTGTCGCTTCTTGATATTAATTGCTCAACTCTTGTTTGTTTGCAAGTTGCTTTGCTCCATTTCCTATCTATTCTCTTGCTCCTGTTTGTGTTCAAAATTATCTAGAAGGGAGTGATGATTCCATGTTGTGCACATTATATAGTAATTCAAATTTAACATTGTGCATGTACCTTGGGGAGTTCCCTCTTGATTTTCTAGAACACTTGGTTGATCTTATCATAATATTCATTTTGGTCAATCGTTTTTTCGGATCCTTTGGTTGGTTGCTTCTTTATGAAAGTATCCTTCAATTTGACTTTGCTTGTAATTCTTTGGATCCTCAATATAGTTTGATCTCCCTCCATCTATTCCTAGTTGGATACATGCTCTTGATTTCACTCATATCATGAGGAATGCATACACTATGGGGGAGCTCTTATTATATTTGCATTCTAATCTTTTTTTCCCATCTTGGCAATGGATGCCAATGGGGGAGAAGTTTAGAGGGTTTAAGGGAATTTGGTTCTATGCTTTAGTTTCGTTCTTAAGCATTTGCCTTCCATGCTATTTCATCCTTGCTCTTTGTGTTTTGCATGGTTGCTTAATTCATCATATAAACCCTCATAAAAAGGGATTGTCATCAATTACCAAAATGGGGGAGATTGAAAGTGCATGGTGCCCCATATGTGGTTTTGGTAATTACTGACAATCCCTATGGACTAACGTTTGCATTGAATTATCCTTGTAGTTCTTGTTCATAGGAAATAATGGAGTTCATGTGTTGAACTCTATTAGCTTCCTTGATGGCCATTGTTATATTCAAGGATTTATATGAAGAATGGTCATGGTTTGAGTTGAGGTTATTGCTAGTGTGTCTTGAAGAAAAGTATTATGTTATCCTTCATGGTTATCTTCAAGACATCATCATTTGAAGTGAGAAGAAAAGCTACAAGGTTGATCAAGCTAGTGATCAACACACAAAGCTACACGATGTACCAAGTGGGATTGTGTATCTCATGGTATGGTAAGAAATTGTCAATATAGCTTTGTGATCTAACCCATATATGTGTGTGTGGCATCTCTATGTGTGGTTAGGTATCTTTCCATGGGCATGAACAAAAAGGTAGATTTCATATAGCCCATGGTCTATGTCATCGTCGAGCGATGTTCGTCACCTAGCTTGACGTGGAAGCTCAAGTGAAGCATCTAGAAGAAATCCTATGCTTGAACCTTTCCTTCCATATGGAGATTATGGTCAAGTGAAGATGTTCATGTGATAAGCTCTCTCATATTAGCTTATGGGGGAGCAATTCACAATCTTCACGAAGCGAAGCGCAATCAAGAAAGGTGGTCCAACTTGAGGTGATTAAGATCGCCATCATCTAGCTCAATTGGATTGCGCAAGGCAAAGGTATGACTTATATAGGGTTTCTATTTTACCGGTCTCATTATGCTAGTTGGGAGACCGGATTATAGGATAGATAACCGTACTATCAAGAGGGGCTCTTGAATGCATATCTTGATCGTATCTATCGTAGAGAGCTCAAACCTTTGCATACTTGGCATCATCCTTCTTGGTTCTTATTTGGGTTTTCTACTTGTAAGGTTTTAGATCTTTTCATGTTCTTCATGTCAAGCTCAAGTTCATCAAAAATGGATTTCGTATGAAAAACTTATCGCATTTTTGTTGTTGGAGGTTTCTACCGGTTGTCCTTTATTGATAGGCCAAACCTTTCATCATTTGGTTTTATATTCCCATTTGGACTATGATGTTTCTCTGCATATTCTTGTAGTGCTCGTCGTTGCGATTTCAACGAGCCCAAGAACATCGAAAACGGAGTCCGGATGCAAAAGTTATGACCGTTTTCATATAGGGTGTTCTGCAGTTTTTTCACCAGCGGAGGCTCCGGTGGTAGCTCCGCCGGAAACCCCTTCGGTTTGAAAGTGGCGGAGGTTCCGGTGAAACCACCGGAGGCTCCGGTGGTTGGGGCATTTTTTCAGCCATTTTGATGTCCTAACTCATCCGGGGGGCGGAGGTTCCGGTGGTTTCACCGGAGGTTCCGCCCCTGCGCGAATTTTCCTCCAACGGTTGGATATTTGGGTGACCTATTTAAGGGGGCCTTCTTCCCCAATGGTTCCCCAACCTTTTGGGCAAGTTTGACCTCCATTGTTGACCTCCAAAAGCTTGCTCTCTCTCAATCCCTCCAATGATTCTTGCTTCCACTTGAGGGAAAAGAGAGAGGAGATCTAGATCTACCACTTCACCAATCAATCCCACCTCTTTGTGAGGGGAATCTATTGGATCTAGATCTAGGGATTCATTTGTTGTTTTCCTTGTTCTTCCTCCTTCCTCCCTCCATAGCATTAGTTGCTTTGGTGGGATTTGGGAGAGAAGTTCTTGACCACTTTGTGTGTTCTTGCCATTGCATTAGGTGCATCGGTTTGAGTTCCCCACGAGATTCGTGAAAGAGAAGTTCGTGAGCTTGTTACTCTTGGGTGCTTGGTCACCGGAGAGATTGTTCCTCTTGGGTGTATTGAGCACCCTAGACGGTTAGTGCTTGGGGCTTCCACCTTGTTGCAAGAAGCTTCGTTGAGAGCCTCCAATTGAGTTGTGGAGATAGCCTCAACCTCGTGTAAGGTTTGGTCAACGCCTTCAAGTCGACCTCATAGTGGAAACGAGCATCTCCCTCACCGGAGAAGCTCAAGGAGAATAAGGTGTGCACATCCGTGCTATTGAGGAGCGCCTAGGTGGCTCCCCACCTCTCCAACGAAGACGTACTTCCCTTGGGAAGGAACTTCGGTAATCACACCGGTGTCTCCTTGTGCTTCGGTTATCTCTACACTCTAGCTCGTTACTTATGCATTTACCTTTGTGATAGCCATCGTGCTTGAAGTCATCTATCTTGCTATCTCATAGTTGTATATCATGCCTAGCATAAGTTGTTGGTGCACATAGATAAACCTAGCTTGCATAGGTTTTGTGCTTGATAAATTAAACGCTAGTTTTATTCCGCATTTACTCAAGCCTAAACCGTAATTATTTTAAAGCGCCTATTCACCCCCCCTCTAGGCGGCATCCTTCTACTTTCACCGGCTCAGTTGGGGTGGAGTCCTCCATCTCAGCTGGCTCTGCATTGCTCTCCACAGGGGGCAAGGGAGAAAAGGGTTCTCTTGGGGAGACGTCTTGCCCTCGGCCAGGAGTCCCCACCTATCCAAGCGAGGCATGGCCCCGATCACCGTGTCACACCCCACATCTTCAAGATTATAAAGGGGGGACTATGGAGGGAGGAAGAGGCGGCGCGGTGTCCCTGCCAAGAAGGGTATGCATCATAGCCTCAAGCTCCCTGCCCAAGGAGGGAGCTACTGAGTCTCATATTGTCCTCTGTGTCACCACAGTAGCACATGAGGCGCTCGTGTTCTTGAAGAGGCGCCAGCCTCTGGAGGACGAATTCGTGGAGAAGCATGGGCGCTTAAGCCCGCGCTCGTGTTGCTCTTCCATCTTCTGCACTAGGGGAGCCATGTCCGTACCATCGAAGATTTCCTAGTCCCATCTGGCGTGCTTCCTAGTCCTACCTTTGGGCACCTCAAGAAGAACCGCAGAGGCGCCTGCATTATGAACACCCAACGGCTAGCGATGCCATCCACCTTGTTCTTGTGGTCTAGTAGGGGGAACAGAGCCCCCTACCGAGGCCGATGTGGAAGGAGGCGCACCCGGCGCAACGACCTCGGCCCGTCACGCGGAGGCTGAAGAAGGAGCGGAAGAAGGCCACCGAGGACCTGACAGCAAGGAAAGCCTCGCACCAGAACGCGAAGATGGCTAGGGTTAGAACGGAGTTGGGGTGAAGATGAAGAGCATGGATTTGATACCAATCCAAGATGGCCAAAATAAAGGAGGAGAAAGGAGGAATCAGGCCGACGAAGAGGGTGTGGAAGAAGAAGGCATCATCGATCGCTGGGAGGGAGTTGAGTCGAGCCGACCCAGCAAAGAGCGAGGTAGCCCCATGCTCGTTGGTGGAGGAGGCCACCATCGGGCGTACCCTCTCTAGCGAAGTCCCCGAGTGGATGCGGGTCGGCTCAAAGATCTAGTGCGGCCGCGACGATGAAGGTTTTGCTGCGACATTCTACTTGCCTCTCGCCGTGGGAGCAGCTTTCTTGCCGGCCATCTCGGGAAAAAGATCTCAAAGGAAAATAGGGTATCTAGAGAATGAGCGGTTTCCAGACGGCGGAAGGAGAAGAGGGAGAATGGGGCCTCAGTAAATCCGCGACCTTTATGGGCGGGACCCCCCACGTCGCAGGGAGTCGTTGCCTTGGGAAGTTCGTGGGTCATGGACACGTGTCGAGGTTTGGCCAACAGAAGTTGGCCCCGCGTCTCCTCGCGTGTTGCGGAGACGTGTGCCCCGCGGGCCCGGGGGCTACTGTCGGGCCTCTGGATACCAGGGTATCCTGAGGGGATAGCTGCGGCCCAGCCCAGTACGCAGCTCCAAGGCCGAGAGCCCCGTCCACGCCAGGCAGGGATCCCTTTCCTAGGCACACCCTCCAGGTAGGCCTGGCCCACTGGAGATCTCGCCCTGGATAGGGTTCTACTTCGCCTTCTCCCCCTCCTTGGGTATCTCCCTTCAAGAGGAGGCAACCCACGTGCCTCTAACGACCGCACCTCTAAGCGGTGACGGAGGAGCCACAGAGCCACTTTGTACTATGTTTCCATTATGGTAAATAAAGGCCGGGGGGACAGCTGCACCGGCCAAAGGGGTTCCCAAAGATTGCCTCTTTGGTGCAAGAAGACCAAGACCATGCTACAAGACGAAGGCGGCATCACCGGGCTCCCCCACCACGACGCCATGGACGGTGGAGATGTCCCCCACTGACTAGGACCACGCAGGAGGCGCAGAAGTACGAGACACTCCTCCCTTTGGCATTTTGTGATAACCCTTTCCCACCAAGTGAGCGGGAAGGAGGTCCAAACGCTGGTATAAAAAGGGCACCACCGGCCCTTGAACATGGGAGCCCGAACCATCATAGAGCCCAATTAGTCTGGTCTGAGCACAAGCACGCATTTGTACTATAATCAACACAGTGCAATCCATCAGACAAGAAAGAGTAGAGTTTTACACCACACTGGTGGCCTGAACATGGCTAAACTCTCTGTGTCGCCATTGTTGCTGTGCTCAAGATTCCCTCTCGAAGCCTCCTCTGGAAGCGAAGGAAGCGTGTTTAGCCCCCAGTGTTACGAACCTCTGAGAGATACCTTGTCCAGGACAGACGAGCTCTCTTCAAAAGTTCCTTCTCCCTCATCATCATCATATTCTTCTTGATACTCATCTTCTTCCTCTTTCTCCTTAGTATGCTCCTCTTCCTCAGTCATAGGAGCCTTTTCACGGTTGTTAGAAGAGGAAGGAGCCGAAGTGGCCTCTTCAAAGTCACCCCACGGGAAGGAGGAGGTGTTCCAGTTCTCATAAGACATGGTGATGGACTCAGTAGGACGCTCAAGAGGAGGAGTAGCAGCATCAATACCAGCATGATCCTTAAGCTTGGTGATCATCTTCCTCATTTGTCGCCTCTCCTTATAGGACTCGTGATTCTCCTTGTGAACAACAATCGTCATGCACAGAATGTTTCGCTGAAACCACGACAGCTTCTTTATCTCATCTTGAACCTCTTCCTTACCAGAAAGGCGAGAAGGAGGGTCGACATTCTTCCTCCTAGACCTTAGAGCCTCAGACCCAGCCTCACCCATGGGGGTGTCCTCATCAGAAGGTAAATGGGAAGTGAGCACCTAAATAGTGCCAGCAGCATGCACAGTTTCACACACAAGTCTAGGGACCTCATCGAGAATGAGCATCATCACAAAGGGAGCATACACCGAGACCTTCTTGATCTAATTCATAGCTGAGTATATTTCTTCCTTAATGAACTTCATGACATTGATCTCAAAACTCGTACCGTCTGGTTCCGCCAAGTGACACTGGAAAGCATGATAGAGCAAGTTTACTATCCCTCCACGGATAGCATCCATGTTCCCAGCCTTGGGTTCAATGTTGTTGCGGAAGAGGCGGATAATAATATTGTAGACCCTCTTCAAATCCTTGGCAGTACCTGTGCTCGAGAGCTTCTCATACATTGGGGACATCCTCTTCTTGTTATAGGCCACACCGTGAATATGCATCCTCTGCCCAACATCATCACCCATAGGGTAATTAAGCAACTCATAGAGCCTACGGATAGAAGACTCACACCTCCTGGTACCTGTCATCCAAATCAAGGTAATTTCCTCATCCTCTCCAAAAGTGACCGTGGCAAAGAATTGTTGAACTGCCTTGATGTTGTAATTCTATTGGATGCCCACAAGATGCTCAAGACCCAACTTCATAGTTGTCGTGGGATGATCACGGCAGATGTTACCTGGGGTAACTGATCTTGGGGCAAGTCGACACAGGCGTTTGGGAGAGGGTTTAGCTCAGAGGAAAGCATGATGGAATTCAATCTGGTAGCCGGCGATGAAGTCGCCGGCTCTCCAATCTCGCTTTATTAACTCGATCTCTTTGTGTACAATGGATACTCGATATTCGGCGATATGATTATTACTTGGATCTCTGCCTAAACTAGACCTGGGGGTCGGTTTATAAAGCACCCGTACCCCCTGGCTTATTCTCCAAGGCGCATCCTGGATCCTACCCGGACACGGCGCACAAACCCTAACTTTCTTCTACCATAACTCACAATCCGGGTTACTGGGCCTACAAGCTTGGGCCTTCACAGGTTTCCTTATCCTTAGCCGGATCCTGCACAGCGTCCTTTGGGCCGGGTTACTCCTTGGAGTTTGGCCTACTGGGTTATCATCCCCCCATCAGTAGTCCCCAGAATAGCCTGGGCTTCATGGATCCTCCTTGAAGCGCTCGCTATTCCCTGCAAATATATCAAACACACATGCATATGGAGGCCGGGTTAAGATGCTTTAATATTCAGCTAGGCCTTACTCCATGGTGGCCATGTAGTAACCCGGGTTTTTCCTCCAAACACTTTGGTTTAATTTTCCAGGTCCAAACCCTAATAAAAATGCCAAGATCCCTATACTCGATAATTGATCCTGATATCACGGGGTAGATCTCCTTCTTTCTTTTATCCAAATGCCTTGCTCAATATTTGGCGCATATCTCGTAGAATCCACGTGGATAACCATCACCCCACGATTTCCGGCTTCTGGCCGTTGAGAGAGACCCACCCTTACCTTATAAATAGCACTCAAAGGGTAACCCTAAACCCATCACTACGCCTCAGCTTCCCCTTTCCTTCCTTGCTCCTTACATCCTCGCGGCACCACCGCAAGAAGCTCGTGCTTGTCATCGAAGCAAGATCGCCGCCGGCCGCGCCCGCCCTCGAGCCATCTCGCGCCGCCGCCAAGTATCACCGTCGCACCTTTATTCCTCTCGCCAGGAATTGCGAAGGGGCATTCGAGCCACGCCGCTCGCCGCCGTCGCGCTAGACTCCAATCTCTCCAGTAAGCCTCTCGCAACCGTTTAATTTAGCCCCGCAATTTTTCAATTCATCCAAGATCGAATCTAGGTCAACCCGTGAATCATTTTTCCGATTGCATCAAATTAGATCGACTCGATGCTCGCCAACTCCTTTAACCACCTGCTAGATAGTTACAACTCATCCTTCTACCATTACTAATCACCAAATCTCCTGTAAAATCGCTCGCAAACTTTCCCATCTAGATCCATACCTCCTTGATTTTCCGCTCATTGCGTTAACACCCGGAAAACCCTCCTTTTCCAGCTATTTTGCTTGCAGTAGACACATGGGCAACCACCCATCCTCCCCAAATGCTTTTCCATACGTAAGAGACCAATAATCTCCACAATTGTACTTGACACCCGGATACCTTGTAATCTCTTCTTCATAGCGTGATACCCGGATAATTTTTAGCTTCATACTTTCTTGATATCTTATACTCGGATAATCCAACACTCCCGGGTCTTATTTCCTATGCCTCTTTTTCTTGTGTTTCGCAGGTTGATCCCATGGCTCCCAAACGACAAGGAAAACAGCCGACTCAGGCGAGGACTACCCAAACCATATCTGCCAACTGGGTGCGTTCCACAGCTACGAAGGCCAAGTTGGACGAGCTAGCCGAATTAGGAATTCTCCCTTCTCAGAAGGACATTCACTGGAGGACGCCGGGCAACAAGACCCGGCCCACACCTGCTGATAACGAGGTAATCTGCTTCGTAGAGCACGTGACCCGGGGATTCCGTCCTCCGGGTCACCCTTTCTTCAGGGAGGTCTTAAGCCATTATGGCCTCCGGGTATTCGACATAGGGCCTAACTCTATGTTGAATATTACCCACTTCATCGTTCTATCCGAGTCGTACTTGTGCATACCGCCAAGTCTGACTCTCTTCATCGAACTATTCCAGTGTAAGCCGTGCCGCGAAAGTGGTGACGGAGCACTTCTTACTTGCGGCGGGGTATCCATCCAACGCCGCAAGAATTCACCGATGCCAACTCTCAATTTAAACTCCCACGTCAAACATTGGCAGCTGTCTTTCTTTTACTGCCACGATACCTCCCCAGACGGCGAAAAGAAACTGCCGGGTTACTCGGAAAACCTCCTCGAACCTTCCGAGTCTTTCAATGCCTTTGCACCAGACTCAGACAGGGAGGCGATCCTTCCCTTATTAGCCAAGATAGCCATCCTCTCAGCCCAAGGCCTCCTCGGGCTAAATTTAGTAAAAACATGGGTTGATTTTCGGATCCAACCCAACTCCATCCGCACCAAATTGATGTGCGAGTACTCGGGGCACACCACAGATGCACTCAGATACTCCACCAAGAGCTTTGCGACCGGCGATACCAACAAAACCATCAAGGGCTTCTTAACAGAGAAGCTGGAGGTGATAAAGGGCATCACCGGGTTACCCCCGTTTACTCGGGAGAACCCGGCTCCAGCGGTAATACCCGATATTCATAACTTATTTCCACATTTTGACTTGATACAGCTTCTAACCCTTAGTCTCATTCTTTTGTCTTAGGCTGATGACCCTTTCTGGAGAGTTGAACCCTCCCCCCCTTCCAGAGACCCGGAAGAAGAGGACGAGCCGGATGATGATAGTGAAGGTATTTGCACAGAATTTGTATATCTTTACTTGTATTATTTTCCTCCCATTTACCTTTTTTCCAACGAACATACACCCGGTTCGCAGGGCTGGAGGACGAAGGTGAGACCAACGAGGATGACCCGGAGGCAACCGAGTCTGACCAAGAGGCAACAGTTGGAGGCAAGAGGAAGGCCAGGGGGGCAGTGTCCAAGGTTCTTTTTTCCTCATTATCCTCTGAACCTTACTCCTTTGACGCCATGCGACGACTTAACCATCAATTATCAAATTCGTCGTGCCTGAAGGATTCTTTCCCAGCCAAACGCAGAGTAACTCGGAGCTCCCCGGGTGAAGATCCCCTTAACCCGGGCATCTCTACCCCCTCGGTCCCTCGTGCCAGCGCTCCTCCGTCTCGTCCTTCCGACTCTCCTCAACGCCACCCTTCTCCTAACCATCCACGTGCCGGGCAATTCCGGGTTCCATTAGTGGTCCCTGTGACGACCTCATCTGCTTCCAGCGGCGAGCTCCCGCCGGACTACACCGTGAATGCCGGGTAAGTTTTTGCTACATGATTTCCTTTTACGTCTGACAAATTTCCACTCAAGCCACCGTCATCACTAATAACTGCCTTTTCTCATCTTTCTTTCAGCACTCAAGTCACCGTCAGTGACCCGGAAAACGTAGAAACAGATAACCATCGGGTGGAGAAACCGACTGATAACGCAGACGCCGCGACTGGCGGTGATACGGCGAATAACCAGGAACAAGGCCCTCTGAAGAATCCACTTCCCCGAGCCGCCGGATCTCCTTCCTCATCGGAACCAGTAGACGAGGAGATCGAGGTTTTAGATACAAGGATGGGTTCTCCCAACCCGGGTACTCAAACTGTCCGGGTCTCGACTCCAAGGGCGGGGAGAGCCCCCCCACCAGGCGACCAAGCTGCCGGCTCTTCCGGTACTCGATCCGAGGAACTGACGTTTGCCCAGATGCTGGAAACCCTGCGCACTTTGAGGGCTAATGAAGAAAACATCTTGGGGACTTTAATAGCCAAACACGAGGTAAATCCGACTAATGTTGCTTGTGCCCTTGTCCATCCCCCAAGTTCCGAGTGAATTGATTCATAATTTGCTTGGGACTTTATTATACAAGCGACTGATAACTTGCTCCTCTACCCGACTGATCCTTGTTTGCATGCATGCAGTCTTTCGTGACTCAATCTGAGGAGAAACTGGCAGACGCCACCAAGCTCATCGAAAAGGAGGTAGCCTTGCGTGAAGCAGCCGAAGCTGAGGCCAGGAGGAATAGGCTGATAATGAGGAAATATAGGAAAAGGGCTCACAAAGCAGAAGATGATCTAACAAGCCTTTCTGTCCAAATATCAGACACATATCGTGCTTTACTTGGTACGTTTCCTCCTCCGGGTTTATCCTTTTAATAGATAGCAAGAGTTTTCCCGACTTACGTTTCCATTTTTTCAGGCCCGGACGAAACCATGCCGGAAGAGGATGACATTGCCAAGCTGAAGACCATGAAGAGCGTTATCCGACAGCTATGTGCCGGAACCAAATGGATCCTGCAGGAATTACGGTGGCCGGGTAAAGGACATGTTGATCTGCAGAGGATGCTGGATGCCTTCTCCACTATTCCTGAGTGGATTTGGCACTGGAAACACTCGTCTTGCCGGGTTGGAGTGACCCGGGGGCTTGCACTCGCCAAGGCTTATTTCCCCAAGCTCGAGCTAGCGAAGCTTATGGGCGGCTTCCCAGAGTTCAAGCTTGATGGGTCCAAGTTCTCGGTGAAGGATTTTCAGGCCGTCCAGAAGGAGGTCCGTTACCCGGCCAGCGTGATCGCTGACGAACTGGATGTTAATATCCTTGTTCCAGCATATGATGCTGCTGGTGAAGCAATTAAGTCGGATCTTCCCGAGCCGTATGATATGCTGGCTCGGTGGAAGGAGGAAGCTGCTGCGTTGAGGGCGGAGGCTGCCAAGAAGCAAGCTGAAGCCGGCTCTGCCCCCGCTACCTCAACACCGGTCGTTCCCCCTCCTGCACGGGCTGGTACCGCTGATCCGGGTGCTGCTGCTACCACCCATGATGGCAAGGGCAAGGCCAAGATGAACGCCGAGTGACATCTGATCTCTAATGCCTCTTCTTATGCACTGGTTGGTCAACATGCTGCTTAAACAGTTATATTTTGGGTGGTGCGCCTGTGCACCTTTGATATCTTTTCACCAGGATTTTGTAATGCACGCTAAGGTCTTGATATACTCTATGCCTCTGCCGGCCTTTTTAAATTTATCCATTATTGAGCTCATCTGTTCTCGATATCCGGCTTTCTTTATTGTTCCTTTTGTGAAAACTCGATTTCCGGGTCTCATGGGTATTGACAAGCGGATTTGCTTCCAAGTCCCAAGTCCCCAAGACTCGGATATTTGGGTTTTTGGAATCCTACAAGTAAGCAATTTTTTCTCTTTTCAAGATTTTAGGTCACCCGGACCCGGATCTCCAAGTCTAGGGCACTTGATCTTGAAAGGGGAACGAACTGCCTACTGCTAAATTCACAAAGATCTCTGAGTTGTTTCACATAGGTTTTGAAGTTATGCTTAATAATCGTTGAGCTTCCAGCTGTTTAGCCTTGTACTCCGCATAACTTGTGGTTTAGATGACCCTTTTGACTATCTTGTACTATAAGCCGGCTTTCGCGTGGATACCATGTTGTTACATCTATAGGAAAACGTAGCCAGTCAAGCCCCGTCGGGTTCATGACTGACTGTAATCGTAAGCGAACAAATCATGCCACTTTAATGCGAGTCACATCGAGCTTAAGTAAGAATAGCCAAGAAATTTGGACTTCTTTGTCCGGTTATAAGATTGCAGCCGTACTCGTTTGCAAGTAATCGGCCCTTATAACTCATAGGCATCATGGCCGGGTCTTTGAGTTTGTAACTGTGCTATTCAAGCGACCAGCCCCCAAGACCTAGATATACGCATCATACTGAGAGTACATAACCTGATAATAACCATCTCTTTTCTTGATAACCACCTCTTTACTTGATATGAAAAATCTAGGCCAGCAAGCCGCCTCATTAAAAACCCGTCCAGTCCCCAAGGGTACCCTGGATAGGAAAAGAGTACGTCTGAAAACCTGCTGCCTATTACATCGTTCAATTCCATATGCCAATACAATTTTTGCTAAGTATAATATGGACGTAGCTGAGCCACGTTCCACGGTCTGTCTCTTTCTTGCATAGATGAAGTGGTGTGAGCAGTGTCATTAACTGTGGTCGATTCTTCCCTTGCATCTATCAAGTAATATGACCCATTATGCAAACTCCGGCTTATGATAAACGGTCCTTCCCAGGGTGGTGATAACTTGTGCTTTCCTTCGTTCGACTGTACCAAGCGCAAAACCAGGTCTCCTTCCTGGAAGACCCGGGTTTTCACGTGCCGGCTATGATACCTTCGTAAATCCTGCTGATATATGGCTGATCTTTCCAGGGCTTGTTCCCTTTGCTCTTCTAACATATCCACGGCGTCTTGCCGGGTCTTTTCATTCTCCACTTCGACGTATGCTGATACTCGTGGTGAATCATGAATAATATCACTCGGTAGTACTGCCTCCGCGCCATAGACCATGAAGAAGGGTGTCATCTGAGTAGATCTATTAGGCGTAGTATTGATGCCCCAAACCACAGAAGGGAGTTCTTCGACCCATGCGCCAGCTGCCCTGATACAGGGGACTCGTAATCGTGGTTTTAACCCGCGAAGCAATTCTTGATTTGCCCTCTCCACTTGTCCGTTGGCCTGCGGATGAGCCACTGACGCGACGTCAAGTCGGATTCCATTGTTGCCACAGAACTTCTCCATCTCACCAAGGGACATGTTGGTTCCATTGTCGGTAATTATGCTGTGGGGATACCCGAACCGGTAGATAATCCTCTTCAGGAACTTGACTGCTGTGGCTGATTCGCAATTAGTAACTGGCATAACCTCAACCCACTTGGTAAACTTATCAATAGCCACCAAAAGATGTGTCTTCTTGCATGGTGACATATGAAAGGGGCCAACCATGTCCATACCCCATACAGCGAACGGCCAAGTTAACGGGATGGTCCGTAACTCCATAGCCGGCACATGGGTTTGGCGAGCGTACCTTTGACATCCGTCACACCTTGCTACCAATCGCTCCGCATCTGCTAGAGCCGTGAGCCAGAAAAATCCGTGTCGATAAGCTTTAGCCACGAGAGATCTTGTGGATGCGTGATGTCCACAGTCGCCTTCATGTATTTCCTTGAGAATCTGTCGGCCTTCTTCTGGCGCTACGCATCGCAAAAAGATCCCTACTGCGCTTCTCTTATATAGTTCCCCGTTGATGATAGAATATCCCTTTGCTCGCCTCAAAATTTGCCTTGCTAATACCTCCTGCTGTGGTAGCTCGCCTCGCGACAAGTAGGCCAAAAACGGTTTTGTCCATTCGGGAACAGTACGTACGGTAGCCACAAGTCCTGAATCCGGGTCTTGATTTGCCAATTCCTCCTCTGACTCGGTTTTAACTGATGGTCGCCATAATTCATCCAGGAAAACGTTAGGTGGAACCGGCTTTCTGCGCGAGCCGAGTCTAGCGAGCGCGTCGGCTGCCTCATTCTTTCTTCTGTCTATATGCTCCACCTCATACCCGGAAAAACATCCTGCAACCCTATCAACTTCCCTGCGGTATGCTGCCATAGTTGCGTCCTTTCTATCCCAAGTTCCTGACACCTGCTGTACCACAAGGTCCGAATCTCCGAAGCACCGTATCCTCTTGACGTTCATCTCCTTAGCTGCCCTTAGGCCGTGCAATAGGGCCTCATACTCGGCCACGTTGTTGGAACAGTCGAAGTGGATTTGTAGTACGTAACTTAATTTATCTCCTTTGGGTGACGTTAGCACCACCCCAGCTCCTGATCCCTCGTATTGCTTAGATCCATCGAAGTGCATGATCCATGATTCGGAATTTGGAACCGTTGTAGTCATGCCTGTATGTGTCCAGTCGTTAACGAAATCAATTAAAGCTTGAGATTTGATTGCTGACCTGGGTTCGTAGTTGATGTGATAATCCCCCATCTCTATCGCCCATTTGGCTATTCTTCCCGTCGCGTCCGAGTTTCTGATGATATCCGACATTGGTATTGAACTAACCACTGTTATGGGGTGTTCTTGGAAGTACGGCTTCAATTTCCGGCTAGCCATAAAGACCCCGAACACCAACTTTTGCCAATGTGGATAGCGCTGCTTTGCTTCTGATAATACCTCGCTGACGTAATAAACCGGTCTCTGAACCGGGTAACCTTTCCCATCCTCTTTGCGCTCCACAACAACTGCTGCGCTGACGGCTCGGGGGCCAGCTGCCACGTATAGCAACATAGGCTCTTTAGGACCCGGCGCCGCTAGTACTGGTGCTTCAGATAACTGCTTCTTTAGTGCCTCAAACGCCTCATCCGCCTCTTGATCCCACACGAATTTATCTGATTTCCGCAAGAGCCGGTACAAGGGTATTGCCTTTTCTCCGAGTCTGGATATGAATCGGCTCAAGGCTGCTACGCAGCCCGTGAGCTTTTGAACATGCTTCAAATTTTCTGGTTTTTTCAGACTCTGGATGGCCTTGATTTTATCCGGGTTTGCCTCGATTCCTCTCTCGGAAACTATAAAGCCGAGTAATTTCCCGGCTGGAACTCCGAACACGCACTTTGTCGGGTTAAGCTTCATCTGGTACCTCCTCAAGTTTTTGAACGTCTCCTTTAGATCATCGATAAACGTCTCCGCCTTCCTGGTCTTGATGACCACATCATCCACATAGGCATGGACGTTGCGTCCGATTTGGTCCTCGAAGCACTTTTGAATACACCGTTGGTAAGTTGCACCGGCGTTCTTCAATCCAAACGTCATAGTTTTATAACAGAAGGCCCCAAAAGGGGTTATGAATGATGTTTTCTCCCAATCCTCCCTCTTGAGCTTAATCTGATGATACCCGGAATATGCGTCCAGGAAGCATAATAGATCGCTTCCAGCTACTGCATCTATAATCTGATCTATCCTTGGTAGCGCGAACGGATCCTTTGGGCAATGTTTGTTGAGACTCGTAAAATCAATGCACATCCTCCACTCATTGGTCTTTTTCATCACTAGAACCGGGTTTGCCAACCAATCCGGGTGAAATACTTCCATGATAAAGCCGGCTGCCAATAGCCGAGCGATCTCTTCGCCTATAGCCTTCCTTCTTTCCTCATTCATTTTCCTCAAACCCTGCTTCACGGGCCTGGACTTGGGATCCACATGCAAACTGTGCTCGGCCAGCTCTGTAGGGATACCCGGCATGTCGCTAGGTGTCCAGGCGAACACATCTGCATTTGAACGAATAAACTCCACAAGCGCTTTCTCCTGCTCTTTTCCCAAGTTAGACCCTATGGTAAACTGCTTAGTGGAATCACCTTCGACAAAATCTATCTTCTTGGTGTCTTGTGCTGCCTTGAATTTTGCTCTCTCATCCTCGGTATTCGGCTTTTTCAAGGCTGTTCTATCATCCGGATTTACTTGAGACCGGTAATATTCGAGTTCTTCCTTTCTGCATGCTTGCTCAGCCATAACCGAATCTCCTTCGTCACACTCGGCCGCTATATCCCGGTTCCCATGTATGGTGATGGTCCGTTTAGGACCCGGGATCTTTAGCTGCAAATACCCGTAGCACGGCCTAGCCATGAATTTGGCGTAAGCCGGTCTTCCAAACAGCGCGTGATAAGGACTGCGCAATTTGACCACCTCGAACGTGAGCCACTCAACTCGATAATTATCCGTCGATTCTCCAAAAGCAACCTCCAAGGTGATCTTTCCCTCGGGGCTCGCCGAGTGACCTGGCACGATCCCATGAAAGATTGTCGAACTTTTCTGTAACTGGGACTCTTTGAGACTCATCCGTAAGAAGGTTTCCCAATAAAGGATGTTGATGCTACTTCCACCGTCCATCAGGACCCTCTTCAGTTCGTAACCATTAACCTGTGGAGCAACCACCAATGCCAAGACTCCTGGACGCTCTACTTTTTCCGGATGATCTCTTCTACTCCACGTTACCTCTTGTTCCGCCCATCTAAGGTATCCCGGCGCGGCCGACGAAACCGAGTTTGCCGCTTGCTTTAATGTCTCTTTGTTCCTGCTAGAAGTTCCTGTAGTATGCACATGATATTGTCCTTTTAAATTAGGCGTTCGTACCATACCGACGAAGATGTTGATCCGGCCGATCGTCACCATAGATCCGGACTCGAGGTGATCCGACTCTGGCCCCCAGCCGGAATCGTCCACCATCTTTTCTCCTTTGTGGTCGATGTAGATTTCGCCGACGACAAGACTCTCCATGCTCTTCCGAGCTTCTCCCGTGATGTAAACACCTTTGGACGCAGGCCCCACGGTGGGCGCCAACTGTCGTGGGATGATCACGGCAGATGTTACCTGGGGTAACTGATCTTGGGGCAAGTCGACACAGGCGTTTGGGAGAGGGTTTAGCTCAGAGGAAAGCATGATGGAATTCAATCTGGTAGCCGGCGATGAAGTCGCCGGCTCTCCAATCTCGCTTTATTAACTTGATCTCTTTGTGTACAATGGATACTCGATATTCGGCGATATGATTATTACTTGGATCTCTGCCTAAACTAGACCTGGGGGTCAGTTTATAAAGCACCCGTACCCCCTGGCTTATTCTCCAAGGCGCATCCTGGATCCTACCCGGACACGGCGCACAAACCCTAACTTTCTTCTACCATAACCCACAATCCGGGTTACTGGGCCTACAAGCTTGGTCCTTCACATGTTTCCTTATCCTTAGCCGGATCCTGCACAGCGTCCTTTGGGCCGGGTTACTCCTTGGAGTTTGGCCTACCGGGTTATCATCCCCCCATCAATAGTGATCCACACGGCCTCTTTGAATCACTCCATGTTTCCCAGAGCCTCTAAGTCAAGAACCTGTTGCGGACAGACTGGATGCTTCAGGTCATTATAGATTTCCCTCTATATAAGCTCGGATTCTCTCATCCAATAGTGACAACTCTTAGCAGTATGAGCCATGGAGAAGAAAGGCTTGGACCTCATTAGCCTATAATCTTGCTTGCTCATCTTATTCATAGTGGTGATCCTATCAAACCTGGCCTTCTTCGCATTTCTCGCCTCTGTTGCTCTTGGATAGCCTCTTGTTGGTGATGCTCATCATCAAGGGTCCTCCGCTAAGCAACCTTCCCAGTATCTAGATCGGTGACAAAGTAGTCACGAGAGTGGGCATGAGACTTCCTTGTTGTGACATGAGGATTGGAGGAGGATGACTTAGTCCTTTTTCCTGAAACACAACACAAGCAAAAAGCATGAGAGGTTGGACAAAAATCTCTGTTTCTACTCCGGAATCTCCGGTGTAGTAGGCCGGAGTCTCCGGTCTGCACGACAGATCTGTCAGAGTACACTCAGGGATTTGTGTTCCAAGTCTCTAATGTGGGTTTCTACAATTTTCCAACATCCTAGGAAGTGAAAGCAACCAGTGGAAAGCGCAAATCTCTCCAAAAAGTACATCTAGAACAAACCCTAGATGTAAAACAAGAAAAAAATAGGGAGAGGGTACCCTTGCCACCATGGTGAGCCATGGAGGAGTCCTTGGAGGGGGGACACGAGGTGGAGTCGAGGGGAGCCCGGGGGGACGGATTCCGGTGGCTGGGGGCGGCCGGAAGGGGTCCTGGAGGCGGCGGCGGTGCAGAGAGATAGTTGGGGGTCAGGTGGTTGGTAGGGAATGAGGAACCCTACCACCGACCCCCTTTTTATTCTGCGAAAACCGCCAGACCGGAGTCTCCGAACATACCGGAGTTTCCGGTGTTATAGACCGGAGTCTCCGGACCCACACTCCAGAAATCCCAGAAAACTGTTGGGACATGCATGTGGCTAGAAAACTTGGCATTTGGGAATATTTTGGCTTGGGACAAGAAAAACCAAACAGGGATGGTACTTCATACTCAAAGATTGCAAGATCCAAACAACTAAAACACCAAAATTTGAGTATGTTTTCCATAGAAACAAAATAACTCAAAAGGAGAGAAAGAAGTCAAATAAAAGCCAAATAAGAACCAACTCTTCAAAAAAGAAGAGGTTGTTGGCCTAAGCCACCATGTAAGAGATCATGGTATGTCACCGCGAAGATATATCTTGGGTGCATTGCCAATTCTCTACATTGAAGCTCACAATTCAACATTAGAAAAAAGAGAGATCACAATGGATTTTTGCTTTGGGTATAATGGGGGGGGGGGGGGGGGTGAGAGGAGAACCCAATGTGTTAGAATAACACTCCCCCTATGTCCATGCCTACACCCAAACGCAAAGACGTATCAACTAAAGGGGTGCGTGCAAGATCCTCGAGCCAAACTCCTAGAATCGATGATATTTAACTCATTTCTCAAGAACGTGAATCTTGCATCATCAAGTGACTTTGTTAAGATGTCCGCGAGATTATTCTTGGAGGGGACATATGCTAGCTCAATATCACCCCTTTCCACGTGATCCCGAATGAAATGATGACGAATATCAATATGCTTCGTCCTTGTGTGTTGCACGGGGTTGTAGGCGATCTTGATGGCACTTCAATTGTCACACATGAGAGGAACCTTCTCCAAGTGAACATCATACTATTTGAGGGTTTGCCTCATCCATAGCAATTGGGTGCAAGCACTAGCGTCCTCCACGTACTCGGCTTTAGCGGTGGAGAGAGATATAAAATTTTGCTTCTTGGAAGACCAACTCACCAAAGACCTACCAAGAAATTGTCAAGCCCTGGAAGTAGACTTCCTATCATCTTGATCACCGGCCCAATATGAGTCCGTGTAGCCCTTGAGAGAAAATTGTGCCCCCCTTTTGGGTACCACAAACCAAACCTTGAGGTATGAACCAAATACCGAAAAATCCTATGGACCGCCACCAAGTGTGTCGTGGTGTAGTAAAGATAGATGCCATGGGATGGCTAAAGTTGGGGCCGATGGACACTGTGGGTATCCGGGGAGGGAATGCACGCCGAGATGGCGTGCTCACTATACTGCACACAACAAGATTTACTCAGGTTCAGGGCCCTCGTGTGGAGGTAATACCTATACTCCTTCCTATGTAAGCGTGGGTAACCGAGTACAAATGTAGTTCCTCAAGCTCACAGAGCTAGAGGAAGAATGAGCTCTATCCTAGTCCTCTCTTTCTCTCTAAGGAAAATGACTAGCAGCTCTCTCTCTTCGATCGTCCCCACGTAGGGGGCAGTGGCCACCTTATATACTGGTGTCTACTGACGGAACGTACATGATTAGGTGCAAAACACTGTGCCATAGCGCACGCTCCTCTGTCACTACGCCGAAAGTAGTCTCCGTCGTAGCCGCTGCCCTGTCCTGTCCCCCCTGTCAGAGACAGGACATGGCTTCACCCATACCCTGCACTGCTCCTCTATACATGTACACACCATTATGCCTAGTAAGTTGAACCGCATGCGCGTACTCTCTCATGATCTTCGGGATCTCAACTGCTCCGCTGACCTTGCTCCCGGATGAATGATTCTTCGTGTACCCGGATTCTCCAAGTGCATCTCGGATAACCCGGGGGACACCCATTTCCGCATATGGCCCAATACTCTTTTTACCGAGATAGATCCATCTTCGTACCCATCAACTCGGTACCAATGTGGATCTCGGTCAACACCATCTCGATCAATCAACATCTCGTTATCCACTCATTGGATACCTTTTAAGACCAAGCTTGACCCTACTCGGGGGTAGCCCCCCGACATTAGTCCTCGAAGCTGGTATGGTCCATCGAACTTGGACGGTGGGTCGTGCCAGCTTAAATCAATAATCTCCAGAACATAATACCGATATACTCCTATCTCGGCACAACTACCATCTCGAACACGGATTCAATCCACCATTATATATGAATTTCCACCAAAATCCGAGATGCTTTCGTAGGTTTTGATCTTTTCGGGATCCCAACACTCAGCCAATTTTCCACAAGTTCAAACAGTGCGAGGAACGGGCGCCTCGTTTTCTTCGCGCAGTGGACACAAAACATGGAGCGGAACTGCCACGCACGTCGCCTCGTTTCTCGCGTGCAGCGGTGCACACGCCACACACACACTCTCCTGTGCGGGGCCCCACCTGCAGTCGCGTCAGTTACAGAGCACTTGAGTGCACACATTGCGATAAATGTGGGATTTACTGCGCATGTTACGCTCGGTGAATCCGCTTAGTGCGTTTCCACAATTCTCGCCACGTTCGATCTGGAGCAGTTAACACACCGGGGGATATAAATACCCACACTTCTCCTTTATTTTTTTCCTTCGCCATTTGCCCCTTCCTCTCCTTCTCCACTGCTCGCACCCGCAACGCTCCTCTGCTCCACCACGCGCAGGTGAACGCTGCTGCCGTTTCTCAGACTCCATCGTGCGCCCGAGCTGTGCTTCACGCCGGAGCGCCGCCATGCTCGAACTCTTCACCGCGCAGATCTACTCATCTATGCATCATCTCTGTGTCTCCCTTCATCGAGATCCTCATCGACTCCGCACCGCCACGACGTTCTTCCTCCGTGCTGCCGCTGCGTTACTTCACCCGCTGCGCCCCGAGCACCTCCCCACGCCTGCGAGGATCTCGGTCGCGCCGAAAATTCCAAGCCACGCAATGGAGCTCGAAGCCGTGGAAGAAGTTGAGCTGGTGGGACCCCCATCCACGCACGGCGCCTGGGCCGGATCGAAAGTCCGGGATGTCGATATCCAGTGGCTACTGGATACTCGGCGCATCCCGATTGGCGTCGTTTGCTGGAAACCAGATGGCAAAATCCATTCGGAACCGAGCAAAGATGAGTACGTTGTCTTCCTTGGCCACTTTGAACGGGGTTTTGGCCTCCCCATCTCTGCTTTCATGATCAACTTTTTCTTCCATTTCGGCCTCCAACCTCATCATCTACTCGCAAACCCCATCACCACCCTTTCCTCTTTTGTTGCATTCTCGGAAGCCTATCTTGGCATCCACCTCACTGTCGAGATGTGGAGCAAATACTTCCACTTCCGAAAACAAGTTATCCCCAACCCGACGAATTGGAGCCCCCCAAACAAATGATGCAGTGTGGAGCTGCGATGGTGCTGCCGCATACGGGTTCCAAATTCTCCTAGATTCAAGGGTTGGAACCTTGCTAGAAATGGCAGCGGGGTTTCTTCTACGTGAAGAACCTCC
The DNA here is from genome assembly GCA_028641055.1 of Alopecurus myosuroides. Taxonomy (NCBI): domain Eukaryota; kingdom Viridiplantae; phylum Streptophyta; class Magnoliopsida; order Poales; family Poaceae; genus Alopecurus; species Alopecurus myosuroides. Next base: position 63,943,730 of record CM054063.1, read on the forward strand.
CCAAAGTTGATCTCATCTGCCTTCTTGTCTTCCATGATAGTCCCCCTACCGACATGGTGAACTGGGACTATAACCCCGAAGAGAGAGTGCCCGAGGTCAATCTTGTGCATGATCGACTTCTCCAGCTCCTCCGAACTGGCCTCTACAACAACGCCATTCTCGCCACCTGGGTGAGCCGCCGAGTATTCCCTCTACACCGCCGTACCACAAAATGTGTTTTATGAGTGTGCGCCAAGATCCCACCCGAATGACTACTTTTGAACTCACCAAGAAGGAAGTGGTTACCCGGACCAAGGCGATCGCCAAGACTGATCTCGAGGATGAATGGGAATGGGGCTTTGAGCCTTACAACAGAGCGAACCAGGCTCCATACGTAAGTATCTCGAATCTCGCCAAGTTACATTCATCTCGGTATGATCTGAGATCACTTTATCTTGGAACTAATGCTTTTTGTTTTGCATACACATTTCTTTCCTCGCTAGCGAGAAGAGGACGGTGAGATCCCAGCGGACCACTAGGGTGAAGACTGGACTGAGGATGATACTCAGGAACATGACGACGAGGAAAACTTTCCCATCCCGGACGCTTTTCTCGCCGCCCAAGCCGGTAAGTTCCAAGTTCCAACCTCTATCCGAGATTGGTCCGAGCATGATGAAGAAAATGTCGACGATTGCTTTACTGTAGAGGTACTTGATCCTATTCCGCTCTCATTTGCTTATCCTTTTCCCTCGGCCTCAGTTGATCCGGGAGAGCAGGTGGTAGATGCGCAACCCGTAGCTGTGGTCGCGCCCGTGAAGGTAAAGAAGAGAGCCATGAGCGGCGCAGTTGCTCCCCCGTCCAAGAGGCAGAAGAAGTCCGGGAACAAACCTAGCCGCAGGAACAGGCGTCCCATGTCGGATTGATAAGTTATCTCCGAGATGCCTTTTCTGTGTCTTAGCATTTTTTTTGTTTTCTTATTTTTTCTGTCCGAGTTGAACCAGTTGCATCTGTTTCTCTTCCTTCTATTTCCTTCTTACAACGACCCCATCCACGTTGAGAAGACCTAGCCCTCTGCATTCACCTCGACGCCGGGGCGCCTTGTCTCGGTGCCGCCGACATCGACGCTTTCTCCAGTGATCCAGCTCCCGGGTCCAGGTGGCTACATCGACCTCGACACCGAGAACCCGGAAGTAACCAACATGTACATGCCGGAGATGCAGATCCTAGAGAGGGAAGATCAAGTCCTCGTGCTAGCAACACAGGCGCCGAGATGGAAAACAGTGAGGCTCCGGAACATGATACATCATAAACGTATCCTTAATTCATGATATTCCACGTTGTTTTCATGCCATATGCTACCTATTTCCTATACACTTTATGCATTTTTTATCGATTTTCTAGGACTAACCTATTGATAAGATGCCACAGAGCCAGTTCCTGTTTTCTGTTGTTTTAGTTTCAGAAAAAGTTGTTCTGGAAATATTCTCGAAATTGGACGATTTGAATCCCAGAAGTCTTAGAATTCCCATAGGATCCACGGAGTCCCAAAGAGGACCGGAGGGGGGCCCTGGGCCCCCACACCATGCCTTCGTGCTGGTGGGCCCCTGGCCGCGCCGGCTAGTGGTGTGGCCCCCTCGGGCACCCACCTATGTTGCCCTTTTGCCTATAAAGTCTCCCTGATGCATAAACCCTAAAGATCCCATCCTTTTTTCCACGAAAAGTTCCATAGATCTGACGCCGCCACCGACAAGTTTCGGGGAAAAAAATATCTATTCCGGCACCCTGCCGGGACGGGGAAGTGCCCTCAGAACCATCTCCATCGACTCCACCGCCATCTTCGTCCTTGTTGCTGACTCCTATGATGTGAAGGGAGTAGTTCTCCCCCGAGGCCGAGGGCTCTACCGGTAGCTATGTGTTTCATATCTCTCTCACATGGTGTGATCTTTATATGATCATGAGCTTTGTAATCTAGTTTAATAAGTAGATGTTATTCTTCATATGTTATGCTACTCAAGCGGTTTTGTTATGAGATCTCCGTAGACACTTTGATCACGGTGTAAAGGTGATAGTGTGTGCATCGTGTAGTTTAGCATGATATTTATATCTTGTGTTGGACGACCCTATGAAATTGTGGTGTTTGTCTAGTACCTTCTAGGGCGCTCATAGTGACATCATGGGGTTAACTAGACATTGGAATGCGACTTTGAGGGGTGCTATTACAGCCTTACGCAATGAATTGGTGTTTTTTATTCGACCGTAGAGTGGTTCGGAGTAGCATAGTGAAGAGATAATATTTATGCATTCAATTATGTTATTATTGTTGAGAGTGTTCACTAGTGAAAGTAGGATCCCTAGGCCTTGTTTCCAAGCATTGAAATACCGTTAGAACCTGTTCTGCTATATGTTTGCTTGTTGCCATTTTTATTTCAGATTTCTATTATCACTTATAATCATCCATATTACTTGCATTTCACTATCTCTTTGCTGAATTAATGCACCTATACAACTGACAATTGTATTAGGTGTCTTGGGGACACAAGATACTTCTTGTATCATGATTGCAGGGTTGCTTGAGAGGGATACCTTTGACCTCTTCCTCCCCTAGTTTGATAAACCTTGGGTAATCCACTTAAGGGAAACTTGCTGTTGTTCTACAATCCTCTGCACTTGGAGGACCAACACTGTCTACAAGAATAGAAGCGTGCATAGACATCAAGCTCTTTTCTGGCGCCGTTGCCGGGAGGTAAGGTAAAAGGTTCTCACATCCTCGGGTGTGAGTGCTCGAAGTTATTTCCTTTAGATTCTGCAATTATAACTTTTTGTTTCTTGTTTTTCATTTTCACTAGTTAGGCTTATTGTTACTTGTTGCTTGTTTTTATTTTTACTAGTTAGTATTAATGGAAAACAACAAAAATATGAGAGATCTTTATTTGCATGCTAGTAGCAATGTTATTAGCATTAATTCTTTGGATACCAATATTTCTAATACTATGGAGAAGACTAAGCTTGGGGAAGCTAGTTTTTTTAATTTTTTTAGTTCCCGAGATTTAGAGGAGAAAATTTGCTCTAATGATACTTTATATCCCATATGTGATAAATCTAATGATGCTTGTGATATTTTAAATCCTCCTGCTAAAAGTGTTCCTTTTAAAATACCTATGAAAATTGTTGAACATGTCACGAATAACTGCTATTTTGGAGATGGAACTGTCCATCCTCGTGATCATTTACTCTTTATACATGAATTGTGTGGGTTGTTCAAGTGTGCAAGTATTTCTCATCATTTGGAGTGGAAGGAGCTTGAATCTCTATTTTATTATATATTTTATTCTTCTCATGAACTATATTTAGATAGGAATTACATTTATAATTGTTGGCCTCGTGATGGAGAAAGCATTTATCAAGCTTGGGGAAGACTAAAAATTTAATACTCAAATGTCCTAACCATGATCTTCCCGAAGGAAATTATTGTTACTAATTTTTATGCAAGGCTTTCAGGACATTACAAGGATTATCTAGATGCATGTTCAGAGGGTTCTTTCTCAAGTAAGAAGGTTGAAGCTAAATGGTATCTTCTTGAAACAATTAAAAAAAAGGTTGGAATAACGACAAAGGTAAAGAACTAGGTATAAACTATGAGTATGATTGCATTAAGTCTTTCGCTGAAACTGCTGATTTTCAAGAGCTTAGTGCTAAATATGGTCTTGATCCTCAATTGCTTGTTGGTTGGTATAGATCCTTTTCTTCTTATATTAATGTTCCTAAAGCAAATGGGGACACATATCATGAACCTTTTAAAGACACTTGCATGAAAAATGAAATTGTTATTAATGATTGCAATGAACTTGCTCAAATTTCTGAAAGTTCTATTTCTTATAAACATGTAAATTTTTGTGGAGCACTTAGACCTTGTGAAAATAATCAAATCTAATAAGAATATTTCATCCATCACAGGAATTAAAAAACTAGAAAGTGGGACATGGCTTTAGATGATCTTGGTAAAAAAGTTTGTGCCCTCTATCCTTTTATTTGTGAACTTTGCTGTAAAGTGGGACATTTTAATTTTCAATGATGAGGATATAATAGCTATTCAAATACTTCAAGTTTGTATTGTGATGACATGATCACTCCTAATCAGCATGGTGAACTTACATTATTTTTGGGGTGTGAAGAGTTATCAAGAGAAACTTCTTTGGTAGATATGAGTGCTCTTGATATGAATAGTGTCCTGCATGGTTGTCATCTTTATTGTGTCAATAATTGCCATGCAAATACTTACATAAAAAATATTATAAAAGAGGACACTTCACCTAATAATGACAGGGCTAATATTTTTTTCATCTTATTAATGAAGAGGAGGAATCCTCCAAGGTTTTTTCTATTGTTTATGACAATAAACCAGGGTATGTGGAGAAGCTTCCTTTCAAGCCTCTCCCTCCTATAGAGAGGAAGAAGAAGAGGAGGAGTAAAAGGAGAGAGGTAATGATATCTCCCCCTAAGCATGTTGCTCCTCTCATGGTTATTCCTAGAGAGTATGATTCGAAAATTAATATTGAAGATGATATACATGATTGCTATATTGGTTATTATTGTGATGTTAAGTATGTAGGAACTATTGAAGATGATTATTTTATGCCTACTACTGAATTTGACGATCATGAGTGGGACAATGATGATACTACTACTTATAATCTTGAAACTATCTTTGGTACCAATTCTAAAAATGATGATAATTGTTGTACTATTAGTACCATCCATGTTCCTTCCAATGATGATATAGAAAGCTCTGGACTTATGGATGATGTGTTTGAAAATCCTTTTGCTAATGATGATTATATGCTTGATACATCTCTTTATAGTAAAAATGATGATATGTTTACAAATGAGTGCACTTTGGAAGATAAATATCCTATTGCCTATGATGATAGTATGCCCCCAGTCTTTGATAACTATTATAAAAGTTGCTATAACATAGGCTATGATTACAATTATCATTATGAAAATTGTCATAATTATGGAGGGATTACCCAAAACCATCTCCCTAATATACAACTTGTCTATCATGTTGGATTTCTTTATGATGATTACAATGATTACAATATTTTCAGTCCACCTACTATTGAGGAGAAAGTTAATTATGATTATAATATGCCTCCTATATTTTATGATTATGGTGATGAGAATAATAATGATAATTATTTTGTTGAATTTTATCCCTACCCCTTTGATGATGCAGCCTCTGACTCTCGCACTACTATTAATAAGAATGACTATGCTTATGTGGAGAGTATTAATTATTTTATGCATGTGGCTCGTGATAAGAATGTTTTATGTGATATTTATATTGTTAATTTTATTCATGATGCTACTGATAGTTATTACGAGAAAGTTAAACTTAGTTTTATGCATCTCAACAATATCAAGTTCCCCCTCTTTATGTTGAAATTTTTGAAGTTGCACTTATTTTGTCTTCCTATGCTAGCCACTTTGTGCTTTATTGGCTTGTTCTTATACAAGATTATTTTTCATAGGAAGTGGGTTAGGCTTATACTTGTTTCACATTTGCTTGTTGATGCTCTTTTTTGCTTCAATTCATATTTCTTATGTGAGCATCTTGTCAAATTATCATGCCTAGCTAAAAGGCATTAAGGAAAAACACTTCTTGGGAGATAAGCCATGGTTTAGTTTTGCTTTGTTTTTTATCTGTTTTCTTTGAGTCAAGGGGATGTATAATTATGTAGCAACTCCTTTGTATCTTAATTTTCATGTATTAGTTGTGCCAAGTAAAGTTTCTAAGGAACGTTGGAGTTGGTTTTTGTATTTCTGCGCAGAAAACAGATTTCTGATGTCCACCGTAAAAGATCGAAATGACCTAAAACTTTTGGTGCATATTCCTCATCTAATTCCGAAACTTTTTTGTTCTTTTAGTTTTTTTATTTGAGCAACTTAAATGCCCCTAAAAAATTCGTCATTACGGACTGTTCTGGTTTTGGCAGATTCTGCCATTTTTCTTGCATTTGCTCTTTTACGATGTCAAGTGGATTTCTTTGCTTCATAAAACATTAGTGACTGTAGCTAACGCTTAAAAATATCAATAGAACTTGTGCCCATGCAGAACCCATGGATTTTTTATTGTTTCACTAACCTCTCTAATACGAATTACTTTTTTAGTGTGGCGTGAAGGAAGTTTTCAAGGGTCAAGAGAAGAGGGTGATATAATGTGATCGAGAAGAGTGCAAGGTCAAATCTTGGGGATTCCCCCGTGGTTCATCCCAGAAAATTATAATAAGACTCAAGCATCTAATCTTGGGGATTCCTTGCTTCTTCATCAACAATTTATCAGGTCACTTCTAGTGAAACTATATTTTTATTCGGTCACATGATATGAAATTTACTTGGAGCGTCTTTTATTTTTAGTTTTGTTTTCTTTAGTTTTATTTGCTGAAGTTTATGGTTGGATCCTATCATATTTGTTTGGGAGAGAGACACGCTCCATTTTCATTTCTTAGAACACTCTACTTTTCACTCTTATTGTTCTGTGAGTGTTCACTTTTTGCTAGTACTGCGTTTAGCCCTTGTTTTCCACTCTTATTTTGTTTAGAGCTTTTGTAACATCCTGTAACATCCCAAGTATGAAAACACCCCTAGAATGTTTGTTTCTTGCTTTAATTAAAGTTTTGCATCATGTCATCATGCTCATTGCCTTGTTTGCATTTGTTTTGCATTGTTATTTCTGTTGTTATGCATCTGTTTCAAATTGCTATCTATTTCAAATTCAAACCAACTTCTAAAGCAATTTGTTCATACTTGTTATGTTACAATATTTCAAATAAAAAGTTCAAATAAAAACAACCAATTGTTTCCAATTAATCCATAAGGTTCAACCATTAAAATTATGGCTTTTAATAAGTTAATCAATCCAAACTTAATTCAGTTGGTTTTTCAAATTCAAATAAAAAACATTCAAACAGTACCCAATTTCAACTTATGAAAATCAGCAAAATAACCCTAATCATTTGTTCTATTTAACCAATAGGGTCCACCCTATTAAAAATGTTGCTTTTAATAATAATCAATTAATAAGCAATTCTTTCAAATATTGAATTAAATCACAAACAGTAATTTAAATTTGAAGTTTTGCAAAACCAAAGTTAACAATTGGTTGTGTTTGACCTAAATAGCACACCCAAATTTTTATAAAATTTTTACTAACCAAAAACCTATCTTTTTCTTCCATTTCCTATTTCTGCAAAAAAAAATAACAAAACACAAAAAATAGAAAAAGAAAACGAGGGGAGAGAGGCAGTGGGCTCAGCCCCACGCGAGCCCAGCCCAACTTACCCTTTTTCCCGGCCTGGTACCGGTTCGCCTCGCTCCCCATCTTCTGTTTCGTGTACGGCCGATCATCCACCACCGCCACGTCGCCGGGAGCAGCAGTGGACGGCCGCGCGCGCCTGTAGCCCCCTATAAGAACCCACCTAGGACCCCGCAGCTAGCCCTAACCCTAGGCGTACCTAGCTACCCACTCGCGCCGCCGTTTCCCTCTCCCTCTCGCCGGATTTTTCCTCTCTCTGCAACCACCTAACCTCACCGGAGCGCCGCCCACTGAACCCACCATGATCCCCGTCGCTGCAGCCATCCTCCACCCTAGCTAGCCTCTGGAACGAGCATGCCGCACTTCCCTCTACGTCGACAACATCCTCGTCGAGCTCGAGGGGGTCCTGTTTGTCGCCGCCGTCCACGCCTTCGTCACTGTCGCCGCCGTCGAACTACACCGGGCCTCTGCTCGACTACAGCCGCGGTGAGCAGTCGGTGCCTCCGCCCTCCTCTCTCTGCATCGCAAGCACGCACCACAGCGCACGCATCCGTGCACACACGTTCGCAGCACGCGCAAGCAGCCCGAGCACGCTGTCCACGGCGATCGCCGCCGGCCACCACTCTGTTCCTGTCAAAAGTTCAGACAACGTTTTCGTCAGTTAAATTCAGATTCGCGAAACTACACCTTATCCTGTCTGCGCATCGGTTACTGACAAGATCCGCTCACTCACCCCAGTGGCAACGCCACAACGCGCGCACGGGAGAGGCCAGGGTTCGAGCCCTGGCTCTCGCACGGGAAAAATCCCATCTTTTTAGCGCAGCGCGCTGACAGGGTGGCCCCCCCTGTCAGCCACTGCTGCTGCCACGCAAGCACGCGCTGGCCCAGGGCCCATTGGCAGTGCCTTGGGCTAGCTCTCTGTGCGGTAGAAAATGTTTTCACCCTTTTCTGTTTTAAATAAAGTCCTTTCTAATTATAGTTTGGTCCCTAAAACTAAAACCCTAATAACTTTCATTTTATAAACTCAAATAATAAAAACAAAATATGTGCACTGCCCCAAATTCAATTATCTATCTATTTATAACATTTGTTTTCTGTTTTGAATTTTCCAAATGCATTCCAAATTTGAATTGAAATAATTCATTTGTAATTTGATAAAATCCATAACTAATTCATACTAAATCCAAATAATGCAAATAAAATATGTTTTCCATGCTATTTCAAACCACCTATCCAAATATAAATTTTGTTTCATGGTTTGAATAATTAAAATTGCTTAAATAATTTAAGCCTTGTTTAAATCATTTAAATTGGCTAAATTCATAACTTGCTCAAATTAAATTATTTTTGAACATGCAAATTATATTTCAAGCTAGAAAAGTATAAACTTTTCAAATATGAATTTTATTAAATGTTTTGAACAAATAAAATTCAATTAATATTCAAACTTGAGTTAATTTCATTTAAATCTTGTTTAACTTGTTTAATTCATAAATAAATTATGGTAATTCCTTTTTCAATAATTGAAACATGTAATCCACCTAAAATTTTGTGCTCTTTCCAAATATTAATTTTGTTATTTGTTTTGCACACTTTAAGTTGATGAAAACAACAAATGCTTGTGTAACATCATTAAGAAGCCAAAAATTCTTAACTTGCTAAATAAAATTCCAAACTTGTTAAATTTCTTTTCCACTTGCATCTATTGTTGTTTTCTTTTTGTTATCATCATGCATGCATCATGGTAATCAATTTTCACATGGCAATTAATTGTAGATCATTTGTTTCCACCTTAATTCATGGACCTTTTTCATATGCAATCCAATTGCATATGGGTCCATTTAAATTGTGTTACCATGTCAACTAGTTTATTTTGATGCATCCATTAACTTGACATGCATCATCCCATGATTGTGCACTATGCCATGATATTGATTGTTTATCTTTCTGCATTGTTTGTTTGCTTCTTCTCGGATAGACGACGATGTTGAGACAGACGATACTTACGACACCCCTTCTGAGGATCTAGCTCAGTACCAGGCTGCTGAGTTTGCAGGCAAGTTATCACTCACATGAACCACTGTGTTCCTTTCAACCTTGGTTACCGATACTTCCGTTGTCTATTTATGCTAGCCATATGTATCGTTGCTTCTGCTACGATCCTATCACATGAATCCCTTAACCCTGATATTGCCTCACTAGCATGCTTAGGTTGTTTTGCTCGAGTCTGTTACCCGTTACTTTCGGATTACTATATTCTATTATGTTCTGGGGGCTCGATGTTAATCAATCAACCTGTTAATAATAATATGCTGATAAGGCACCGGCAGGAGGCCCTGTGTGGTTTTGAGGCCTGCTAGTGTCGACCCTAATTAGGAAAAGGGTCTTGTCTACTGATCCATGATGAGCGCACAATCCGCATGTGGGAAGCGTGTATGGGCGCCCCCCTCAATTTGATTCGATTCGCATCTCGTCCAAATCGCCTCATTTAGTTCGTGTTTTCCATTTGCCGCATGCATGTTTTTGCGAGCCCAGCGCAGGGTGGAACTTTTGTAGTCGGCATATAGGGGGACACGTTCTTAGAGTGCTATGAGGGTCCCCTTTCTTCGGGGCTCGATTAGCCGTGCACCCAAGGTGCTTTGGGCTTGATGCGAAGAAGAGTTGAGTTGTGTTGAGTGCCCCGCTTGGTGGGAGGCATCCCATCTGGCGGGTTATTCTTACGTGTACGGCCAAATTGGTGCACCCCTGCAGGGATAAATCTTCTCGAGAAGCCGTGTTTTCCGCGGTTATGGTTAACTTGGTGAAAGTACTGGCTAACAAGTACTCAGAACAACTTACACCTAACTATTGATAACTTGACTAGTAATAGACTTATTGACACAACCACTTGATCCATTATTCATTAATCCAACTGTGTGAGTTATCCTCGGATTGCTTCTTTGGATAAGGGGCGAGATCCAGGATGGGTTTGTTTGGTGGTTAGTTATAGTTGGTTACGATACGCTATCTTAACTTCTTTCTGTTAGCCGGAAGTTGTAGTATGTTCTGTAGTTGGTTAGCGCAGCCAGTTGCAGCATCTTTTATATCCCCTTTCTTCCGTTGAACCCAAGGCATCTGTGCTTGGTGTTGACGGGCTACATTTTGGTGAACTGTGAGTCTTGCTTGCCAGTACGTTTATGTACTGACCCCTTTGGGGCTGTGGTTTCCGCAGACTACGCTTACGAGGATCCCAGTGACGGCTACTACGTGGAGTTTGACGAGGCTGCTGACGAGTAGAGAGCGGACCCGGGCAGGATCCGAGACTACGTGGATGGGCTCCGTTTTCCTTTTCATTTTCGGCTTCTTAAGCCTATTTGGATTTGTCTGTACTCAGACCCTTTGAGTGTTTCCGCTGCTATGTAATGATGATATGTTGGGACATGTGTCCTCTGGATGATTGTATTTGCTATTCTCTGCCCTAGTGAGGGCCAGTTGCAACTTATTTCAATCTTTTGTGTCTTAGAGATATGTTGTGCTATCATTCTGTTACAAGCCGTTGACGTACCATGTGTGTATGGTATGAAGTACGTCAATGGTAGTATCCTGATTTCTATGGGATAATTTACGTCGACGCTGAACAGATAGGGGTTGGTTGTCACACATACGTGTGTTGGCCTACTCGTAAGAGGACGCGGGTGCTGGTAAGCCCCGTAATCCAATCTACTACTGTTCAACGGAACGGCGAGTATCCTTTAGAAGTCCGGGTGCGACACATCCCAAGTATGAAAATTCCCCTTTTACATGGTTGTTTCTTGAATTTTATTTAATGCATCATGTCATCATAATGCATCCATGTGTGTAATTTCAAATTTCAAATAAATTCAAATCAACATGTTTCACACTTGGTCTGTTACAACCTTTTCAAATCAAATATTCAAATCAAACAATTTAATCGTTTTCCATAAACTTGATTTTCCAAATAAGTGACTTGGGTAATTTTCAAATAATTCAATTATTGCAAGATTCAAGCAAATTCATTTAAATTTCAAACAGCAACAAATATTTAAAATTTTGAAAAACAAAAGTTGGTGCAACTGGGCATTTTCAATAAGGAACTTATAAAAACTATCACCATAATTTTTGGATCCCAAAAACCCTTTCTTTTTTCCTTCTCTTTCCTTTCTACAAAAAAAAAGAAATAAAAGAAAAAGGAAAAGCAGCTGCTGGGGGAGGCAGGCCCAAAGGCCCACCTACAACCCCGAGCGACGCAGCCCACCATCTCCTTTATCTATGGACCCCCCTCTCCACCTCATGTCGCTGTCCGCCACCCCAAAGGCCCACCTACAACCCCGAGCGACGTGATCCTCCTCATGTGGCTGTCCACCATGGACCCCCCCTCTCCACCTGCTCCCTGCCCTCTCCTTTATCTACCCTGAGGTCCCAAGAAACCCTAACCCTAGCCTCCCTCTCTCTTTCCCCTCTAGCCGCCGCCACCGCCTTTCTCCTCTGTTCCTCCCGCAACCGAACTACCACCGCCATGGCCGATCTCAACGCCGCCGTTTGAGAGCGGTAGGAGCAGATCGAAGACCACTGGAATCTCCGCCTCGTCGTCCTCTCCCTCCCCGTACAAGGAATCGTGCCGGGTCGCAGCGAGACGTCCGCGCCGTCGTCTTCTTCGTCTCCGACCGGAGCAACTCCGGCGAGCTCCCGCCGCCGTCCTCGACCACCTCCGGCCACACCGAGTGCACCCACGCGTCGAGGGTTAGTTCCTCGTCCGATTCCCGTCCTCTCCCATGTCTAATTTCTGAGGTATCCGTCCCGAGCTCGGGCCACTTTCCCGTCCGCCATGGACGTGCATCGAGGTTCAGCTCTGAACCTGTACGATCTACACATCGGGTTCAGTTAAAATCAGACGACACGCTTCCTGTTTGGTTCATATAACGTTAGCATCAGTACATATACAAACAGAGCGCACTAGCTTAGTGGCCGGATCCTTGCTCCTCTTTGCGCGCGGTCTCGGGTTCGAATCTCCGCGGAGGCAATATGCCCAACCTTTTTTGGGATTTAATCCCTCACTCCGGTCCCACCTGTCATTGACCCTGGAGGCCACGTGTCGCTGGGCCCCATCTGTCAGTGGCAAAAAAAATGCGGGTATGGCCTAGCCCCGGTATAAAACATTTGGGCCTTTTTCTTTTGTTCTAGGATTTCAGAAAACAGATTCAAAACTTAATTTGTAAAATCAATAACTAAATGAAAAATGCTCCAATTGGAATGATTCAAATTTCTGTAGATTCATAACTGTGAGCACTTTCCAAATATGTAAAAATGTCAACATGTTTCTGTAATAATTTGTGCACTAAATATTTAAATACAGAAAATGGAATAAAAACTAAAATCTTGCAAAATTCATAACTTGAGTTCTGTTCACCCAAATTGAGCAAACTTGAGCTCTAAAAATTTGTCTTAACAAACTCTACACAATGGTATTTTATCTGGGCACAGTTGGATAAAAGTGGACCACGAAAACAACCATTTTCTGTTCTGGCCAGAAAAGAAAAGAGAAAAGAAAATGACATAACTAAATTCAATAATGATCCAAAAATTATGTTTAATATCTCAAAATGTTCAGTGAAACATTGTCCACATGTTTTCAAGTATTTCCCATGCTTTTGTAACTGAAAGTACCTCTTTTTAAATTGTTTACCAAAAATGGCAGAAATGAAAACAATAAGAATTAATTCTTATTTATATTTTCTTCACCCAAAAATTATGGAAACTATACAAAAATGGAAAGAATTTCAATTAATAACAGAAAAGCATCATTTCATGCATGTGGGAATACTATTGATGTATTGGTCTTATTAAAATTAATAATAGGCCACTAAGATAAATATGAGAGGTTTCCAAATAATGCAAACTTATTTGGGACACTCATTTAACTGGATGATCATGTCCATGATCTCTTACTTGCATTAAAATGTCATGCATCATCCCATGTTTGTGCATTATGCCATGTTATTGATTGTCCGTCTCTCTTCGTTGTTTGTTTGCTTCTTCTCGAATAGACGACGACGTTGAGACATACGAGGTTTACGATACCACTTCAGAGGACTTAGCCCAGTACCAGGCTACTGAGTTTGCAGGCAAGTATTCACTCACATGAACCATTGTGTCCGTTCTACACTTGATACCGATACTTTCCGTTGTCTAATCTGCTAGCCTTATGATTCGTTGCTTGTGTTCCGATCCTATCACATGTCATCCTGCAGCCATGAATATAGCCTCATCCCCACACCTACAACCTTGTTGTTTGTTAGCCTGTGTCGTAGTATCATGCTTAGGTTTGTTTGTGCTCGAGTCTTGTTGTCATTTATCTTATCACCTGTTTAGTTTGATAGATGGGCTTGTTATAATCAATATCATGTTAATGTTTGGGGTAATAATAATTTGATGATAAGGCACCGGCAGGAGGCCCGGGTTAGGGTTTTGAAGCCTGCTAGTGTCGACCCTAATTAGGAAAAGGGTCTTGTCCTCTGATCCATGATGAGCGTGCTCACCGCTTCCGGGTGGTCGTATGGAACCCCCCTCGACTTTGACCTGATCCGCAGTTTGTCCGAAGAGCCACACTTAGTTCGGGTGTTCCATTTGCGCATACGCATGAATGGGTCGCGCCCATGGTTGATGATTATGATGATGATGATGACGCATACACATAGGGCGAGGCCTGTGGTGCCGGGGGGTGTGGTTTTCACCCTTGAGCTTAGGTTAGGTCGGACTGGCCGGGACCTTATAGCTCCGTGGCTCCTAGGTCAGGTTGCAGAGATGGTTCGGGTCGTGTTGAGTCCACCTGAGGTTTAGTTGGTGGCTCGAGTGTGTACGGGTACTGGAGCACACCCTGCAGGGATGAGTCTTCTCGAGAAGCCGTGTTGTCCGCGGTTATGTGACGACTTGGTGAAAGTGCTGGCTAACAAGTACTCCGACAACTTACACCTAATTAGTAATAATTTGACTAGTAATAGGCATATTGTCACAATAACCTGAACCTTTCATTAATCCAACTGTGTGGGTTATCCTCGGATTGCTTCTTTGGATAAGAGGCGAGATCCAGGATGGGTTTGTTTGAGGTTAGTGGTAGTTGGCTCCGATGCGCTATCTTATCCCTTTCTTTTAGCCGGATGTTGTAGCGTGTCTCTGTAGTTGGTTAGTGCAGCCCGCTGCCGCACCTTTGTATCACCTATCTTCCATTGAATCCAAAGCATCTGTACTAGGTGTTGTCGGGTACACTTTGGTATCTTGTGCGTCTTGCTTGCCAGTACTCGTCCGTACTGACCCCTTTGGGGCTGCTGGTTCTGCAGACTACGTTTCCGAGGATCCCCATGGTGGCTACTACGTGGAGTATGACGAGGCTGCTGACGAGTAGATAGCGGACCCGGGCAGGATCCGAGACTTCATGGATGGGCTCCGTTCTTTTCGTTTCCGGCCTCTTACGCCTATTTGGATCTTGTCTGTACTCGGACACTTTGTTGCTTCCGCTGTGATGTAATGATGACTTGTTGGGACATGTGTCCTCTGCATGACTGTATTTGCTATCTTTGCTCTAGTGAGAGCTTTTGCCTACCTTATTTCTATTTCTTCGTGTCTTAGAGATTTGTTGTGATATCACTTGTTCAAATGCCGTTGACGTACCATGTGTGTATGTTATGAAGTACGTCAATGGAAGTATTCGGATTCCTATTGGATGGTTTCACAGACGATGAATAGTAGAGAATGGTTGTCACACGTTTACGTGTCGGCCTACTCATATTGAGATGCGGGTGCAGGAAGGCCCCGTAAGCCAATTATCTACTATTTAGCGGGCTGTGTGTATCCTCTAGAAGTCCGGGTGCGACAAATGGTATCAGAGCCTGTCTGCCTGTAGGATCCCTTTTACTGGTCGCAGTTGAGTCTAGAAACTATTTTGTAGCTATATAGGAAAAATGAAACGTGAGAGTAGGAATTCTGTTCTTTTATTTCTTTCCCCACCCACCCTCCCTTTTCTGGTAAGGAAGTGCAACGTTGTTCTTCTCTTCTCACCTAAACTTTCAAGTTAGGATTTTACGTATCCTGGTTTCTCGAGGATGGTTATATCTACTAGACCATAGGAATGGAGGTGGTTGTGACACGATTTTCGTGTTGCCTAGTCACGATTGAGAACGGTGGCAAATAAGCCCCGGAAGCAGATCCTCTATTCCTTAAGCAGTAGATATTGATCCTCTAGAAGCCCGGATGGTTTTTTTTTCCGTAGTACCTCAGGTGTTTGTGGTCTCCTGTTTCCGAGTTGTTGCTTTGATATCGTCCTTCACAAATCGTCTCTTTCGTTGTAACAACTTATCTGTTGATTCGTTGTTAACCTCCATCCGTTTTGTTCCGGAGATTTTTCTTCTTCATCACGGCTATCCGTGTGGTACGCGAACCATTTATGGTGAACGTTGAGGGTAGTATATGTTTGCTCCATACTACCTTCTTACCGTCTGAAGTAAGCCTTGTAAGCACTTATATTGGATTTTGTTTTCCGGTTAGTGTGTTAATCTTGGTATCCTCTTTAGGATGGAGAGTGGTGACGAAGAACCCACACTGCCACCCGAGATGGGGAAAGTGCTGTCTCAGATGACACAAGTTATAAGGCAGATGCAGCAGAACCAAGACCTTGGGAATAATGGCAACGCCCGTGTGTCTATTCGGGAGTTCCTTGAGCTCAATCCGCGCACGTTTGATACCTCCTCCGAGCCATTGGATGCTGATGACTGGCTCCGTGAAATGAACTGTACTCTTATGGTAGCTCATGTGGCTGACGAGGACCGTGTTCCTTACGTGACCTACCTTCTCCGTGGGCAATCCATGTCTTGGTGGGAGAACTTCCATGAAATGAGAGGTCCTAGTGTGGCAATCACATGGGAGGATTTCAAGCAAGCCTTCGTGCGCCATCACATTCCCGATGGGCTCATGGAGAGAATGCGTGAGGAATTCTATTCTTTCACACAAGGCAATTTGGACGTTCTCGAATACCAAAGAGAGTTCAATCGCCTGGCTCGCTACGCCGGAGATGAAGTCTCCACGGAAGCGGAAAAGATGGCAAAGTTCCGCAGGGGTCTCAACCCGGAACTCAAGTATGCTCTCACCAACGTCAAGGCCAAGAATTTTGAGGACCTCATCAACATCGCTCTAAATGAAGAGCATGGGCGCAAGTTGGTTGAGGAATATCGTAAGCACTCTCGTGAACAGGCTAATCTCTCAAAAGCTATCATGCCTCCACAAAAACGAAGAGTTTGGGTTCCATATACCACTCCAACACCGCCCATCTGCTTGCCAAGCCCGGCAGGATTTCTTACCCGCCCTCCCACCCCAGTGGTATCTTCAGGAGGTGCTCCATCTCAGCCAGGTCCAACAACTCCTCGTTCTGTTGTTACATGCTACAAGTGTGGACAGCCGGGCCACTATTCCGCTAAGTGTCCGCAAAGGCACTTCTTTCCACCTCCACCTCGCCACAGGTCAACCCCGACAAGAATGCGAGGTCCTCCGTTGGGTTGCTACAACAGCAACGAGCTTGGCGTGAGAACCGTCAAGGTGAACCATGTCAAGGCCCAGGGAGAAGAAGAATCTTTAGAGGTTGTAATGGGCACACTTCTTGTGAACTCGTTTCGTGCTAAAGTCTTGTTCGATTCTGGTGCTTCACACTCTTTCATCTCTCAAAACTTTGCAAACACCGGTAAAATCAACTTTGAATAGTTGTCTATCCCTCTCCTAGTGAAATCACCGGGATCTAGCTGGCAAAGCAATAAAGTTAGCCAGAACATCGAGATCACAATTAGAAACCTTCCATTCCAGGCATATCTGATAGCTCTCCACTCTTCAGATATTGATGTCATTCTTGGGATGGATTGGCTGGTAGCGAACAAAGCAGTCATTGATTGTCCTGCTAAGTCTGTCAAAATCACACACCCTTCTGGCCAGATAGTCTACTTCCACGCTGAAAATCCAGTTGTTCAACTCTACACTCTCAATGCAAATCCTCTACCATCTATTGAAACTGTTCCGGTGGTTTGTGACTTCCCCGATGTCTTTCCAGAAGAATTGCTAGGAATGCCTCCTGACAGAGCTGTTGAGTTCGTCATCGAACTTGAACCAGGCACTGCTCCAATCTCCAAGTATCCATACAAGATAGCTCCTCCTGAACTGAAATTGTTAAAGGAGCAAATCGATATGTACATAGAAAAAGGTTACATTCAACCTAGTTCCTCGGCTTGGGGATGCCCAACTCTCTTTGTGGCAAAGAAGGATCAAACAAAGAGACTCGTTGTTGACTATCGTCCTCTTAACGAGAAAACCATCAAAAATAAGTATCCAATTCCTCGCATCGATGATCTCTGTGATCAACTTGCTGGAGCCTCTATATTCTCCAAGTTGGACTTGAGAATGGGTTACCATCAAATAAAGATAAAAAAAGAGGATGTTCCAAAGACAGCCTTTGTCACTCGCTTCGGTCGCTATGAATACACCGTCATGTCCTTTGGTCTCACCAATGCACCGGCGACTTTCTCTCGACTCATGAATTCTGTCTTCCATGAATACCTCGACAAGTTTGTTGTGGTATATCTTGATGATATTCTTGTCTACTCCAAATCCGAGAAAGAGCATGAAGAACATCTTTGTCTCACTCTCATGAAGCTTCGCGAGCATCGCCTCTATGCCAAGTTTTCCAAATGTGAGTTCTGGATTTCTGAAGTCACTTATCTTGGTCATGTCATGTCTGCCAAGGGCATAGCTATTGACCCAGAAAAGGTTAAGGCCATTGTTGAATGGAAACCGCCTAAAATGGAGAAGCAAGTCAGAAGTTTTCTTGGTTTGGCTAGCTATTGTCGTCCCTTCGTCCCAAACTTCTCCAAGATTGCCAAACCTCTCACTGACCTCACAAAGAAGGACAAGAAGTTCGTCTGGTCTCCACAATGTGATGAAAGCTTCAATCTCCTGAAGACTAAACTCACTTCTACACCAGTTCTGGTTGGCCCAGATCCTTCCAAACCTTTCCAAATATTCTGTGATGCTTCTCTCCAAGGTCTAGGTGCAGTTCTCATGCAAGAACGTCAAGTTGTGGCTTATGCTTCTCGCCAGTTGAACACACATGAGCTCAACTATCCTATTCATGACCTTGAGCTTGCAGCAGTTGTCTTTGCCCTCAAGAAATGGAGACAATACTTGTTGGGTAATCGCACTGAGATCTTTTCTGACTACAATAGTCTAAAGTACATCTTTAGTCAGCCAGATCTGAAACTCAGACAAAGGAGATGGATTGAGAAGATCAAAGACTTCGATCTCACCATTTCTAACACTTCAGGCAAGGCTAATGTAATGGCCGACGCTCTCAGTTGCAAGTCCTATTGCAACAATCTCATGATCATGGAAAGCCAACCTCCTCTTCACGAAGAATTCCAAAAGCTGAATCTTGGACTTGTTCCTCAAGGCTATCTTGCAAACTTGACAGCCAGTCCAACGCTTGAGGACAAGATTCGTTCTGAACAACTTCGTGATGCCGAGATCAAGAAGATCGCAAAGAATATCAAAGCAGGCAATGTGAAGTATGAGTGCTTCTCAATTGATGACAAGGGAACAATGTTTTTCCAAGGACGCATTGCAGTTCCCGAAATCCAAAGCCTGAAAGATGTGATTCTCAAGGAGGCTCATGATACTCCTCTTTCAATACACCCTGGAAGTACAAAGATGTACCAGGATCTCAAAACAATGTATTTGTGGTCTGGCATGAAGCGTGAAATTGCTAAATATGTCTCTGAATGCGATGTTTGTCAACGTGTCAAAGCAGTTCATCAGAAATCAGAGGGTCTTCTCCAACCTCTGAAAATTCCTGAATGGAAGTGGGACATGATTGAAATGGACTTCGTCACTGGTTTTCCAAAGTCCAAGAGGGGCAACGATGCAATCTTCGTTGTCATTGATCGACTCACTAAAGTCGCTCATTTCTTCCCTGTTAAAGAGACAATCTCAGCTAGTCAATTGGCAGAGCTCTATACAACAAAGATTGTTCCTCTTCATGGTGTTTCGCTAGAAATAAGCTCAGACCGTGGAAGCATCTTCACTTCTCACTTCTGCAAAAACTTTCAAGAAGCTTTGGGCACCAAGCTTCTGTTCAGCACAGCCTATCATCCTCAGTCTCAAGGGCAAGTCGAAAGAGTCAATCAGATTCTCGAGGATATGCTCAGAGCATGTGGTCTCTTTTGGCATGAAATGGGAGGAATGTCTTCCATATGCTGAATTCTCCTACAACAACAGCTTTCAGGCAAGTCCAGGCATGGCACCTTTCGAGGCTCTCTATGGTCGCAGATGCAGGAGTCCTAGCAACTGGTCTGGAGCCGGTGAACGCTCACTCTTTGGTACTGACATTGTTAAGGAGGCTGAAGAGAAAGTACGCATCATTCGTGACAATCTGAAGATTGCTCAGTCTCGTCAGAAAAGCTACTATGACAGCAAACACAGGGACATGGTCTATGCAGCTGGAGACAAAGCATATCTCCGTGTTACTCCCCTCAGAGGCACTCATCGTTTTGGTGTCAAAGGAAAGCTTGCACCAAGATATATTGGTCCCTTCAACATTCTCTCAAGGCGTGCATAAAATGCCTATCGTCTTGAACTTCCAGAAAAGCTATCCAAGGTGCACGATGTCTTTCACGTGTCACAGCTCAAGAAGTGCTTCAAAGACCCAGGTCGTGCAGTTGATCATGATTCCATTGAACTGCAAGAAGACCTCTCTTATGAGGAGCACCCTATTCGCATTCTCGATGAGACCGAGCGCAAAACTCGCAACAAGAGCACTAAGTTCTTCAAAGTGCAGTGGTCTCATCATTCCGATAAAGAGGCAACGTGGGAGACCGAAGAGGATCTTCGCAAGAAGTATCCAGACCTTTTCTCTTCTCAGTAGGAATCTCGGGGCGTGATTCCTTCAAGGGGGGGGGGGGGGGGGCGTTTTGTAACATCCCAAGTATGAAAATTCCCCTTTTACATGGTTGTTTCTTGAATTTTATTTAATGCATCATGTCATCATAATGCATCCATGTTTTTGAATTTGAAATTTCAAATAAATTCAAATCAACATGTTTCACACTTGGTCTGTTACAACCTTTTCAAATAAAATATTCAAATCAAACAATTTAATTGTTTTCCATAAACTTGATTTTCCAAATAAGTGACTTGGGTAATTTTCAAATAATTCAATTATTGCAAGATTCAAGCAAATTCATTTAAATTTCAAACAGCAACAAATATTTAAAATATTGAAAAACAAAAGTTGGTGCAACTGGGCATTTTCAATAAGGAACTTATAAAAATTATCACCATAATTTTTGGATCCCAAAAACCCTTTCTTTTTCCTTCTCTTTCCTTTCTACAAAAAAAAGAAATAAAAGAAAAAGGAAAAGCAGCTGCTGGGGGAGGCAGGCCCAAAGGCCCACCTACAACCCCGAGCGACGCAGCCCACCATCTCCTTCTCCTCCATCCGTACAGGCACGAGGAGGACGTGATCCTCCTCATGTCGCTGTCCACCATGGACCCCCCCTCTCCACCTGCTCCCTGCCCACTCCTTTATCTACCCCGAGGTCCCAGGAAACCCTAACCCTAGCCTCCCTCTCTCTTTCCCCTCTAGCCGCTGCCACCGCCTTTCTCCTCTGTTCCTCCCGCAACCGAACTACCACCGCCATGGCCGAGCTCAACGCCGCCGTTTGAGAGCGGTAGGAGCAGATCGAAGACCACTGGAATCTCCGCCTCGTCGTCCTCTCCCTCCCCGTACAAGGAATCGTGCCGGGTCGCAGCGAGACGGCCGCGCCGTCGTCTTCTTCGTCTCCGACCGGAGCAACTCCGGCGAGCTCCCGCCGCCGTCCTCGACCACCTCCGGCCACACCGAGTGCACCCACGCGTCGAGGGTTAGTTCCTCGTCCGATTCCCGTCCTCTCCCATGTCTAATTTCTGAGGTATCCGTCCCGAGCTCGGGCCACTTTCCCGTCCGCCATGGACGTGCATCGAGGTTCAGCTCTGAACCTGTACGATCTACACATCGGGTTCAGTTAAAATCTGAGGACACGCTTCCTGTTTGGTTCATATAATGTTAGCATCAGTACATATACAAACAGAACGCACTAGCTTAGTGGCCGGATCCTTGCTCCTCTTTGCGCGCGGTCTCGGGTTCGAATCTCCGCGGAGGCAATATGCCCAACCTTTTTTGGGATTTAATCCCTCACTCCGGTCCCACCTGTCATTGACCCTGGAGGCCACGTGTCGCTGGGCCCCATCTGTCAGTGGTAAAAAAATGCGGATATGGCCTAGCCCCGGTATAAAACGTTTGGGCCTTTTTCTTTTGTTCTAGGATTTCAGAAAACAGATTCAAAACTTAATTTGTAAAATCAATAACTAAATGAAAAATGCTCCAATTGGAATGATTCAAATTTCTGTAGATTCATAACTGTGAGCACTTTCGAAATATGTAATAATGTCGACATGTTTCTATAATAATTTGTGCACTAAATATTTAAATACAGAAAATGGAATAAAAACTGAAATCTTGCAAAATTCATAACTTGAGTTCTGTTCACCCAAATTGAGCAAACTTGAGCTCTAAAAATTTGTCTTAACAAACTCTACACAATGGTATTTTATTTGGGCACAGTTGGATAAAAGTGGACCACGAAAACAACCATTTTCTGTTCTGGCCAGAAAAGAAAAGAGAAAAGAAAATGACATAACTAAATTCAATAATGATCCAAAAATTATGTTTAATATCTCAAAATGTTCAGTGAAACATTGTCCACATGTTTTCAAGTATTTCCCATGCTTTTGTAACTGAAAGTACCTCTTTTTAAATTGTTTACCAAAAATGGCAGAAATGAAAACAATAAGAATTAATTCTTATTTATTATTTTCTTCACCCAAAAATTATGGAAACTATACCAAAATGGAAAGAACTTCAATTAATAACAGAAAAGCATCATTTCATGCATGTGGGAATACTATTGATGTATTGGTCTTATTAAAATTAATAATAGGCCACTAAGATAAATATGAGAGGTTTCCAAATAATGCAAACTTATTTGGGACACTCATTTAACTGGATGATCATGTCCATGATCTCTTACTTGCATTAAAATTTCATGCATCATCCCATGTTTGTGCATTATGCCATGTTATTGATTGTCCGTCTCTCTTTGTTGTTTGTTTGCTTCTTCTCGAATAGACGACGACGTTGAGACATACGAGGTTTACGATACCACTTCAGAGGAGTTAGCCCAGTACCAGGCTACTGAGTTTGCAGGCAAGTATTCACTCACATGAACCATTGTGTCCGTTCCACACTTGATACCGATACTTTCCGTTGTCTAATCTGCTAGCCTTATGATTCGTTGCTTGTGTTCCGATCCTATCACATGTCATCCTGCAGCCATGAATATAGCCTCATCCCCACACCTACAACCTTGTTGTTTGTTAGCCTGTGTCGTAGTATCATGCTTAGGTTTGTTTGTGCTCGAGTCTTGTTGTCATTTATCTTATCACCTGTTTAGTTTGATAGATGGGCTTGTTATAATCAATATCATGTTAATGTCTGGGGTAATAATAATTTGATGATAAGGCACCGGCAGGAGGCCCGGGTTAGGGTTTTGAAGCCTGCTAGTGTCGACCCTAATTAGGAAAAGGGTCTTGTCCTTTGATCCATGATGAGCGTGCTCACCGCATCCGGGTGGTCGTATGGAACCCCCCTCGACTTTGACCTGATCCGCAGTTTGTCCGAAGAGCCACACTTAGTTCGGGTGTTCCATTTGCGCATACGCATGAATGGGTCGCGCCCATGGTTGATGATTATGATGATGATGATGACGCATACATATAGGGCGAGGCCTGTGGTGCCGGGGGTGTGGTTTTCACCCTTGCGCTTAGGTTAGGTCGGACTGGCCGGGACCTTATAGCTCCGTGGCTCCTAGGTCAGGTTACAGAGATGGTTCGGGTCGTGTTGAGTCCACCTGAGTTTTAGTTGGTGGCTCGAGTGTGTACAGGTACTGGAGCACACCCTGCAGGGATGAATCTTCTCGAGAAGCCGTGTTGTCCGCGGTTATGTGACGACTTGGTGAAAGTGCTGGCTAACAAGTACTCCGACAACTTACACCTAATTAGTAATAATTTGACTAGTAATAGGCATATTGTCACAATAACCTGAACCTTTCAGTAATCCAACTGTGTGGGTTATCCTCGGATTGCTTCTTTGGATAAGGGGCGAGATCCAGGATGGGTTTGTTTGAGGTTAGTGGTAGTTGGCTCCGATGCGCTATCTTATCCCTTTCTTTTAGCCGGATGTTGTAGCGTGTCTCTGTAGTTGGTTAGTGCAGCCCGCTGCCGCACCTTTGTATCACCTATCTTCCATTGAACCCAAAGCATCTGTACTAGGTGTTGTCGGGTACATTTTGGTATCTTGTGCGTCTTGCTTGCCAGTACTCGTCCGTACTGACCCCTTTGGGGCTGCTGGTTCTGCAGACTACGTTTCCGAGGATCCCCATGGTGGCTACTACGTGGAGTATGACGAGGCTGCTGACGAGTAGATAGCGGACCCGGGCAGGATCCGAGACTTCGTGGATGGGCTCCGTTCTTTTCGTTTCCGGCCTCTTAGGCCTATTTGGATCTTGTCTGTACTTAGACACTTTGTTGCTTCCGCTGTGATGTAATGATGACTTGTTGGGACCTGTGTCCTCTGCATGACTGTATTTGCTATCTTTGCTCTAGTGAGAGCTTTTGCCTACCTTATTTTTATTTCTTCGTGTCTTAGAGATTTGTTGTGATATCACTTGTTCAAATGCCGTTGACGTACCATGTGTGTATGTTATGAAGTACGTCAATGGAAGTATTCGGATTCCTATTGGATGGTTTCACAGACGATGAATAGTAGAGAATGGTTGTCACACGTTTACGTGTCGGCCTACTCATATTGAGATGCGGGTGCAGGTAGGCCCCGTAAGCCAATTATCTACTATTTAGCGGGCTGTGTGTATCCTCTAGAAGTCCGGGTGCGACAGCTTTTTAGTTTTCTTATGTCATATATGATTATATCTGGTATTTGATGAATATTGTATTTTAGAGTTGTTTCAAACAATTTAATTGTGTTGGATAAGAGTAAAATATTTCATGCTTATAACGGTGCAAATAGAAGCTTGTTTAGACTGTGGCTAGACTTTTTCATGACATGTTAGATGTTATTTTAATTCTAATCTTAGTTGTTATTTTTTTAGCATGACTTGTCTCAAATAGCTGAGAGTGTTTAATGTTACATTTAAAGAATCGTGAGTTGTTCTTGTCATTTTGAAGCATAAATTTGTGGTGTTCTCCTTTGAATGTTTTATTTGGTTGACTTGGCGCATGATCATACCATGTTTATGACTACAAACCAGTCACTTATAGCCTCCATGATCATTTAGTTTTTGAACTTGTAGTACCACTTATGCTTTGATTAATGATGTTTTTGTCTCTATGCATGATTATGGCCATTATTTCTCTCTTTATTTGTCGCTCTTAGTCTTTTGCTAGCCTCCACCTCTACTGAGTATGAGCTCTACTCGTGCATCCAACTCCCAAAAGGTGATTGTTGGCAGGCACCCGAGGATTCAATTAGCCATGGTTTGTGTAAGAAGGTTGGGAGGAGTGTCAAACATTTTATACCTATGTTTAATATAATAAAAAGCTCTAGCACAAGAGTGATCCATGCTTCCCTCTGCGAAGGGGCTTTCTTTTACTTTTATGTTGAGTCTCCATCTTCTAACTTTATGCACAGTTGAGAGAGCGTAGTTGCCATTCTGAGTTTAATGTGCATTTGTCCCAGAAACATTATTAATTGATTCATGATGTGTTGTTATTTGTTCTCAATTTATTTGTTCTAGTCTTCCTCTTAAACTTTGAAGGTGTCATGTCATTTATGTTTTGCCCCACATTTAAGGACAATCGAAATATCACTTTGCTATGTTTTCTCTATGCTTGAAACAAATGTATAACTTTTCATGCATTATTATTCATGATCTTTTGTTTGTGTTACTTTTCATGATGCAAGGTGATTACTATGTTTTATTGTTAGAATTATATTTATCATGCCTATGTTAAAGTTCTATGATCTCAGCTATGCTTATGTTTTTACAATTTAGATGATCAAGTTTATGTTGGTAGCATGTCACCTCAGAAATTATGTGTTTTTACCGTTTACCTACTCGAGGACGAGTAGGAACTAAGCTTGGGGATGTTGATACGTCATAAACGTATCCTTAATTTGTGATGTTTCATGTTGTTTTCATGCCATATGCTACATGTTTCCTATACACTTTATGCCATTTTTATCGATTTTTTGGGACTAACCTATTGACAAGATTCCACAAAGCCAGTTTCTGTTTTCTGTTGTTTTTAGTTTCAGAAAAGTTGTTCTAGAAATATTCTCGGAATTGGACGATTCGAAGCCCAGAAGTCTTAGAATTCCCGGAGGATCCACGGAGCCCGAAAGAGGACCAGAGGGGGCCCCTGGAGCCCCCACACCATGCCTCCGTGCGGGTGGGCCCCTAGGCGCGCTGGCTAGTGGTGTGGCCCCCTCGGGCGCCCACTGACGTTGCCCTTTCGCCTATAAAGTCTCCCCGATGCATAAACCCTATAGATCCCAGCCTTTTTCGACGAAAAGTTCCCTAGCTCCGTCGCCGCCACCGACAAGTTTCGAGGGACATAAATCTCTGTTTCGGCACCCTGCCGGGACGGGGAAGTGCCCCCTGAACCATCTCCATCAACTCCACCGCCATCTTCATCGCCTAGGTTGAGGGCTCTACTGGTAGCTATGTGTTTCATCTCTCTCTCCCATGGTGTGATATTTATGTGATCATGAGCTTTGTAATCTAGTTGAATAAGTAGATATTATTCTTCATTTGTTATGCTACGTAAGTGGTTTTGTCATGAGATCTCTGTAGACACTTTGATCACGGTGTAAAGGTGACAGTGTGTGTGCACCGTGTGGCAGTGGTGGATCTAGAATTTTACCATCGGGTATGCCGACAAAAATTATTAGAAATTTCAATAAAATTTATGTGCCATATCTGTATACAAACTTACGGTGTGGCACATTTTAAAGAACTCACTTGTGATGAGCACCAAAATTCATATATTCTAAGTGACGCCTCTTTCAACTCGTTGTCATGGGATCTCGACGATGGTAAAATAATCACTTAGTGGACGATGGATTGCGGGGCTATTAGACAGACGCTATTAGAATCACAGGAAAATAATTTAACACAACTCTATCCGACAAGAAAAATCGAAGAATAAGACTAAATCTAACACTAACAGCTAAACAAAAAAAATTATCGGACATGAACCAAGGGTGCAAATGGAATACCTAACATTATTGCTCGGCGTCAGCTGTCCGGTCAGGGGAAAAGTCGGCAACCATAGGGGTCAGCCGCCGGGTCGTTGCGGCGTGGCCAAGGTCGCTAGGCCTTGGAGAAAACTTTCCGATTGATCGATCTATTTGGTTACAGAAAAGGACGAGAAGACCTGGCGTGGTATTTAGCGCCGGAAACAGCTCGCCTGATTAGCAGTACCGTTTGGATCGCTATGTTAGTTTCCTTGTTTTCTTTTCTGTATACTAGGCCGAGCCTTCTGTACTACTTTCTGCCCTTTTATTAGTCTCTGCTAATACACGTACATAGCTAGGTGGGCTGGACTGCAGGGTATGCAACGGCATACCGGGCATACCCTGTAGATCCGCCACTACCGTATGGTTTAGCATGATATTTATATCTTGTGTTGAATGACCCTATGAAATTGTGATGTTTGTCTAGTACCTTCTAGGGCGCTCATAGTGACAGTGTGGGGTTAACTAGACATGGGAATGCGACTTTGAGGGGTGCTGTTACAGCCCTACGCAATGAATTGGTGTTTGTTATTAGACCGGAGAGTGGTTCGGAGTAGCATAGTGAAGAGATAATATTCATGCATTCAATTGTGTTAAGTGTTCACTAGTGAAAGTAGGATCCCTAGACCTTGTTTCCAAGCATTGAAATACCGTTTACAACCTGTTCTGCTATATGTTTCCTTGCTGCCATTTGTTATTTCAGATTGCTATTATCACTTATAATATCCATATTACTTGCATTTCACTATCTCTTCGCCGAACTAGTGCACCTATACAACTGACAATTGTATTAGGTGTGTTGGGGGACAAAAGAGACTTCTTGTATCGTAATTGCTGGCTTGCTTGAGAGGGATACCTTTGACCTCTTCCTCCCTGAGTTTGATAAACCTTGGATAATCCACTTAAGGGAAACTTGTTGCTGTTCTACAAACCTCTGCACTTGGAGGTCCAACATTGTCTACAAGAATAGAAGCGTACGTAGACATCAGAACGCCCGAAGCCGGTTCTAGAACAGCCACAACAGCAGCAGCAACCAGAGGAAGCAGCGCAGTAGCAGGCCCCACCAGCAGTAGGTCCCACATTACAACCAACACCAACTCCCCCAACAACACCGAGAACGACTCCCCCGGCACCAACAGCAACCCAGCAACTCCCCAGCAGCACCGAGAACAACTCCCCCAGCACCAAAAGCAACCCCCCTTCTACCCAACATCAAAACGCTCCTCCAAGACAACATCGACCTGCGACTCGGTCTGTTCCTCCGCCTCCAACGAAACAAGTCCCTGCGCCTATGCAGCGTAGTTCCAAGAAACCCACCGAGAGGAATATGCCTGTATTCGAGAAGGTGGGACCGCCAACAACTCGGTCAAAGAAAGCATATGCGCCTCTGAAGAAGGGTGGGGCCGGGCAGCCAAAAGCATGCACTCTGTCGATCAGCTCGGACACTCAGATAGTCCCGCATCAAGGACTAGGAGTGCGCGAGCAGGACATGGAGGTGAGCCTCGACCAGATTGGGTACATCCCTGACACTCATCACGGGAAGAAGTTGGGGCCGCTGGACCAGTATCGCAAGGATTGCAACTAAGCCGATATCGGCCAGGTGACCATGGCTATTGCATCTTCCACTAGCACTTCAGAGCACAAGATGTGCTCCCTGCGAGGTGCTGCTGAAGATGCCGAGATCACTTCTCGGGTAAGTAATTTCCTTTCTTCTCAAACTTTTTCCGAGAACTCTGCTGCAAACCCGAGATAAACATATACATCTAGTCCCCGAGATTTGGGTCGATTAGGCACTACTCGACCGAGTTGAGGTTACTCGAGTCGAATATTCAAACTCAAATTCCATTTCTTTCCTTTGAGGTTTGCACAGAGAATCATGCCAAGCTGTACAAGAGACTTCTTTGGACCCACCGGGATCTCGCTAAGCACAACCAATGTCTCCAGAAACAGCTGGGAGAGAAAGGTTCCATTTTCTCATACCGAGATGTCGAATATGCTTCTTGCACCAACTTTCTAACTCATATTCTCTTTATTTTCAACAGCCATAGCCGAGTAGCAGCTGGTGGATTCCATCACCAAGATCTCTGCTTTGGAGGGTAAGTTGTATTCTTTTATATCTCACATTTTGTACTTACGCTTTTTGTTGCTGCCTAAGCCTGTTGTAACCATGCAGATGAGCACAAAATCTTTGCCAGGATTGTGCCACCTTCGCCGAATCAGCACAACTCAAGATCTCGGCCCTTGAGAGTAAGATACTCTTCTTTTTTTCTTACCCAGTTTCCATGAGCTTTACTGCCCACTGACCGGACTGTTCCTGCGCAGATGAGCATAAACTCTTTGCTGAGAAGCATAAAGATTGCCTCACTTTGGCCGAGATAGCAATGCAGCTCACATATTGTGAGGCCAAGTTCAAGGATGAAGTGCGGGTTGAGAAGGCCGAGGTAACTTGGCTGAATTTAGAGCTTGCCGAGATGGAGAAGATGAAGGTCGAAGCCGAGAAGGCCAAGCTCGATCAAGAGAAGGATGCAGCTGCCGAGAAGACCCGCTTGGAAGGGGAAATCAAGACCCTTAAGGATGAGCACACCAAGGAGGAGACCAGAGCCAACTCTCTGCTGAAGCAGCTGGACAAGGCCAACTCAGATGCTAACACGTGGCTCACTAAGCTTGTTCAGATCAACCAGGAGCGGAAGAGTAAGCTTCTTCTCTGTTGTGTTTCTTCTAACTCTCGATTTGATTAGCTGTGCTGATATTTATCACTTCAGACAGTTTACCTCATAGGAAATTTCCCTCTCTCCGAGACTAGTGCCGAGAAGGCCATCCAGAAGGCCCGACAACAAAGAATTGAAGCTGGTGAGACGCCCTCGGAACTGGCTTCTGCTAAAGATCTTCTTGTTGCGATCAAGGCCCGAATGCAACCACTCAAATCCATGAGAGATGATCTGCTAGTGTACAAAGCATTCTGGCCAGGTACAGAGGTCCCAACGTCCATTCCAGAATTGTCCAAGTGCCTCGAGAAGACCAAGTACCGTCTCAAGGAGTGAAGCGCTTCGGCCACGCGAGCTGGCGCAGATGAAACCATGTCCAAATGGTACGAGTCCATCAACCTCGAGGTGTTCAAGGCCATGCGGACCAAGTCCAAATGGTCCACAGATGAAGACCACATTTGGTGTCGCCACGAAACCGCATTCCGGCTCGCCTCCAACGACGAGACCAAGGAATTCATCGAGGGCCTCCCCGAACCAGAGACTGAGGACGAGGAGGAGGACAAACCCAAGAACGAGGACGACGAGGCTGAAGGTGAAGATGTCGCGGATGAAGGCTCTGAGGAAGTCGACGAGGAGATTGAGGCCGAGGTTAACCCGACTACCATCACCGAGACGACTATGACTGAGACTGTTGCCACTGAGACTGCCGCCACCAAGACAACCGCCACTGAGCCGGTCACCACCGAGGTGGTCACTGAGACTGCCACCGAGATTCTCAATGCTGATACCTCCATCGAGTCCACCGTCCCGGTGGGAACCGACACAACTTCCACTCCTTCTGCTGCATCCTAGACGCCTATCAAACAATCTTTTAAATTTGTCAGATCCCCGGTATGCCTGGTGCAGATGTAATGAATACTTTTATCCTTTTCCACTTTGATTTTAATTAAGTTTGCACAAGACTGGTTGAATGACAGATTGCTTTAAGTCGAGTCTCCGAGTATGTTTTCTTATCCACCCGGTTTTTTTTCTTCTCTGCTCTTGCCTGCCACTTGTGGCTTTTTGACAGTCTGGTCACAAGATTTTGAAAACCGAGTTTACAATACTCACAACTCTAAGTTAAGAATTAAAACTGTCCAGCACTTAGCCAAAACAGGAAGAAAAAATAGCTTATGTTGGTTTGCTAACTCTTTCTTTCCTTAGTCGTTTTTTATGTGTTCATTGACCCTTAGCTTGTTCTCTTGCTTGCCATGAAGCCGGGTTTCAGAAAGCAGCAAAATCGAAGAGTTGGCTCTTAGGTTTAGGCACACTACTAGACCAACATGTGAAATTCCAAGATAATTAACTGTCATAAAAGAATAAGTAAAGTAAGCATACACAACAAGTTTGGCACAGGAAGTCCCCGAGTTTCTTCTCGGTATGCCGACATAGTTCAACTCGGCAAGGAGATACATACAATGTCGGATTCAGGAACGAAAACGACAAAGTAGTGCTACATTCCACGAGCGCTTAGTTTCTTCTCTGTACTTGTCCATCCTATTCTTCTCTGGTTCATGTGCATCAATGAGATAGTACGCATCATTGTGCAGAGCCTTTCTGACAATTAATTGCCCTTCCCATGGAGGGGAGAGCTTGTGCATCCCGGTCGTGCGCTGCACAAGCCTAAGCACGAGATCTCCTTCTCGGAACACTCTTGGGTTCACTTTTCGGCTATGATAGCGTCTCAGATTCTATTAATATACAGCTGATCTTGATAGAGTTAACTCTCTTGCTTCTTCTAGCAAATCAATATCATCTTCTTTGGCTTCTCTTTCCTCTGCCTCTGTATAGAGGGTCACTCTCGGTGAGTCATGTTATATGTCGGTTGGTAACACGGCCTCTGCCCCGTATACGAGGAAGAAATGCGTGTACCCGGTAGATCTGTTAGGGGTAGTCCTTAGACTCCACAACACCGTTGGTAGCTCATCCAACCAACATCAAGGAGTTTTCTGCAATGGCTCAATCAACCGAGGTTTTATCCCGGACATAACCATGCCATTGGCTCTTTCCACTTGCCCATTTGATTCCGGATGCACAACTGACGTGATGTCTAGTCGGATCCTCTTCTCCTTGCAGAACTGAGCAAAATCTCCCTCAACAAAATTTTTCCCATTATCCGAGATGATCCCATGAGAGTAGCCATATCTCAGGATAATATCCTTCACAAAGGTCAAAGCGGTGTGCCCATAACACTTCCAGATTGGCTTCACCTCAATCGACTTGGTAAATTTGTCGATCATAACCAAGATGTGAGTCATGTTGCCCCGAGTTGGCTTGAACGGCCCCACCATGTCCAAGCACCATACTGCAAATGGCCAAGTGATGGGAATGGTCTTGATTTCGGAGGCTGGCATATGGATATTGTTGGCGTATCTCTCTCACACATTACACTTCCTTACGAGATCTTCTGCTTGATGCAAGGTAGTGAGCCAAAAGAAGCCATGCCGAAATGCTTTCTTCGCCAAAGCTCGAGATGAGGCATGGTGCCCACATTCCCCTTGATGTATCTCTCGGAGAATTTCTTCTCCCTCTTCTGGCTCAACACAACGTTGAAGTACTCCTGTTGCACTTCTCTTGTGCAACTACTAATTGATGATGTTGTAGCCCTTGGATCTTCTCTGAATTTGTCTGGCGGAGATCTCATCACTCGGTAATATACCATCCACCAGATAAGACATTATGGCTTGGGACCATACTGGCACAGGATGAGAAGGAAACACCGGCTCATCTATTTACATTGCTTCAACTGACATCGAGGGATCTGGGATGAGGGCGAGTCCCCGAGTTCTGCAGGGCAGTCTCCGGGTTAAGGGAGGAAGTCCCCGAGATCAAGGAAGAATTCCCCGAGATCTCCATGATGCATCCCACATCTATCTCCATCGGAACTGCTACTGGTTCTGGATTGTCCGGGACGAATATTGACTCCGACTCGGGCGACGACTTGATGGATGGCTTCCGGAGATGCTCCAGAGAAATTCCTGCAGGGATGGCCTGCCGAGACGAACCCAACTTGGATAATGTATCAGCAACATCATTTTCGGATCGGTGTATATGATGAAATTCAGAACCATCTAAGTATCCGTACATGCTCTGAACAAGGAACCGATAACACGACATGTTGGCATCCAATGCGTCCCAACTACCAGAAGCTTGCTGAACCACCAGGTCCGAATCACCATAGCATTCTTTTCGGCAAGCACCAATCTCTTTGGCCACTTTCATTCCACGGACTAAGGCCTCATACTCGGCCACATTGTTGGACACCGAGAAGTGGATTTGCAGAACATACTTTAGATGATCTCTTTTGGGTGAGGTGAGCACAATACCAGCACCGAGTCCTTCCTTCACCTTGGAGCCATCAAAATGCATTCTCCAGAAATTGGATTCCGACAGTGGAGGTTCATATGGCATCTCGACCCAATCTACAAAGAAATCTGCCAGTGCCTGAGACTTGATAGCCTCTCTTCTTGCATTTGGGGCGTAAGCAGACAACTCAATGGCGCACTTGGCTACTCGGCCACTTACTTCCTTGTTGCCCATAATCTCCGAGATGGGGGCAGTGCTTACCACTGTTATAGGATGCTCTTGGAAATAGTGCTTGAGCTTCTTGGCAGCCATGTAGACTCCGTAAGAAAACTGCTCGGCTTCTTTTGCTGTTACGATTCAGCATGCATGCAGTGCCTAAGAAAAATTATAATAAAAAAATGACGAGGTGGCATGATTGTTGAGGTGGGAGGGTTGCATGTTGAGAGAAATAGATTAGTGGGTTGCCTCTATTTAGTTATATATATAGGATTTCTTGCACATAATCTAGGTAGGACGACCGTCCGATCTCATCCGAAGAAGAGCTCGGCTAATGAATGAGAGGTGGAGCGATTTGTTGAACATGCCCATAATTACCGTTTAAAAGGGAAAAAAGAGGGAAGAGAAAAATGACCGCTTCGTCTAGTGAGCTCTCGCAACTGGGTGACCCGTGTGGCGTCCTGGTCGCGAACGGCGACGCCTCTCTGTGCGCATTTGTTTGCGCCCCCGCACCAGCGAAGAGCTTGTGGGCATCGGGGTTGGGAGGTGGGTCTCGCTTCTGGCAGCTGGCCGGCGAGAGCTCGGACGACGACAAGGAACTCCCCTCAGTGGTGGGGGACTCCCCTATATCGGGCCCGAGTGAGAGAACCTTCAGCGATTTCCTTGAGCCGGCGTGGGAGAAGGTTGGCCCCCGTCCGGCGCGGTCAACAGGGGGGAGGGGGTGGCGCAGGAGGGCGTTTGCGCCCAACGGCCGTGTCTGTCTCTTTGTCCAGGGTGTCCTAGGGGGAGCATTCATGCGCGCCGGACCGGTGGCGCACCAGGTTGGTGGGCGCCCATCGTTGGCGTCGTGTGCGGCGGGATGCGGGGAGGCTGTGCAGCGCTGTGCTTCTTCATCCCGTTGGCCGGCGGTGGTGGCGTATGGCGGCGCGGTGGTTAGGGTTGTGCCCGGGGTGGCTGCCATCCTAGATCAAGATATCGGGCAGGTGGACCTAGGTGCCAGGGAGGGGGCCGTGGGCTTCTCTTGGGTGCAGATCCAGCTCGGCGCAGGCAGTGTCTGGCCCAAGTTGTGGTCCAGTGGGAACCCCGTCGCGAGACGGGCCATTTCTTCCCTCTCCTGGCCCAGCATCCGAGGACAGGGCCCGGTACTTAAGTGGTTGTGGGTTCCCAAAAAACCCTAGATCCATTTGTAGGATCTGATGCCTTGGGGGGTGTTGTTTGTTAGGTTACTCCAAGCTCAGAGTTTGATGTAGAACAGCGGCAAGATTTCCCTTGAA
This sequence comes from Alopecurus myosuroides, assembly GCA_028641055.1. NCBI lineage: Eukaryota > Viridiplantae > Streptophyta > Magnoliopsida > Poales > Poaceae > Alopecurus > Alopecurus myosuroides. The sequence goes on from CM054063.1 coordinate 63,977,996, forward strand.
ATTAACCAAGGTTATCGACTCCAGGAGGACACGGGGGTTCTTCAGAAGGTTGTCACTGGCGCAACTGACGTGGAACCTACACACAAACAAACACACTACTTTTCCCCAACGAAACAGAGATGGTGTCAATCTCTCCGGTCTTGCTGATAACAAAGGATTAAACGTATGGTGTAGAAAACATTGATGCCTGCAAGAAATAGTAGATAACAGTATGATTGTAGTAGGTGATTTAACGGTATGAGAAAAATGGACCAGGGTCCACAGTTCACTAGTGTTGTCTCTCCATAAATATATGTAGCATGTTGGGTAAACAAATTACAGCTAGACAATTTACAAATAATAAGGGCATGATAATGCAATATGTGACAAGATGTTCACTATGAGATTTAACATGGCATTACAACAAAGTACATAGAATTGCTATCCAGTGCATCTATGCCTAAATAATCCACCTTCGGGTCAGCATCTGCATCACTTCCAGTATTAATTTGCAAATAGATTATTGCATGAAATATTCGGTGTAATATAAACAATGCAAAAGACACGTAGACTAAGCATCATTATTTTTATGCCTAGTGGCAACAACACATCCACAACTGTGCATGTTTCAGTCACTCGAACGCTGATTTATGGAGGCATGAATCCACTATCGATCATAAATACTCCCTCTTGGAGTCACAAGCGTCTACCTGGCCAAAGTATCTACTAGCAACGGAGAGCATGCAAGGTATAAAAAACATAGACATATGGATAAATAAACAACTTGCTCATAGTATCAATATTCATCGAATCCCAACAAAGACAACATGTAGCATTACATAACGATGATCTTGATCATGTAGGGAATCTCACAAGATCTAAACATGATAGGACAAAGTGGAGAGACTACCATCCAGCTACTGCTATGGACCCATAGTCCAAGGATGAACTACTAACGCATCACTCCTGAGGCAGGCATGGCAGTGTAGAGCCCTCTGGTGATGATTCCCCTCTCCGGAAGGGTGCCATAAAGAGCTTTAGAACCCTCCCGAACTAGGGTTGACGACGGCGGCGACGTCTGGATGTTTCCTGGAATATCGATCGAGGTCTTTAGGTTTTTTGGGGCAGAAGAAATATATAGGCGAAAGGGCGGCGTCGGTTGCCTCCCGAGGGGCCCACGCCACACGAGGGCGCCGGACGGGGGTGGGCCACGCCCTGGTGTGGCGTGGCCTCCTATTGGGTCGGTTTCTCCTCCCCTTTGGTCTTCTAGAGTCTTCTGTTGTAATATTTGCGTACGCCAATTTTCGTCCAATTCCGAGAATATTTTACGACTAGCTTTTCTGAAAGTGAAAAACAGCAGAAAATAGGAACCGACACTGTGGCATCTTGTTAATAGGTTATTCCTAGAAAATGCATAAAAATGCTATGAGGTGTAAACAAAAAATGTGGAAATTGATATAATAAGAACATGGATCATAAAAAATTATAGATACGTTTGAGACGTATCAGGTTCGCAGGTGCCTCCCGCGATCTGGAGGGGTGGCTGCGTGGATCTAGATACAACTCAGAGTTTCATCGTGTCCCACGGTTCATCCTTTGCCCGACCTCTTCCCTTCAATTCTGTCACTTGAGTAGCTCTTTATGGATCTCGGTCGCGGAGATGCGCGCGTTGGAGCGAAGCGGGGGCGAGATGATGGGGTGTCGGAGGAGGATCGTTGTCTTGAGTTTGAGCTCCGGGAGCGCGCAAAGTTGAACGAGGAGCAGCGTCCGCGGGACTGGGACCGCAACTGGGGCCGCGACCACGAGCCAGAGCAGAGGCGGGAGGAGTTCAATCCGCGCGAAGGTGGGGGCTGTTTTGAGACAAGGCCGGGCTACCCCCGTGATCCTTCACCTCCCCTCCTCCTCCTCCTCAACAACAAAGGAAGAGGGCGGCAGTGCGCAAGGTCACGGCGGGGTCGGCCTCCAGATCTAGGGTCCCCCAGGCGGTGCAGCCTCAGGCCCAAGTCCAGTCGGTGCCACTTCAGTCCGCGGTCCAATCCTCTCACTCTATTCTTTGGTGCGGTCTCCAAGTGGTAAGCGTGCTGACATCAAATGCTAAAACTGCAGCCAGGAGGGGCATTACCAGTCTGCTTTTCCCTGCTCACTGCAGTGTATGTGATGTAGATGGTCATACTAGAGGCTTGGGCCCCAAGCAACTCAAACCTCCCTCTTTGCAATGGTATGGGTATGCGCTTGACGGGGTCGTCTTCCATTGCTTGGAGTTTCCTGGCTCTAAGGGGCTGACTAGTGCGGTCAACCCGTCTCACTCGAAGATGGTCATTGCAGACGAGAACGAGCTTACTCTGACACTTCTCGTGGAGGACCTGAAGGCTCTGGTGGATCCTAGCTGTGACTGTCAGGTGCACCAAACCAGTGCTACATATTTCTTGGTGGTGTTCCCCAATGTGGTTAATCTGAATCTCTGCAAGAATGCGGGTGGCATTACCCTCACTATTAGCAAGATGTATGTTCTGTTAGTCGATGCTAGGTACACCCCGACGCGACACAGAGGCTTTCAAAGATTTGGCTCCTTCTCTTGCAGGTGCCGCCGGTGTTGCGGTCCACTGAGTTGTTAAGGGAAGCAACTAAGATGTTGCGTCGCCCCAGGATGTTGGATGAAGAGTCTCTGGTCGTTGCCGATGGGTCAGTCCTCATGCTATTTCACTTCAAGCTCCTAAGAAAATGCCATCAAGTGTGGTGCCGTTTGAAGGCATGGAAGGTTTCCAGATTGGCATCGAGGTGGAGCCGGTGAACCGCGCCGCACCCTTTAAGCCTCCTCCACCACCCCCAGCGATAAGGACAAGGATAAGGACTCGGAGGAGAACCATGAAGAGCAAACAAAAGACCAGAGTCGGTCTGATCATCACTGGTAGCGGTCCCCAAGGAAAGGGAAGGACAAGGACCCCCAACCCAAGGATAAGCCAAATGAGGCATCTAGCAAACCGCCCTCACCCAACGCTAAGAAACAGACGTATGTTGCTCCCTTGCTGGGTGTTGTGGGTGGTCCGGCAATCAACTCTTGCGTCACGGGGCAGGTACAATCGAGGGTGCTTCCTGAGCGGCCGGTTTCGAAGACCTCAGCGGGGAGCAGCAGTGTGCCACTCCCATCTGCGGTGGATTCCTCCATCTCCAAGCCGGTGTCATCTCCTTCAAAGTCCAACCTCAAGCCAATTCCTTTATGCCAATATGGGTCCAATATGTCGGCGCTGCCTGTGTTTGATGGTGTGTTGGATGTCGTTCCTCCACAACCGGAGTCCCCAATCCCGGTCTCCTCCCAGGAGCTGTCTTCGGAGGGCTTTCCACCTATGTCACCGTTTGTGCTGAAGCACACGAAGCTGGGCCCGGCGGAGCACACAGAAATCGGCTGGGCTAGCCCCACGGACTGGGAGTTAGACACTGAAACAGTGGCCACTAAGATTTCCAAGCTCAAGAAGAAGCAGGACGAGGAAGTGGAGAACCCGGTGGAGGCCCCTCCGGCCCAGCCGAACATGCTGGAGGCTATAGAGGATGGGATCACGATGGTGCGCGGCAAGCGCTCCAGTCCCATCGTGACCCTGATCTCGGGGACGAGGCGTAGTGATCGGGGAAAACGCTCTAAGGATATTCCCATCGCGCTCAAGGTGTCCCGCCGTGCGGCCAGAAAAAGACCCAGGTAATGCTCCTATTCGTAACCTCTCCTCTGATTTCCTGGTTTTGAACTTGTTGGCGGACTCTCATCTGCTGGCGGTTGCCCGTGATTGATGCATTGATTTTCATGGGTCTCTTTCCTCCTCCCCTTCCTCTCTTCTGTCTCTGGTGCATGCTAAGGAGCTTTCACAAGCCAAACCGGCGAAATCTCTACTCATTCAGAAGGAAGCAGAGGCAGTTGCGGCTGTCGCGGAAGCGGCAACACGGGATCAGTGTGAGTGAGAGCAGCAAGGCACCACTGTGGTGCTTCCAAATGTGGACGAAGAGCTTTGGCAGCCCTGACTGGCCCACCTAAGAAGCCCAGGAATCTGGCCGTGGCGGCCTGATCCAGACCTAACCTGCGGACTACTCCAATCCGCCAAGCGCGGGTGATCGATAAATAGCCTCAATGAGAGCGATGGGTTGGAACTCCAGGGGCTTTGGGCGGACGGGCCGCATACCTCAGATCAAAGAGTATATCATGAAAGAGAGCATAAACATTATTTTCATTCAAGAAACCATGAAGAAAGACTTCACGGACTAAGAGCTTGCTAGTCTCGAAAGTGGGGACAAGTTTGTTTTGGCACTGGAAGGCGACTGATGGACGCTCCGGGGGGTCTTCTGCTTGGTCTCAGAGGCAGCATGCTGGAAGTAGGTTCCATCGACCAAGGTAATTTTTTTCTGAGTGCCATAGTGTACCACCGCTCATCCAACTTTAAATTTGAGTTTATTGGGGTCCATGGACCAGCTGACCATGCTCGAACAGAAGATTTCTTGTTCGAGTTGGAGGCCAAAGTTGGAGGTTAGCAACTTCCAGTAGTGGTGGGGGTGATTTCAACCTGTTTCGGGGGGGGGGGGGAGGGGCTAGGGACAAGAATAATGCTAATATTAACTGACCAAGAGTGGGTCGGTTTGACGAATGCATTGCCCGGTTAGCGTTGAAGGAGCTAGAGAGAACAGAGGCACGGTACACGTGGACTAACAAGCAGCGGAATCCGATCAGATGCGTCCTTGATCGGTTTCGGGTGTCACCAGAGTGGGATGCTCAGTTTCCACTGGTTTCGTTATGAGTAGAAACTTCCATTGGCTCGGACCATACCCCCTTGTCTTAGATTAGGGAGATGGCTCCCCCAAGCGCTCGTAGAGATTCTTCTTTGAGACTAGCTGGCTGAGCTCCCCTGAGACCATTGAGATGGTTGGGGCTAAATGGCTGGCTTTTGCGAGCAATATGACGAGTTCTCGGGTTCTTGTTGATTTCTGGCAGGCCGAGTCTTCGCAGTTACGGCAATTCTTGAAAGGCTAGGGGGCTAATCGTGGTAAGCAAGATAAAGATCTCAAGCAGTCACTGCTTGCCCAAATTCAGAGGCTGGATCAGCAGGCGGATGCCACCGGGCTTGATGACGAGGGCTGGGCCCTCAGATATTTCCTGGAGGAACAGCTAATGCAAAGCCTGGCCTCCAATGAGGAGTATTGGCGCCAACGCGGCCGTCAGAACTGGCTCCTTCAGGGGGTCGCAAACACGTCATTTTTCCATGCCTATACGAATGGGAGCAAGCGCAAGTGTGCGATATATAGGCTGGAAACCCACCGAGGTCTGGTTATGTCTCAGTTCCTTATTCAGAAACATATCTATGAGTTCTACATATCGCCGAGGGGGACGGCAGAGCCAAAAATGTTGTCCCTGGTCCCCTCTTCGTGGCAGGGGGATAATGAGCTTCTGTCCCTCATGTTCACAATGGAGGAGCTTGAAGAGAGCCTTCGCACCACTAAAACTAATATGGCCCTTGGCCCTAATGGATCTCTAGCTGCTTTCTTTAAGAAATACTAGACGTGGTTAAAGGGTCTAACACCAAGTCTGCTCAATGGGTTCATGTTGGGCACAATGGATATCTCCAGGTTGAACTTTGGGATCCTTTCACTCATTCCTAAAGTCCCAGGTGCTGCGAACATCAAACAGTTCCGTCCCATTGCTCTCATCGATGTCATTTTCAAGATAGTCTCTAAGGCAGTGGCTGCTAGGCTATCCCCGATGGCTAACAAAGTTATCAGCGCAGCGCAGACGACGTTCATTAAGGGGAGATGCATCCTGCATGGTCCAGTGGTGCTTCACGAGATCATCCACAATCTCAAATACAAAAACATGCCAACGGTACTGTTGAAGCTAGATTTTGAGAAGGCCTATGATAGAGTTAGTTGGCAGTTCTTGATTGAGGTCCCGGATAAGAAAGGGTTCGATGCTGCGTTGGTCCTCAAGATCATGCAGTTGGTCTCAGGTGGACAGACTGCGATCTCGCTCAATGGCGAGGTTGGGCCCTATTTCATAAATAAGAGAGGGGTGCGTCAGGGTGACCCCCTCTCCCCTTTGCTCTTTGACTTTTCGGTCGATGCGCTAGACCTAGTGCTGAGTAAAGATAATCAAGCGGGCCACATTGCGGGCGTGGTCCCGCATTTGATCCCTGGAGGGGTTACTCACCTTCAATACGCAGATGATACGATGATTCTAATCCAAAATTCTTCGCTGGGCTTGGCCTACCTTAAATTCCCGTTGATCTGCTTCGAATTGATGTCAGGCAAGAAGATCAACTTCCACAAGAACGAAGTCATCCTCATGGGGGAGATGAAGGGGAACATGCTAGAGTGGCCAAGCTCCTAAACTGTCAGGAAGGGGCTTCCCCCTTCATGTATCTTGGTTTCACAATGGCGGATCGCAAGCTCATCATTGCTGACCTGGAACTGGTGGTCGCAGAGGTGGGGTTTCAGACTGAGCCGTGGCAAGGTAAACTCATGTCGTCTGCTGCCCGCCTGACGTTGGTGAATGTGTATCTCTCTAGCATCCTGATTCACACGATGGGTCTGTTTCTGTTGCCTGAGGGTACGCACATGGGCTTTGACAAGCACAGATGCCCTTTTCTGGGAAGGGAAAGAAAACAAAAGGAAGTACCACATGGTTAGCTGGCATGACATTTGTAAACCCAGAGACTAGTGTGGTCAGGGGGTGTCAAACACTAGGTTGTTGAATAAGGCACTCATTGCCAAATTGATTTGGCGGTTTTTCTCGGAAGATATGGATAATAGCATGTGGAGACGCATATTGAGAGCTAAATATCCTGGGGATCAATATATTGTGGACCTCGCCTGCGGAGGGTTCCACGTTTTGGCACTCGCTACATAAGGTGAAAGAGTAGTCCAGACATGGCGTTTGTTTCTCCGTTGGTAATGGTGAGTCTATTAGGTTTTGGACTGATCACTGGTCGGGGGAGGCACCTTTCTGTGTGATGTTCCCCCACCTGTTGCCATCTCTTCGGCCCCTAACTCCCTCATTTCTCAGGCCCAAGTGGAAGTGGGCTGGAACCTACGTTTTGGACGTTGTTTCGGCCCTAGGGAGCTGGAGGAGTGGGATTTGCTGGGTCGTGAGTTTGAGAAGGTTGAGCTGCTCCCGGAACGGAACAGTGTGTCCTGGACGCTCACCTCTTTCGGCATCTTCTCTACGAAGTCCATTTATAGGAAATCGTGCCACGATAACTTAGACCCCAATGCTATCGACATTTGGCGGGCTCCGGTCCCGCTGAAGATCATAATCTTTCTGTGGCAGGTTGCGCGGGACCGCCTTCTTTCCAACGACCAGCTTGTTATTCGTCAGGGGCCTTCCAATGGGCGGTGCATCCTTTGTGATTGCCCCGAAAACGCTAGCCATGTTTTCTTCTAGTGTGTCCTTGCACAGTTTGTTTGGAGCGGACTGCGTGAAGCGATGCGGGTGTCCTGGAACCCAGAATCGTTTGCGAAACTTATCCAAATTCTTGCAGGGTTTAAAGGCAACACACGCAGAGTGCTGTGAATGCTGTTTGTTGCGGTGTGTTGGGTCTTTGGGCTCATCAGGAACAAATTCTCTATTGAAAGGAAATTCCCTAACCAACCTGCTGCTTGTTTAAAATTTTAATCTTATTGCAGTATTGAGGCCGCTCCTAAAGGTCGGGGCAACATCGCTGCTGGACACGCTCGTCGCCTCGCTTAAAGCCATCTTCACCGCGACTTCAACGTGCAACATCTCTCCAGTGTCGTCTAGTGTTCCTTAGAGCAGCTGTGTCTGCTGGTGGGCGCTTTTGCCGTGGAACTCTTGGCCGAGTTTTGTTTCTAGCTTTGTTAGTTTGTGTGTGCCCCGTAGGCAGTGCGCCTAGGGGCTGCGTGCTTGTGAGCCCGTTGGCTGTGACGCTTAAACTAAATCTGTCGTTAAGTCTCACTCTGTAAAGTGGTGGATGTTCGCCTTGTGGCTTTATTAATACAAAATCGGACATGCGTGCCTTTCGTCTAAAAATGAATGTACAATGGGGTGATGTCAGCCTTTACTTAGCGTTGCCACGTCAGATTTTTTGCTTAGTTGAAAAAGAGAGAATTAAGAGAAAGAAGGTTGCCTTCTCTTAGCTAAGTGATGATCTCTTATAAAATAAGAGAAGACTATTCTTTCCATTGTACAACATATGTTCTCTTAGACACACAATTTCCTACCAAAAATAATTAATTCTCATTAATTGCTAGGGATGACAATAAGAAATAATGTATTGTATAAATTTTATGTTTTGTCTTCTCTAGATGACATGCATAGCTAAGAGAAGGCATACCATTGTACATGCCTTAAGAGCAACTCTTACAACTTCCCTAAAATAAGACAACGAATTATGATTATAGGACAGCCGTCTTTAAGTTATAGGGCAGCAAAATGGCCGAAGATTCAACGGATACTCTATATGACAGTTGGGAGCAGTTTTTATGTGATACATTACAGAGCCTAAAATTTTAGAGCACGCTGTAAAACAGCAAGAAATACAAGACAGTGGACATATATTAAGTTTTTTGGCACTTGCACAAGTTCGCTCAATTCAAGAAGTTAATATATTTTTTCCAAGCACCGTGCTAACAGTCTCCAGTGATGGAGTACAGTTGCAAGCACATCTCGGGCTGATATGGATATCTGACTGAGTTTGGAGGGCACGGATACAGGAGGGGGTAATGTGATGCGTGACCCACTTTGCAAATATTTTCTGTATGAAACATACATATATTCCAGTGAGAACTAAATGCTTTGTACTGCTATGACTATCCTGAATGTGAGAAGTGGTGAAAATTTTGTTCACTATCTTGATGGATCCGGTTTCATTATAGGACGAATACCCAAACTAGTTAGATCAATAAGAGCACCATAATCTTGGCATGCCTCCATTACGGTGTCATATGATTTTGCAGAAAGCCTGAGCCCTTTGTTGCACGCAGTAATGTATATCTCATAGGCAACCTTTGGTTTACCATCCTGTACAAGAGCTTGGATCAACATTTGATATGTAATCTCATTTGGCTCGATACTCTGCATTTTCATCTTATGGAACCACTCAAATGCAGCGCCGCCCTTGCTGTTCCTCACACAAGCACTGATTATTGCGTTCAAGGTTACAACAGATGGTCGTATGTTTGCGGCCAACATATCCCGAAGAAGAGCATCTACCATGTCATGGTTGCCCTTGCCAATGTAAATCGATGCTAAGATCGTGTACGCGTGCAGGTTAGGCTCAATGCCAACTTTGCACATGTGATTCCAAACTCTCAGGGCCTCATCGTACAACCTTCCTTTCTCAAGTGCGCTGAGCAACGCTCCATAGGAAACCACGTCTGGTTTCAACCCCTGATCTATCATCCTCTTGAATATATTCACCGCAGCAGAGGTTTCGGCCGCTCTGGAGCACGCGAGAAGGACGGCGTTCCACTCTCGACTTCCAGGCTTCAGGCCCTTCTCTTGCATCTTCTCAAGCAGCCTAACACCCCACCTCCAGATGCCCCGTCTCTTGGCAGCATTGAGTAGGATGTTGAAATGTGACATGATGAGCTCATATGACAAATTGTTCGGCTTCGGGCCTTTCTCCAGCAAATCCTCGTAGATCTCAAGAGCTGCCCACCACTTCTTGGCCTTGCCCATCAGCCAAATCAGATGGTTGCACACTGACAAGCTGATCTCCCCATCGCCCTCGCAGTCACGGATCCTCTGGTACAGCTCCTTGGCAATGGTGTAGTGCTCCTCTCCCGTGCACGCCCACACGAGGCGCTCGTAATCGCTCATGTCCGGCCTCACTCCAGCTTCATCCATGGAGAGAAGAACCTTCAATGTCGAACCAGCAGGATTGTCGGCACCTGCTGCAAGCGACCGCCGCATGGCCATATGACATACGCGAACAGCCAGCTTCTCGTATTTAACAAACTCCCGTACCCAATCCGCGGGATTCCCGACGAGCTCACCGTTCTTATACCTCTCCCTGAGCTTCACAAAGAAGTTGAGCGCGGCGAACGCGTCACCGGTGCTCTTGAAGGCGGACATGATGGTCGAGTATGTCGCGGCGGTCGGCACCAGGCCACGGCCCTCAATGTCGTCGTCATACACCCTGAAGACCTCCTCGATCTTGCCTTGCTCGACATAAACGGACATGAGAGTGTTGAAGGTCACGACATTTGGGGAAATCCCCTGTTCCTCCATGTCCGCGAGAACATCCTCAACCCTCCCGAATTCTCCCGAGTTCTTCACCGCGCCAAGCAAGCAGTTGTACACGAACTGGTTGAGGCCGCTCCCTCCCCTCCTTTTCAGATGCGCCAGGACGGCAAAGCTGGCGTCGATGCGCTTCTCCTTTCCGAGCCCCCGAATCACTGAGGTGTATACCTGTACGGGCAGGCGCTCTTCGTTGCCGCTGCCGAGGAAGCCCTCTGCCAAAAACTTCACATCGTCGGCCGTCTTCGCGTCGCGTAGCGCCGCGGCGAACGCGGCGACGTGCACGGCCCCTCCTCTCCTCCTGCCGTTGCCTCCGCCTCCAGCGCTGCTGCCGATTGCGGACTGCGCAGCCCTAGAGAGGAACGCGTCATACACTGCGAGTCCTTCCATGGAGTTGGGTACAGAGTTCGGGAGGCGTACCTCGGTGGAGAACCTGCGGGAGCGGCGGGACGACGCGGATGGCAGCGGCTGGAGGAATCCCAGAGAGGTGCGCGGGCAGGAGGCGTTTTCGGACGGCGGCGACAAGGAAGATGACTGGCGGGGCAAAAGACGGCGAGGGAGGAAGCCATTTCGCAGGTCGCCGCCTCTCGGCGTCCGTGGAAGCCGTAGAAGGCTATCTGTTCCTGCCAGCCACAAGTCGTGAAGTTGTGTCCCCCACACGGCCACACCCCCGAACACGTAAAATCTTACGTCGATAACCTTTTCTCAAAGAAAATTCATAAATTGACCCTGATTCAAAACATTAACAAATTTTTTTTATAACGCCACCTATAAAGCGTTATGCTCTCTTACGTAATGCCTGGTCAAAAACGTTATTGACCACGGCCGTGTCAGCGGGGGTCCACCTCCTTGGCACCATAACGTCCCGAACGCGGGCGTTAAACCTTGGCCGCATAACACACTGGACGAAGGCGTTATGCGGGCGAATAAGTGAAACGGACGCCCCACACCCGACTCCAACCACTCCCCTCTCCATGTTTATGAAGAACATGTCATCTTCCTCTCTCCTGCCGCTTCTCACTCTCCCCTCCCTAATCGCCCCTCCCCATCTATTTCCCAGATTGGAGGCCGCCCGCTAGGTATTTGGTTCCCCTTGGAGTTCTTAATATATCCCAATCCTTTTCCCATTTTTTTGTTAGTTCAAATACTCGCATTTGATTCTCTAGGGTATTCTGATCCTTAGTTCATCTATTTGTGTGGCTATTTTGGTTGTTTGTATTAGGTTGCTATTAGTAGATCAGTAGTTTTCTTAATTATTTGTGTTAATTTGTTAGATGGGAAACCCTAGATTGTAGTGGTAGGCTTTTTTAGTGATCAATTTTGATTGGTTAGTAATAGGTTGTTAGTATTAGGTTGTTATTATGAGGTTGTTAGTATTAGGTTGCTAGTGGTAGTAGTAGTTTGGTCATTTTGTAAAATAATAGTTATTTATAATTTTTTAGTTCATTCTAAATAATTATTTTAGTTATGTTACAATTGGTTAATATTACATTGTTAGTAGTAGATTTGTTATTAATAGTTAGGTAATATTAGATAGTTCAGTAATTAATTATGATTCATCCTAAATAAATATACATTTGTCTCAATAATTAGATAGTTTAGTATTAGATATTTGTTATTGTTACTTCAATTTTTATGTGCCTACATATTTGTCTCAATGATCAGATAGTTTAGTATTGTGATTATTTTTCTCGTTGTTTTAATCGTCACTCATATCTGGGTTTTTTTCCGTAGTATTATGTCTCTTCTCAAAGATGTTTACGATCTGGACTCCATGGTCGTTATATGGCGGCTGATGATGTTTTACCCACACTGCACTAAAGATCCTCTAAGGTTGAAGGTCCGGCGGTATACCCTTAGGTCGTCCGTCTATGCATTACGATGAGAGGTATACCCCGTATATCCGTAGGACCGGGCTACTTCCATTTGTCAATATGGTATCTCGTGGGATGCCGAAGTTTAACCCATGTGCTACCACCGCACTCGTAGACCGTTGGCGTCTGGAGACACACACTTTTCACCTGCCTTGTGGGGAGATGACCCCGGCGTTGCATGATGTTTCAGTGATCACGACACTTTCCATCAAGGGGGAACCAATTTGTCGAAACACTGATACTGGGATGGCGTGGACTGATGATCTCATATCTTAGGATAGAGCTAGACATTCCGCGAAGTGCCGTTGGTTTCCCCTTTGGTTGAATTTGTGAACATTTTGGAAGATGCCCACCTGAGTCAGGAGAGCAAGGCGTGCAACAATATGCCAGTTCATACTTGTGGTATGTCATGTGTCGTGCTATATTCCCAGACAGCGATGGCTCGATGACCCCAATTATGTGGCTCCAGTCGTTAGCCGATTGAGACTACAAATGGAGTTGGGGTACGGCTGTACTAGCTTATTTGTATCACCAGGTAACCACATTTCCATACGCAGTTCATTCTGAATTTCCTATTTATGATGAAATGAAATGTAAATTTTATTCTATTCTTTATGCAGTTGAACGAGGTGTGCCGAAGGGGTAAGAATAAGACTGAATGCAATATGGGTGGTTGCTTGTTGCTACTGTCTGTATGAAGTTGGGAGCATTTTTCAGTCGACGGACCAGTTTCTGATACCGATCTGTTGTGGGGTGAGTTCGGTGACCAAGAACGTATGACTGCATGGGTGCTGAGATGGTTCAACATTAAACGTGAATGGGGTACACCAATAAGTTCGACACTCTAACCCCTGAAATGGTAAGTTATCTAAGATTTTGACAATACGTGTTTCAGAACTTGTATGCTAAATAGGTTCAAACTACCCTGAGATGGTTCAAACTAACAATCTAAATTGTTGTATTATGCATAGGTTACCTGGGAGCCATACGATATAGGGGGTCATTTGGGTGCTGACATGTCGTTCTAGTTGAATGTGAAATGTCTGAACGAACGACATCTTTGGCGAATGGAATGTCCATCCATAAGTGTATGGACGGACAACATCTTTGGCGAATGGAATGTCCGTCGATATGTTTTTTTGCAGTGGGGTGGAATTTTCCAAATAGGTTTATAAGACTATTTGGATTGTTCCAAAAGACCCCTCCACCTTATAAGGACATAGACGCGTCGTTGCACTAGTAAGGGATTCGCATCGCTTACGTAGTAATCATTCTAGTCACTCTATTAGTCTATGTAGACTCGACAAGAATAAAGTTTGGTCCGTGAAGGATTGGCCAAAGAAGGATGATAAATTCACCACCGAGTTCAAGACCATTCTTGATAACTTGGATTGGGCTTATCAAAATGAAGATATCCAACAAGATGACCCTCCTCACGATACTACAACATTCAACATATACCTCTTTTAGCTAGAACCTAGAACTCGTTAAGCTGTGTCCACCGACTTTTAGCATTGATGATGTTTATGGCGCGACAAACCCTGTACCATCGACTTGTTGAATTTGGAGTACAATAAGAGCATCAGGGAGCACTGTCAACGTCAGGAGTTAGCGCCGGTGGTCAACTGTATGGTACGTCATGCCGTATTTGCACGTGCCTTCATGAATTGAGTTTTAACTAACATACATTGTTGTTTCCGTAGCAAAAGGAGCTGAAGAAACATTATGACGAGATGGTGCGTGTACTCTGTTTCCCTCCTGGACATCCAGATTTTGAGTCTACCCTTAGAACCTTTGTTGAGGTATGATGTGGAAATATATATTGTTGATTGTTCGTTGTTGTTGTCGAAATATCGTAACCCAATTTATTTAAGATTTTATAGAAAACCCGTGAATGGACACGTGGCCTATGTCCTTTTTTTGGTTGTCGTACCGTGGACGTGGACGGCGTAGTTCCCTTCAGGTCGGTCTCTCTTTCAAGTCGACATCACTCCTCGACGAGAGGTGGACATGCCTCACGGGAAAGAGGTGCCCACGACGCCTCCTCAAGCAGTGGCCACGACGTCTCGTCCGCTAGTGCACATGATGAAGAAGACAAAGACGAGGATATGCATGAGGAGATTTACACCTCGCAGATGCCCGGTGCACCAAGGCCAACAGCTCGTCAGTATGATCGTAGTACTTTCGAGTTGAGGGAGCACAATCGCCCAAGAAGAGAGCCAGTATTTACTCCTGATATGTATGCTAAGGGGAAGTATTCAGGTGTATCCATTCATCCCCAAGAGGAGAGGGAGCAACAAGGGGAGACAGAGAATGACGAGGATGGTCATCTCAAGATCCCGATGACAAAGAAGAGGAAGGCAGTGATCCGTAGGGGGAAACCCCCAACGGATGATGCATAGTGAACGTTGTGGTCTTGGTTCCTATATGTTTGAATTTGAACTTGTCGTTGTCATGCATTTATTATGATATTTAATAAACCTATGTTAGGTAATTATTGTTGAACTTGTGTTATGTAATGAATTGTTCGTGTAAGTGACTTTGTTATTTATTATGTGCACTTTGTTATTTAGGTTTATCCATTCAAAGATTCGTCGCGAAGGATATTCACTTAAAAATAACTACGAGAACTAAATCAAAATAAAGCAGTATACAAACATGATATATCTTCATTTTATTTCTTGTCGTGATCTATTTCGCTTGGTGGAAAAAATATGATGAAGCATTGAGGGAAAACCTCTATCTAGGAGCATAACACTCTAGATGGGGGCGTTACGAATTCTGGCTCGGATTTTCGCGCTAACTTTTGGGCTGGATCTGTTAGAGAGAGGATTTAGCCTAGAATTTGAAAGGAATTCCTCATCCGGTGAGTATAACATCCTCGATGGTGGCGTTATGCTATTTGGCGCAGAATTCCGTGCTAACTTCTGGGTTGGCTCTGTTACTCAGAGGAGTTAGCCCGGACTTTGACGGGAATTCCGCTCTAAAAACATTTAACGTTCTGGATAGGGATTTTATGCTTCAATAGTAAATTTCAAACGGCAGTCCGGACGAGGGCATTATGTGTACCAACATGATGTCTCGACCCGGGGCGTTATCCCCTGTTTTTCCAGATTTTGTTTATTATGTGTTGATCAATTGTTTTTATTATACCTTATATATTTGCCATAATATATATTGCCTTTTTTTACTATATGCATTGCCATGCTTAACTATCCATGTATGATTTTACTATTTATTCCTAGAAGAGAGGATTTTGAGAATTATTGACTAAAAATGGTGAATTCGACCGAGAGAACATATAAACGAATACTAGCAGGATGCCTCACATATAACACGAATAATAATAAGAAGTATCAAATAATACATGAATAACAAAAGTCTGACATATTACACGGATAACACAGTCTCACATATAACAATGAGATGAGGCGAGCGACGCTAGACCCCCTAACTCGGCCTACTGCTTGTCAACTTCGTTGGTGCCGCCATCTTCGTCGTCCTCGTGGACGTCCTTGTCTGAGCTATCCTAGCGGTGAAGAATCGAGAGGTTAACTAGAGAGGGGGTGAATAGGTTAACTACAAATTTTAACTTCTTTTTCAAGTTAACAAGGTAATGCTCAAATATAGATTATCTAGATTACGCAACTAGGTGAACAATCCTATATGTTGAGCAAGTACAACTAGCACAAGGTAAGTATATGACTAAGCTAGTAGTAACTAGTAAAGGTAAGTTGAGGAATAACCGAACATAGTGACGCGGAGATTTATCCCGAAGTTCACTTCCCAATGGAAGCTAATCTCCGTTGGAGCGGTGCGGTGCCACCAAAGTGGAACACCGAGTAGGCCTCAAATGCCACACCGTATCTCCTTCGAGTCCTTCCACCGATGTGGATAGGCTCGAATCACTATGTTGCCGTTGAGGTTGACAACTAGAACCTTTACAAGGATGAGGCACACTCCACAAGATTGGAGGGTCCTCACCAAATCCCAAGAGCCTCCAAGACTCCGAGAGGCAAGATCCACGGGCACAAAAGCACCGGGGATATCAACAAGGCTCCGAGCTCCGATAAACTAAGAGCAACAAGATTCCTAACTCCAATGAACTAAGAATGACAAGATCCCTAAGGGATGAGTGGGTGGATTTCTAATCGACTCGGTGGAGTTGTAGATCGGGGGTGTCTCCTTCAAATCCCAAAGTATCACGAGCTTTGGTTGGGGATTTGTGGAGATCTTGTTCTTGAGCTTGAGCTTGGTCAATCAATGGTGGTGTGAGAAAGTGTGGGTGAGATTGACAAAGCCAAAAGGTAGGTGGAGGCGTCCTTTTATACGTGGGTGTAATACGGCCGTTGGGGGGGGGCAGTTTTCCACCTTACAGCACCCCCCCAGCCTGGGGGCCGGCCTGGCCGGCCTGGGGCAGCCAGGGCCAGGCGCATCCCACCCTGGCCTGGTGCCCGGCTGGGCCGGCGTGGAGCAAGGGGAGAGGCCGGCGTGGGGCGTTGGAGGGCCGGCCTGAGGGCCCGGCCAGGCCGGCGTGGGGGCTCAGGCAAGGCCGGCGTGGGGGCAGCCAGCCACCCAGCCAGCCCGGCCTGGGGCCGGCGTGGGAGCGAGGCGGGGCCGGCCTCCTACCCGAAGCGCCCGGCCTTGCACCCGGCCTGGGGCCGGCGGGGGCAGTGGGGTGAGGCCGGACCCCCACGCGAGCACCCCGGCCTGGGGCCGGCGTGGGGCACGGCGAGGCTGGCGCCAGCCCGGCCTAGAGCCCGGCCAGGCCGGCCAGGCAGGCCGGCCACCCCTTTTCTTCTTCTTTCTTTTTCCTTTCTTCTTCGTTTCTCCTTCTTTCTTCCGCATCTTTTTCCGTAAGCTTTTCTCTCTTATTGCTGCAACTTGTATGATGTTTACGGGTAGATCTTTTCTGAGTACACTTAGCAAAACACATTAGTCCATCTATATGTTGTAATCAAACACTCAAAATAGGATTTAGGAACTATGTTCTTTCAATCTCCCCCTTTTTGATGTTTGATGACAACATACGGATTTGCGTAAGAAATAATTTTGCATGGCTATTTGTGAGAGAATTAGCATATATTCGTACTCTCCCTATTTGTGTGCCCAAAACCATTGACATGTATATTTGATAATCATGTTGAGTGCACCTAACATAATCTCATCTTCATACTATGTTTTATAAGATGATGTAGTATATGATGTGACTACGATATACCTATGTGAAGTGCGAGGATTTATCCAATCATGATTTTAACATTGAAGATACACATGTATGAACACAAAGATGAGCAATAGTATTTACCACTAGAATGATCTTACCATAGCAACACATCAAATAGTGAGTAGATGAAATAACATAATAGCCTTGCTATGATCTTCAATATATCAACTATCACACGCATAATATATAGATAGAAAGTACGATAGATAAATAAAGACATAGTCTTACAATAACACCAAAGTTCACCAAACCACACAAATAGTCTCAACTAAAAATGACGAAAGCAAATAGCGAAGATAAGACGCAAATGGATGCATGAAATGCAATGCAATGCGTGAGTGTTTCTCCCCCTTGGCATCATACACCAAAAAGGGAGAAAAATGCAATCCCAATCACTCGTCGCCCATCTCATCATCTTTCTCAATGAAGTCCTCTGGAGGAGCCTGACTGGAGCTGGCAGTGGTAGTGTAGGGCGCCGCAAACGAGCCGAGTGAGCTAGCATCATCTCCACACCAATAAGTATGCTGAGACTTCTACAGATCCTCTGAAATCTCTTCTGAGCTGGGAGGACTAAGGGGAATCTGAAGAGCAGTCTGGATGGAACGCTGACGACGACTAGAGGCCTTGCCCTTGCGATAGGCCTCATAATCCTGATGCTGCTTATCAATGAAGAAGCAGTTCATCTTCTGGAGAATCTTCTTAAGGTTGAAAGTTTCAGGAGGAGGACTTGGAGAAGGAGAGCGGCGCACACCCTGAGATGTACTAGGAGCAAAGGACTCGGTGCGGGTGCTCTTAGGCCGTGGATCATCAGCAGACTCAGGCGCAGCATCAAGCATAAGAATAGACTTCTTGGGAGTCACCTTGGCATAATTCTTGATGAGACCAGCGGGGATCTTGGTCTCAATAAGGCGCTGAATATACGAGCCATAGATGGGAACCCACTTCTCACGAACCACAGTCTGCATCTCATGCCACAAGTAACTTGTATACCTCGCCCTTCTCACCAAATTTGGCATTGATGGTATTGCGAAGAATAGCGTGCACCATATACCAATGTTCAGAAAAGAACTTGACTTTAGGAATATGCATGGAGCCGGTACCTTCGGGATAACAATGGCGAATACCCTCCTTGGCTTTCATAACATTCTTGGAATCACCATGAATGCGGAAATAGAACATATAATCAAACCGATACTCGGGAATACCTAGAATGGTGCCAAAATCATCCATAGTAGCAACACACTTGGAGCCACCGCTCATCCATGTCAACGTACGCGGTAGCCGCGTGGGGCCTCCAGATGAGAAGTGAACAGTAGCATAAAACTCCTTGAGCAGCTCTGGGGAAAATGGATAGGCAAGATTGTCACCCATGAGAGGAGTGATGTTGTGGTAGTCCATGAGTTCCATAACTTCAGGCCACTTGGTGCGAGTATACTCAATATCAAAGTAATGTTGATCCACATGGCCATGCTGAAGCTTGCCAAGAATAAAGTCATGCATAACTTGATGCATCTTGCAATAGAATCTTGGATCAGGGCATGTGCGTTCACCAAACTCATAAGGATTAAATTTCAGCCTTGCTTCCTCAAAGTCGGTGGTACTAAGACCACCCCAGTTCGTGACAACGGGTTCTGTCGCACCCTGGTTTCTAGGGGATACTCATCGGGCCGAACTGGATAGCAGATGCTTGGATTATGGGGCATAACTGCTCCCACGTCCCAGCTTCCTGGTAGGCCTGCGCTTATGCGCGACAACACAAGCCCTGCTATTCCACCGTCGATGTAAACTATCCACTAGAGATCATAGGCACTACTGTCGACGTACTTCATACCAATCACACATGGTACGTCAACAGCGATAAACGGAATGATACCACAACATATCTCTAAGACACAAAAGATTGAAATAAGATTGCAAATAGCTCTCTCTAGAGCAGAGATAGCAAATACAATCATCCAGAGGACACATGTCCCAACATAGCATCATTACATAGCAGCGGAAGCATTCAACAGGTCTGAGTACAGACAAGATCCAAATAGGCTTAAGAAGCCGGCAATGAAAAGGAAGACGGAGCCCATCCACGAAGTCTCGGATCCTGCCCGGGTCCGCTATCTACTCGTCAACAGCGTCGTCGTACTCCACGTAGTAGCCTCCATGGGGATCCTCGGAATCGTCGTCTGCGTAAACCACAGCCCCAAAGGGGTCAGTACAACAACGTACTGGCAAGCAAGACTCACAGTTCACCAAAGTGTAACCCGTCAACACCAAGCACAGATGCTTTGGGTTCAACTGAAGGAAGGTGATATAAAAGATGCGGCAGCGGGCTGCACTAACCAACTACAGAAACATACTATGACTTCCGGCTAACAGAAAGGAGATAAGATAGCGTATCATAACCAACTATAACTAACCACCAAACAAAACCCATCCTGGATCTCGCCCCTTATCCAAAGAAGCAATCCGAGGATAACTCACACAGTTGGATTAATGATGGTTCAGGTTATTGTGTCAATAAACCTATTACTAGTCAAGTTATTATAGTTAGGTGCAAGTTGTCTGAGTACTTGTTAGCCAGTACTTTCACCAAGTCGTCACATAACCGCGGACAACACGGCTTCTCGAGAAGATTCATCCCTGCAGGGTGTGCTCCAGTACCCGTACACACTCAAGCCACCAACTAAAACTCAGGTGGACTCGACACGACTCGAACCGTCACTACAGCCTGTCCTAGGAGCCACGGAGCTATAAGGTCCCAGACACGTAGCCGAATACTCAGCGCAGGTGTGCAAAACTCCCGCAGGACACAACCTCCCGGCACTACAGGCCTCGCCCTATATGTGTGCGTCATCATCATCATCAGTAACCATGGGAGCGACCCATTTATGCGTATGAGCCAAATGGAACACCCGAACTAAGTGTGGCTCTTCGGACAAACTGCGGATCAGATCAAAGTCGAGGGGGGTTCCATACCACCACCCGGATGCGGTGAGCACGCTCATCATGGATCAGTAGACAAGACCCTTTTCCTAATTAGAGTCGACACTAGCAGGCCTCAAAACCACGCCGGGCCTCCTGCCGGTGCCGTAACATCAAATTATTATTACCCAAGCATTCACAGGTTGTTGTTTACACATCGAGCCCATAGAACATAATAGAAATATGATAACATAAAGTAACGGGTAACAGACTCGAGCAGAAACAACCCTAAGCATGCTAGTAAGACACGGGCTCAAACAACGGGGTTATAGGAGTGGAGGTGAGGCAATATCATGGTTTCAGGGTATCATGTGATAGGATCGTAACAAAAGCAACGATACATATGGCTAGCAGAAATAGACAACGGAAAAGTATCGGTAACCAATGTTGAAAGGAACACAGTGGTTCATGTGAGTGATAACTTGCCTGCAAACCCAGTAGCCTGGTACTGAGCTAGAACCTCAAAAGGGGTGTCGTAAGGATCGTCGGTCTCAACGTCGTCGTCTAACCGAGAAGAAGCAAACAGACAAAGCAGAAAGGGTAGACAATCAATATCATGGCATAGTGCACAATCATGGGGATGATGCATGTCATGTTAATAGTTGCATCAAAATAAACTAGTTGACATGGTAACACAAATTAAATGGACACATATGCAATTTTGAGTTGCATATGAAAAGCCCATGAATTTTGGGTTAGATTATTTGTTTTCCAACTAATCAACAGATGAAGGTGAATTAGTATGATGCATGGATGAGGAAAACAACAAAATAACAACAATAGAACCAATTTAAAATAGGGTTTACCAATTTAGAAATTTATTTAGTAAGTTATGGAATTTTTGGTTCCTTAAAGGGATTACACAAATAGTTGTTGTTTTCACCAATTTAAATTGTGCAAAACAAATAGCAAAATTCATATTTGAAAAGAACACCAAATTTTAGTTGGATTACATGTTTCAAATATTGAAAAAGGATTTAGGATGAATTTATTATGACTTAAACAATATTAAACATGTTTTAGATGGATTTAAAACAAGTTTGAATTTAATTGAAGTTTTATTTGTTCAAAACATAATTTCAAAATCACATTTGAAAAGTTCACACTTTGATGGTTTGAAAACATATTTTGCATGTTCAAGATTATTTTATTTTGAGCAAGTTATGATTTTATCAAATTTAAATGAATTAACAAGGATTAAATTATTTAAGCAATTTTAATTATTCAATTCATGAAACAAAATTTATATTTGAAAAGATTATGTGAAATAGCATGGAAAACATATTTTATTTTCATTATTTGGATTAATAATGAATTAGTTATGGATTTTACCAAATTGCAATTGAATTATTTGAATTCAAATTTGAATTGCATTTTGAAAATTCAAAACAGAAAAAAAATGTTATAATTAGATAGATAATTAAATTTGGTGCAGTGTACATATTTTATTTTTAATATTTGGGTTTGTGAAATAAAAGTTATTAGCGTTTCAATTCTAGGGACTATTCTGTAATTAATTGGACTGATATTGAAAATAAAAAGGGCAGAAAAGAAAAAGGCACCGAGCAGTGACCTACACAGGCCACTGCCAGTGGGGCCATCTCCTGCGTGGCGCCTAGGTGGCCTCCAGGGTCCATGACAGTGGGTCCCAGCGCGGGGCGGTCAAGGGAAAAAATTGGGGAGGCAAATGCCTCCCCTGGGATTCGATCCCGGGTGCTGGGCCTTGGGCGCACGGTGCGCTAGCCACTGCGGCTGGTTCGATTTGTTGTCAGGGTTAGCTAGCGAAGGGGCTTAAGGTACGTTTTCCGGTACGTTTTTTTTTAACTGAACATAACAGGTGCAGTTTCAGATTGCTGCGAGCGGACACAGGGTGCGGCCGAGCGATGCCCGCCGGCGATCGCTGCGGCGGTCCGCCGCGCTGGTGCGTGCGGCCGGGCGGTGGTCGTGCGGGCCGCTGTGCGGGCCCGTGCGAGGCGGAGAGGGAGCGGGGAAGGGGTGCGGGCGACTGCTTACAGAGATGGTTCGATGGAGGAGCAGTTCGGTGCAGGAGGAGTGCGGCCGGCGGCGAACTTGGATGGCGGCGGCGATTCCGTGGTCCCCGGCGAGAACCGTGGGCACGGAGAGGAAGAGGAAGCCCGTGCGGTTCCGTTCCCGGCCCTAGCGCGGCCGGGCGGGCACCGTGGCGGCGGCGCCTCGCCGGAGAAGGAGGCGGTGAAGGTGCTCTCGGGAGGATACAGAGGAAGGAGGAGAAGGGTGAGAGAAAGAGAAAGAGCGGCGCGAGGGAGGAAGAGGAGGAGGGAAAATTAGGGTTAGGAGGGAGGGGGTGCTCGAGGTCTTAAGGCCAGGGGATGCTCGGGATCACCGTTCCCTCCTCTGGTGCGGACGTGGCCACCATGGATGGCTCTCCGTACCGTACGGAGGTAGGAGAAGGTCGTGAGGGGGTACGGCCTTTGGCCAAATTGGGCTGGCCCCAACGTGGGCTGCCTCCTTTTGCCCTCTCTCTCTCTTTTTAACCTTTTAAGCTTCTTTGTTTTCTCAGATTTTTGGGAAAAGAGAAAACAAATGGTTCTAGGGTTAGCAAAACTTTTTGGGACAAATTTTTACTGATTTATTTTTGTAACAACCTTGAAAATGAACTTTTGTTTTCCAATTATTTAATTGATGGTATTGTTTGGAAATAAATTAAATGAGTTGAGCAATTTGGTATCAACAGAAATAAATGAACCTAAGCCAAAAAATTAAGTTTTGATAACAATTTTGGTGGAAACAATTGTTGGTTTGTTTTGTAGTTTTTCATTTGAAACAGGTAACATAACAAGTATGGCAAATGATTTGAATGTTTTGTTTGGAATTTCATATAGAAAACAAATGGAACCAAATAGAAAACAAGTGCAAAGATGATGAC
This sequence comes from Alopecurus myosuroides, assembly GCA_028641055.1. Lineage (NCBI taxonomy): Eukaryota > Viridiplantae > Streptophyta > Magnoliopsida > Poales > Poaceae > Alopecurus > Alopecurus myosuroides. The sequence continues at coordinate 64,001,185 of CM054063.1, forward strand.
ATGATGCAATACTTGAATTAAACATGAAACAAAACATTCTAGGGGGTAGATTTTCATACTTGGGATGTTACAAAACGCCCCCCCTTGAAGGAATCGCGCCCCGAGATTCCTACTGAGAAGTGAAAAGGTCCGGATACTTCTTGCGAAGATCCTCTTCGGTCTCCCACGTTGCCTCTTTATCGGAATGATGTGACCATTGCACTTTCAAGAACTTAGTGCTCTTGTTGCGAGTCTTACGCTCGGTCTCATCGAGAATACGAACAGGGTGCTCCTCATAAGATAGATCTTCTTGCAGTTCAATGGAATCATGATCAACTGCACGATCTGGATCTTTGAAACACTTCTTGAGCTGTGACACGTGAAACACATCGTGCACCTTGGATAGTTTTTGTGGAAGTTCAAGACGATAGGCATTTTCCGCACGCCTTGAGAGAATGTTGAACGGACCAATGTATCTCGGTGCTAGCTTTCCTTTCACACCAAAACGATGAGTGCCTCTGAGGGGAGTTACACGGAGATATGCCTTGTCACCAGGTGCATAGATCATATCCCTGTGCTTGCTGTCATAGTAGCTTTTCTGACGAGACTGAGCAATCTTGAGATTGTCACGAATGATGCGAACTTTCTCTTCGGCTTCCTAAACAATGTTAGGGCCTAAGAGTGAACGTTCACCAGCTCCAGACCAATTGATTGGACTCCTGCATCTGCGGCCATAGAGTGCTTCAAACGGTGCCATGCCTAGGCTTGCCTGGAAGCTGTTGTTGTAGGAGAATTCAGCATATGGAAGACATTCCTCCCATTTCATGACAAAGGAGAGACCACATGCTCTGAGCATATCCTCGAGAATCTGATTGACTCTTTCGACTTGCCCTTGAGACTGAGGGTGATAAGCTGTGCTGAACAGAAGTTTGGTGCCCAATGCTTCTTGAAAACTCTTCCAGAAATGAGAAGTGAATATGCTTCCACGGTCTGAGCTTATTTCCAATGGAACACCATGAAGAGGAACAATCTTTGTTGTGTAGAGCTCTGCTAACTGGCTAGCTGAGATTGTTTCTTTGACAGCAAAGAAGTGAGCTACCTTAGTGAGACGATCAATAACAACGAAGATTGCATCGTTGCCCTTCTTGGACTTTGGAAAACCAGTAACGAAGTCCATTTCAATCATGTCCCACTTCCACTCAGGAATTTTCAGAGGTTGGAGGAGACCGGCCGTTTTCTGATGAACTGCCTTAACACGTTGACAAACGTCGCATTCAGAAACGTATTGAGCAATTTCACGTTTCATGCCAGACCACCAATACAGTGTCTTAAGATCCTGGTACATCTTTGTACTTCCAGGGTGTATGGAAAGAGGAGTTTCATGAGCCTCCTTGAGAATCACATCTTTGAGACTTTGAATTTGAGGAACTGCAATGCGTCCTTCGAAGAACACAGTTCCCTTGTCATCAATTGAGAAGCACTCATACTTCACATTGCCTGCTTTGATGTTATTTGCAATCTTCTTGATCTCAGCATCACGAAGTTGTTCAGAACGAATCTTGTCCTCGAGAGTTGGACTGGCTGTCAAGTTCGCAAGATAACCTTGAGGAACAAGACCAAGGTTCAGCTTCTGGAATTCTTCATGAAGTGGAGGTTGGCTTTCCATGATCATGAGATTATTGCAATACGACTTTCGACTGAGAGCATCGGCCATAACATTAGCCTTGCCTGGAGTGTAAGAAATGGTAAGATCGAAGTCTTTGATCTTTTCAATCCATCTCCTTTGCCTGAGGTTTAGATCTGGTTGAGTGAAGATGTATTTCAGACTCTTATGATCGGAAAAGATTTCAGTGCGATTACCCAACAAGTATTGCCTCCATTTCTTGAGGGCAAACACCACTGCTGCAAGTTCTAGGTCATGAGTGGGATAGTTTTGCTCATGTGGGTTCAACTGACATGAAGCATAAGCCACAACTTGACGTTCTTGCATAAGAACTGCACCTAGACCTTGTAGAGAAGCATCACAGAATATCTGGAAGGGTTTGGTAGTATCTGGGCCAACCAGAACTGGTGTAGAAGTGAGTTTAGTCTTGAGGAGATTGAAACTTTCATCACACTGTGGAGACCAAACGAACTTCTTGTCCTTCTTTGTGAGATCAGTGAGAGGTTTGGCAATCTTGGAGAAGTTTTGGACGAAACGACGGTAATAGCTAGCCAAACCAAGAAAACTTCTGACTTGCTTCACCGTCTTAGGAGGTTTCCAATCAACAATTGCCTTAACCTTTTCTGGATCAATGGCTATGCCCTTGGCAGAGATGACATGACCAAGGTAAGCAACTTCTGGAATCCAGAACTCACATTTGGAGAACTTGGCATATAGACGATGCTCGCGAAGTTTCATGAGAGTGAGACGAAGATGTTCTCCATGCTCTTCCTCGGATTTTGAGTAGACCAGAATATCATCAAGATATACCACAACGAACTTGTCGAGGTATTCATGGATGTCGCACCCGGACTTCTAGAGGATACTCGCCGTTCCGTTGAACAGTAGTAGATTGGATTACGGGGCTTACCGGCACCCGCGTCCTCTTACGAGTAGGCCAACACACGTATGTGTGACAACCAACCCCTATCTGTTCAGCGTCGACGTAAACTATCCCATAGAAATCAGGACACTTCCGTGACGTACCTCAAAACATACACACATGGTACGTCAACGGCGTTGAACAACTGATATCACAACAGATCTCTACGACACAAAAGATTGAAATAAGTTGCAAATGGCTCTCATTAGAGCAGAGATAGCAAATACAATCATTCAGAGGGCATCAACGGCGTTGAACAACTGATATCACAACAGATCTCTACGACACAAAAGATTGAAATAAGTTGCAAATGGCTCTCATTAGAGCAGAGATAGCAAATACAATCATTCAGAGGGCACATGCCCCAACAATACATCATTACATCACAGCGGAAGCATTCAACATGTCTGAGTATAAACAAGAACCAAATAGGCCTAAGAGGCCGGAAACGAAAAGACGGAGCCCATCCACGAAGTCTCGGATCCTGCCCGGGTCCGCTATCTACTCGTCAGCAGTCTCGTCATACTCCACGTAGTAGCCACCATGTAGATCCTCGGAAACGTAGGTCTGCGGAAACCACAGCCCCAAAGGGGTCAGTACATAAACGTACTGGCAAGCAAGACTCACAATTCACCAAAGTGTAACCCGTCAACACCAAGCACAGATGCCTTGGGTTCAACGGAAGAGAGGGGATATAAAAGATGCTGCCACTGGCTGCGCTAACCAACTACAGAGATTCTACCACTTCCGGCTAACAGAAAAGGAGATAAGATCGAGGATGGTAACCAACTTAAAGATAACTTCAAACAAACCCATCCTGGATCTCGCCCCTTATCCAAAGAAGCAATCCGAGGATAACCCACACAGTTGAAATAATGATGGTTCAAATTATTGTGTCCATAAGCCTATTACTAGTCAAGTTATTAATCATGGGGTGTAACATGTTTGATCATTATGTTTAAGTTGTCCTGAGTACTTGTTAGCCAGTACTTTCACCAAGTAATCCATAACCGCGGAAAACACGGCTTCTCGAGAAGGTTATCCCTGCAGGGTTGCACCAATTTGGCCGTACACGTATGAATAACCCGCCAGATGGGAGATCACCCCACCAAGCGGGGCACTCAACACAACCAACCATTCTTCGCATCAAGCCCAAAGCACCTTGGGCGCACGGCTAATCGAGCCCAGAAGAAAATGGACCCTCATAGCACTCTAAGAACGTGTCCCCCTATATGCCGACTACGAAAGTTCCACCCTGCCTGGGCTCGCAAAAACATGCATGCGGCAAATGGAAAACACGAACTAAATGAGGCGATTTGGACGAGATGCGAATCAGGTCAAGTTGAGGGGGGCGCCCATACTCGCTTCCCACATGCGGGTAGTGCGCTCATCATGGATCAGTAGACAAGACCCTTTTCCTATTAGGGTCGACACTAGCAGGCCTCAAAACCACACAGGGCCTCCTGCCGGTGCCTTATCATAAAATTTATTATTAATAGCAACATTAGCATGATTGATTGATTAAACATCGAGCCCCCCAGAACGTAAAAGAGTAGTAACAGAAAGTAACAGGTAACAGACTCGAGCAAAACAACCTAAGCATGCTAGTAAGACACTGGCTCAACCAAAGGGGTGATAGGAGTGGAGGTGAGGCAATATCAAGGTTAAGGGATTCATGTGATGGGTTCGTAACAGAAACAACTACTACTAAGGCTAGCAGAAAGAACAACGGAAAGTATCGATAATCAATGTTGAAAGGAACACAGTGGTTCATGTGAGTGATAACTTGCCTGCAAAACCCAGTAGCCTGGTACTGAGCTAACTCCTTAGAAGGGGTGTCGTAAGGATCGTCGGTCTCAACGTCGTCGTATATCCGGGAAGAAGCAAACAAACATTGCAGAAAGATAAACAATCAATATAATGGCATAGGTGCACAAACATGGGATGATGCATGTCATGTTAATAGATGCATCAGAATAAACTACTTGACAAGATAACACAATTTAATTGGACCCATATGCAATTGGATTGCATATGGCAAGAGTCCATGAATTAAGTGGAAACAAATGATCTACAATTTAATTATTATGTGAAAGTGGTTAGCATGATGCATGCATGATGATAACAACAAAATAACAACAAATAACAATGATAGATGCAAGTGAAAAAGGATTGGAACAAGTTTTGGAAATCATTGATTAAGTGTGGAAAGTTTGGTTACTTAAAACATGTCACACAAGTAATTGTTGTTTTCAACAAGTTAAAGTGTTCAAAACAAATAACAAAGTTTATATTTGAAAAGGTTAGGCTTTTATGGTTTGAAAACATATTTTATATGTCCCAAAAGAATTTGACTTGATCAAGTTATTAATTTAGCAATATTAAATGATTTAAACAAGGTTTAAATCATTTAACCAATTTTAACTATTCAAAACATGAAACAAATTTTATATTTGGACAGGTGGTTTAATTTTGCATGGAAAACATATTTCATTTGTGGAAATTGGATTTAAAATGAGCAAGTTAGTATTTTGGCAATTTTAAATGCAATAATTAAGAAACAGTTGTTTTCAGCAATTTAAATTATTCAAAACAGCAAACAAAATTTATATTTGAAAAGAACATCAAATTTTAGTTGGATTACATGTTTCAAATATTGAAATTGGAATTAGGATGAATTTATTATGAATTAAACAATATTAAACAAGTTTTAATTGAATTTAAAACAAGTTTGCATTTAATTGAATTTTATTTGTTCAAAACATAAATTCAAGTTCACATTTGAAAAGTTCACACTTTGATGGTTTGAAAACATATTTTGCATGTTCAAAAATATTTTATTTTGAGCAAGTTATGATTTTTATCAAATTTAAATGAATTAAACAAGTATTAAATTATTTAGGCAATTTAAATTATTCAAACCAGGAAACAAAAATTATATTTTAATAGGATATTCAAAATGGTGTGAAAAACATATTTTATTTGCATTATTTGGAATTAGTATGAATTATTTATGAGTTATTGCAAATTACATTTGAATTATTCAAATTTGAAATTTAAATGTATTTTGAAAACTCAAAACAGAACACAAATATGTTATTTGGAAAGATTATTAAATTTGGAGCAATAAACATATATAACTTTTATTTTTTAGAGTTATAGATCAAAAGTTATTAAAGGTTTAATTTTTGGGTTTAAATCGGTTATTTAAAATGACTTAATTCGAAAACAGAAAACGTGTAGAAATTTTGTTACCGCACTGTTATTACCCACAGCCACTGCCCCGTGGGACCGGTGGCCAGCGTGGCGTGGGTTAGAAGGTGATGTGGCCGCGGGGTGTATGACGGGGGGGGGGGGGGCAGTGGTCAGTCGCGGAAGATTTGCGAAAAAGAAGGCCTTTGCGGCCGCGGGGATTCGACCCCGAGACGCGCTGCTCGGGCGCACGGTGCTGAACCAATTGGGATGTTGCTTGCTTCGTGACAGGTAAGGGCAGGGGGGCAGGTTAACATGTGTTTCGGGAGTTTTTCTGAACTTTTCTTTGCAGGTTCAGGTGCGGACTGCACTTCGTCGGAGGGACAGCGCCCGCCGGCGATCGTGGCCCGCGGCGCGGGGGCTGTCCGTGCGGGGCTCGTGCGGCTGTGTGTGGAGGCGGACATGAGGGGAGAGGAGGGTAGGCAGGGCAATCACCTGCTGCTCGACGAGGCCTTGTCCGATGGCGAGGAAGGGGCGGCGACAGGCTCGGCGGCGGAGGATGTTTCCGGCGACGGCGCGGCAGCCCCGGGTGCTTCCAGCAGCAGGCGATGGGACGGAGAGGTGGAGGATGCTGCAGGGTTTCCATTCCCAGGGACGATGGCTCCTCGAGGTGCCCAAGTCGCTGCCGCGGTGAGGAGGCAGTGGCTCACGGTGGTTGTTCAGCTGGGTGTTGAAGTTCAGAAGAACAGAAAGAACAGCAGAGAGGGGAAAGGAAGATGGCGGCGATGGGATGGAGGGGCTCTAGGGTTTCTGCGATCGGAGGGATGAGGGGGATACTTAAGGAGGGGGATGCCATGGGTACGGCAGGCCATCCAGGGGGTGGAGGAGGATCAGATGGTTCTGCTGCGATCGTACAGCAGAGGACAGGTAGACGAAAGCGACAGGAGGGGGGGTGACGGGCTGAAACGATGGTGGGCATTGGGGAGGGAGAAAAACAGAGATGGGCTGCATGCCTCCCTCTCCTCTTTTGTTATTTTTTTGTTTTACTTTTTTTTTTGTAGCAAAAGCAAATGGAATCAAAACATGAGGTTTTGGGTAGTAGAAAAATTTGAGAAAATTTTAGGGAAACTCCTTAGGCCATCTACTAACAGTTTGTAACTTTTATTTGCAAAAATTTAAATGTTTGATTGTTGTTTAAAATTTAAACCAAATTTGGGTGCATTTGTTAATATTAATAACCATTATTTAAAACCAATTTTGAACATAGGGTAACCCCTAAGATAATAAGCAAATTGAGTTGATTTGATTTGTTAACAACATAATTTCAAAAATGGTTCTGTTTTGGGTTCTTGGATTTGAATTTTAAAATGTGTTTGGAAAATAAATAATTGATTTAAAATGATCATTTTCACAAGTGATCACTAAGGAAAAACATGGAACCAAATGGTTGTTTTTAGTTGTGATTTTTACTCAAAATGTTGTAACAGAGCAAGTATGAAACCATTGTTTGAATAAGGTTTGAATTTGAGTTGTGAAAACAGTGGAAAACAAATGCAACAATTAAGAACAAATGCAAACAACATGATGACATGATGCAATACTTTAATAAACATGAAACAAACATTCTAAATGGTAGGTTTTCATACTTGGGCTGTTACAATGGAAGACGGAATTCATGAGTCTAGAGAAGGTCGCCGGTGCATTGGTGAGACCAAAGGACATGACGGTGTATTCATATAGACCGTAGCGAGTAGTGAAAGCTGTCTTTGGAATATCTTCCTTTCTGATCTTTATTTGATGGTAACCCATTCTCAAGTCCAGCTTGGAGAATATTGCGGCTCCAGCAAGTTGATCAAAAAGATCATCGATACGAGGAATTGGATACTTGTTTTTGATGGTTTTCTCGTTGAGAGGACGATAGTCAACCACGAGTCTCTTTGTTTGATCCTTCTTCGCAACGAACAGAGTTGGGCATCCCCAAGCCGAGGAGCTAGGTTGAATGTAACCTTTCTCCATGTACATATCGATTTGCTCCTTCAACAACTTCAGTTCAGGAGGAGCTATCTTGTATGGATGCTTAGAGATTGGAGCAGTGCCTGGTTCAAGTTCGATGACGAACTCAACAGCTCTGTCAGGAGGCATTCCTGGCAACTCTTCTGGAAAGACATCGGGGAAATCACAAACCACCGGAATAGTTTCAATAGATGGTAGAGGATTTGCATTGAGAGTGTAGAGTTGAGCAACTGGATTTTCAGCATGGAAGTAGACTATCTGGCCAGAAGGGTGTGTGATTTTGACAGACTTAGCAGGACAATCAATGACTGCTTTGTTGGCTACCAACCAATCCATCCCCAAAATGACATCAATATCTGAAGAGTGGAGAGCTATCAGAGATGCGTGGAATGGTAGGTTTCCAATTGTGATCTCGATGTTCTGGCCAACTTTATTGCTTTGCCAGCTAGATCCCGGTGATTTCACTAGGAAAGGGATAGACAACTGTTCGAAGTTGATTCCACTGTTGTTTGCAAAGCATTGAGAGATGAAAGAGTGTGAAGCACCAGAATCGAACAAGACTTTAGCACGGAACGAGTTCACAAGAAGTGTGCCCATTACAACCTCTGGAGATTCTTCTGCTCCCTGGGCCTTGACATGGTTCACCCTCACAGTTCTCAAGACAGACTTGTTCCTGTTGCGGGGCCTAGGCGAAGGAGTGTGTACCACCACATGATTGACCTTAGAGATAGGTAGTGATGGTAGCTTGTTTTGCGGGCACTTGTAGGAGTAGTGTTCTGGTAGACCGCACTTGAAGCATGTACTAGCAGAACGAGGAGCTGTTGGACTTGGCTGAGATGGAGCATCTCCTGAAGATACCACTGGGGTGGGAGGGAGGGCAAGAAATCCTGTCGGGCTTGGCAAGCGGATGGGCGGTGTTGGAGTGGTATATGGAACCCAAACTCTTCGTTTTTGTGGAGGCATGATAGCTTTCGAGAGATTAGCCTGTTCACGAGAGTGCTTACGAGATTCCTCAACCAACTTGCGCCCATGCTCTTCATTTAGAGCGATGTTGATGAGGTCCTCAAAATTCTTGGCCTTGACGTTGGTGAGAGCATACTTGAGTTCCGGGTTGAGACCCCTGCGGAACTTTGCCATCTTTCTCGCTTCCGTGGAGATTTCATCTCCGGCGTAGCGAGCCAGACGATTGAACTCTCTTTGGTATTCCAGAACGTCCAGATTGCCTTGTGTGAAAGAATAGAATTCCTCACGCATTTTCTCCATGAGCCCATCGGGAATGTGATGGCGCACGAAGGCTTGCTTGAAATCCTCCCATGTGATTGCCACACTAGAACCTCTCATTTCTTGGAAATTCTCCCACCAAGACATGGATTGTCCACGGAGAAGGTAGGTCACGTAAGGAACACGGTCCTCGTCAGCCACATGAGCTACCACAAGAGTACGGTTCATTTCACGGAGCCAGTCATCAGCATCCAATGGCTCGGAGGAGTTATCAAACGTGTGCGGGTTGAGCTCAAGGAACTCCCGAATAGACACGCGGACGTTGCCATTACTCCCAAGGTCTTGGTTCTGCTGCATCTGCTTTATAACTTGTGTCATCTGAGACAGCACTTTCCCCATCTCAGGTGGCAGTGTGGGTTCTTCGTCACCACTTTCCATCCTGAAGAGGATACCAAGTTTAACACAGTAACCGGATAACAAAATCCAATATAAGTGCTTAAAAGGATTACTTCAGACGGTAAGTCGACAGCATAGAACAAGGATGGAGGTTAACAACGGATTAACAGATAAGTTGTTACAACGGAAGAGAAAGATTTGTGAAGGACGATATCGAAGCAACAACTGGGAAACAGGAGACCACAAACACCTGAGGTACTACGGAGAAAACCCATCCGGGCTTCTAAAGGATCAATATCTACTGCTTAAGGAATAGAGGATCTGCTTCCGGGGCTTATTTGCCACCGTTCTCAATCGTGAGTAGGCAACATGATAAATCCTGTCACAACCACCTCCATTCCTATGGTCTAGTAGATATAACCATCCTAGAGAAAAAAGGATACGTGAAATCCTAACTTGAAAGTTTAGGTGAGAAGAGAAAAACAACGTTGCACTTCCTTACCAGAAAAAGGGAGGGTGGGTGGGGAAAGAAATAAAATGGCAGAATTCCTACTCTCACGTTTCATTTTTCCTATATAGCTACAAAATAGTTTCTAGACTCAACTGCGACCAGTAAAAGGGATCCTACAGGCAGACAGGCTCTGATACCATTTGTCGCACCCTGGTTTCTAGGGGATACTCATCGGGCCGAACTGGATAGCAGATGCTTGGATTATGGGGCATAACTGCTCCCACGTCCCAGCTTCCTGGTAGGCCTGCGCTTATGCGCGACAACACAAGCCCTGCTATTCCACCGTCGATGTAAACTATCCACTAGAGATCATAGGCACTACTGTCGACGTACTTCATACCAATCACACATGGTACGTCAACAGCGATAAACGGAATGATACCACAACATATCTCTAAGACACAAAAGATTGAAATAAGATTGCAAATAGCTCTCACTAGAGCAGAGATAGCAAATACAATCATCCAGAGGACACATGTCCCAACATAGCATCATTACATAGCAGCGGAAGCATTCAACAGGTCTGAGTACAGACAAGATCCAAATAGGCTTAAGAAGCCGGCAATGAAAAGGAAGACGGAGCCCATCCACGAAGTCTCGGATCCTGCCCGGGTCCGCTATCTACTCGTCAACAGCGTCGTCGTACTCCACGTAGTAGCCTCCATGGGGATCCTCGGAATCATCGTCTGCGTAAACCACAGCCCCAAAGGGGTCGGTACAACAACGTACTGGCAAGCAAGACTCACATTTCACCAAAGTGTAACCCGTCAACACCAAGCACAGATGCTTTGGGTTCAACTGAAGGAAGGGGATATAAAAGATGCGGCAGCGGGCTGCACTAACCAACTACAGAAACATACTATGACTTCCGGCTAACAGAAAGGAGATAAGATAGCGTATCATAACCAACTATAACTAACCACCAAACAAAACCCATCCTGGATCTCGCCCCTTATCCAAAGAAGCAATCCGAGGATAACTCACACAGTTGGATTAATGATGGTTCAGGTTATTGTGTCAATAAACCTATTACTAGTCAAGTTATTATAGTTAGGTGCAAGTTGTCTGAGTACTTGTTAGCCAGTACTTTCACCAAGTCGTCACATAACCGCGGACAACACGGCTTCTCGAGAAGATTCATCCCTGCAGGGTGTGCTCCAGTACCCGTACACACTCAAGCCACCAAATAAAACTCAGGTGGACTCGACACGACTCGAACCGTCACTACAGCCTGTCCTAGGAGCCATGGAGCTATAAGGTCCCAGCCACGCAGCCGAATACTCAGCGCAGGTGTGCAAAACTCCCGCAGGACACAACACCCCGGCACTACAGGCCTCGCCCTATATGTGTGCGTCATCATCATCATCAGTAACCATGGGAGCGACCCATTTATGCGTATGAGCCAAATGGAACACCCGAACTAAGTGTGGCTCTTCGGACAAACTGCGGATCAGATCAAAGTCGAGGGGGGTTCCATACCACCACCCGGATGCGGTGAGCACGCTCATCATGGATCAGTAGACAAGACCCTTTTCCTAATTAGAGTCGACACTAGCAGGCCTCAAAACCACGCCGGGCCTCCTGTCGGTGCCTTAACATCAAATTATTATTACCCAAGCATTCACAGGTTGTTGTTTACACATCGAGCCCATAGAACATAATAGAAATATGATAACATAAAGTAACGGGTAACAGACTCGAGCAGAAACAACCCTAAGCATGCTAGTAAGACACGGGCTCAAACAACGGGGTTATAGGAGTGGAGGTGAGGCAATATCATGGTTTCAGGGTATCATGTGATAGGATCGTAACAAAAGCAACGATACATATGGCTAGCAGAAATAGACAACGGAAAAGTATCGGTAACCAATGTTGAAAGGAACACAGTGGTTCATGTGAGTGATAACTTGCCTACAAACCCAGTAGCCTGGTACTGAGCTAGAACCTCAGAAGGGGTGTCGTAAGGATCGTCGGTCTCAACGTCGTCGTCTAACCGAGAAGAAGCAAACAGACAAAGCAGAAAGGGTAGACAATCAATATCATGGCATAGTGCACAATCATGGGGATGATGCATGTCATGTTAATAGTTGCATCAAAATAAACTAGTTGACATGGTAACACAAATTAAATGGACACATATGCAATTTTGAGTTGCATATGAAAAGCCCATGAATTTTGGGTTAGATTATTTGTTTTCCAACTAATCAACAGATGAAGGTGAATTAGTATGATGCATGGATGAGGAAAACAACAAAATAACAACAATAGAACCAATTTAAAATAGGGTTTACCAATTTAGAAATTTATTTAGTAAGTTATGGAATTTTTGGTTCCTTAAAGGGATTACACAAATAGTTGTTGTTTTCACCAATTTAAATTGTGCAAAACAAATAACAAAATTCATATTTGAAAAGAACACCAAATTTTAGTTGGATTACATGTTTCAAATATTGAAAAAGGATTTAGGATGAATTTATTATGACTTAAACAATATTAAACAAGTTTTAGATGGATTTAAAACAAGTTTGAATTTAATTGAAGTTTTATTTGTTCAAAACATAATTTCAAAATCACATTTGAAAAGTTCACACTTTGATGGTTTGAAAACATATTTTGCATGTTCAAAATTATTTTATTTTGAGCAAGTTATGATTTTATCAAATTTAAATGAATTAACAAGGATTAAATTATTTAAGCAATTTTAATTATTCAATTCATGAAACAAAATTTATATTTGAAAAGATTATGTGAAATAGCATGGAAAACATATTTTATTTTCATTATTTGGATTAATAATGAATTAGTTATGGATTTTACCAAATTGCAATTGAATTATTTGAATTCAAATTTGAATTGCATTTTGAAAATTCAAAACAGAAAACAAATGTTATAATTAGATAGATAATTAAATTTGGTGCAGTGTACATATTTTATTTTTAATATTTGGGTTTGTGAAATAAAAGTTATTAGCGTTTCAATTCTAGGGACTATTCTGTAATTAATTGGACTGATATTGAAAATAAAAAGGGAAGAAAAGAAAAAGGCACCGAGCAGTGACCTACACAGGCCACTGCCAGTGGGGCCATCTCCTGCGTGGCGCCTAGGTGGCCTCCAGGGTCCATGACAGTGGGTCCCAGCGCGGGGCGGTCAAGGGAAAAAATTGGGGAGGCAAATGCCTCCCCTGGGATTCGATCCCGGGTGCTGGGCCTTGGGCGCACGGTGCGCTAGCCACTGCGGCTGGTTCGATTTGTTGTCAGGGTTAGCTAGCGAAGGGGCTTAAGGTACGTTTTCCGGTACGTTTTTTTTAACTGAACATAACAGGTGCAGTTTCAGATTGCTGCGAGCGGACACAGGGTGCAGCCGAGCGATGCCCGCCGGCGATCGCTGCGGCGGTCCGCCGCGCTGGTGCGTGCGGCCGGGCGGTGGTCGTGCGGGCCGCTGTGCGGGCCCGTGCGAGGCGGAGAGGGAGCGGGGAAGGGGTGCGGGCGACTGCTTACAGAGATGGTTCGATGGAGGAGCAGTTCGGTGCAGGAGGAGTGCGGCCGGCGGCGAACTTGGATGGCGGCGGCGATTCCGTGGTCCCCGGCGAGAACCGTGGGCACGGAGAGGAAGAGGAAGCCCGTGCGGTTCCGTTCCTGGCCCTAGCGCGGCCGGGAGGGCACCGTGGCGGCGGCGCCTCGCCGGAGAAGGAGGCGGTGAAGGTGCTCTCGGGAGGATACAGAGGAAGGAGGAGAAGGGTGAGAGAAAGAGAAAGAGCGGCGCGAGGGAGGAAGAGGAGGAGGGAAAATTAGGGTTAGGAGGGAGGGGGTGCTCGAGGTCTTAAGGCCAGGGGATGCTCGGGATCACCGTTCCCTCCTCTGGTGCGGACGTGGCCACCATGGATGGCTCTCCGTACCGTACGGAGGTAGGAGAAGGTCGTGAGGGGGTACGGCCTTTGGCCAAATTGGGCTGGCCCCAACGTGGGCTGCCTCCTTTTGCCCCCTCTCTCTCTCTTTTTAACCTATTAAGCTTTTTTTTTCTCAGATTTTTGGGAAAAGAGAAAACAAATGGTTCTAGGGTTAGCAAAACTTTTTGGGACAAATTTTTACTGATTTATTTTTGTAACAACCTTGAAAATGAACTTTTGTTTTCCAATTATTTAATTGATGGTATTGTTTGGAAATAAATTAAATGAGTTGAGCAATTTGGTATCAACAGAAATAAATGAACCTAAGCCAAAAAATTAAGTTTTGATAACAATTTTGGTGGAAACAATTGTTGGTTTGTTTTGTAGTTTTTTATTTGAAACAGGTAACATAACAAGTATGGCAAATGATTTGAATGTTTTGTTTGGAATTTCATATAGAAAACAAATGGAACCAAATAGAAAACAAGTGCAAAGATGATGACATGATGCAATACTTGAATTAAACATGAAACAAAACATTCTAGGGGGTAGATTTTCATACTTGGGATGTTACAGGTTCCTGTGGATTGATTGGTAGAGATGGACCATGTCTCCGTGAGGGAGTAGAACCAGCAACATCCGCGGCACTCTTCTTGCGAGGGTTGCGAGGGCGCAGAGAGCGGGGGACGTCGGACTCATTTTGAGGATTGGAATCACCTGAAACATATGATGCATGGATATGGAGCATGATGATGAGTGCACATGGTCGTGGTTTGAGAGAAAAAAAATTAATTAATCAATGAATATATGTAATAGCGCCAAGGTGATAAAACAAACATGAGCACAATATTAATGAGGACAAGGCACATTATTATTAGTGTGAGTACATTATCATAGCATGTGTATAGGATTGTGTTGGTGTTCTTAGTAAAAATAGGCATGAAAATATATATTGGGCATGATACTCTAAACACCATTATTATGAAAAAACACTGTTCCAAATATCATCCGATATGCCGATTTATCGGCCGATTTATCGCTTATCGGGTGGTGACCGATAAGATAAATGAATATCGATGGAGTTTACCATTCAGACCATTTTATCGGTCAATATGCCAATAAATCAGCTGATATATCGATTTTCCAGCACTGAAACATGTGATTAATGACATCCATCATATAGTTTTTAGTATTATTGAATACAATATATCTATGTATCATAATTTAGAGTTTTTAGTGCCGATATAATATATTTTTATGGCATAATTTAGATGTTTCAGTGCTACAATTTCGGATTTACAAGAAAAATGGCCGATAAATAGTCGACCGATAAAATCGATTTATCGGCCGATAAGCCGATATATCGCTTATCATGGGTCGAGCGATAAGTTAACGATAAGCGATATCCTGAACATTGTGAAAAAATGAGGGCATAGCATACACATCATGGCATAATGAACATAATAATTTAGAATCACGACACTAGGACAATCATATCAATAATGTGGAAGTATGTTTGAACCATGGCCAAACATGAGAGAATAATGTGCAAAGTTAGGTAAAAACATAGTATCATACGGCTAGAACATGAGGAGCATATGACATCAACATAGCATGGCATAGGAATAGATGGAGCATATGACATCAAAAAATCATAACATAGCATAGCGGTATGAACCCTAGCATTAATAGATGGAAAAAAAATCTTAACACATGAACACTAGCACTAGCACACCGATAGATAGCACTCACATACACGTAATCTATAGAAAAGCCCAAAGAAAAATTACCCGAGTTCGAAGCCATCTTCAAACAAAAGGCACTAAACAATGAAGTGGTCCGATATCCTCCAAAAAGGGGCCAACGAGAAATCCGTGTGGAGGAGGTGGCGGAGAAAGACGAGGGCTTGCGGACCCATGAATTTGGGCGGTAGGGATGGGATAGGGAGGGGGGGTTGGGGAAGAGCACCAAGGGGCTCTAATGGAGGAGGAGGGAGGAGTAAGAAGGGTTATGGGGGGTTGGGTTCGGGTGTGGGGCAGGGGCGTGCGTGTAGGTGTGCGCGTGTGTGTTAGGCGCCCACCCCGGCCTGGGGCCGGGCGTGTGGCCGGCCGGGCTGGCGTGCCGTGTGTGTGGGCGTGAGGCCGGCGTGCAGCGGAGGGGAGGCCGGCATGGTGGCCGAGCGACCCGGCCTAGCCCCCGGCCTGGGGCCGGCGCGGGGCAGCGCGAGGCCGGGCAGGTGCCCGAGCGCCCCGGCCTGGCACCCGGCCTGGGGCCGGCTCGGCGGCGGCAGGGGCCGGGGTGGGGGAAGCGAGTGCCGTTTTTTTTATTTTTTTTTCGGCTGTTTGGGTTGTGTTTGTGTGTGTGTTTCCCTCTCCCTTTTTTTAAAAAATAATCTCCCAAAGCGAAATGAACCTACACAACTACCAAGCCAAAACACGCAAAAAACAAAAAAAAAAATCAATTGAAGGATTTACATGACATATATTCTAACAAACAAAACGACAAAGTGAAGCTAGTGTCTTAATAGCACATTTTCATGGGTTTGTTTCTTAGAGCAATTTTATTTGACCATGTGCACGAATGAAATGAGTATGATGACATGTATACGATGTTTTCATTTGTATCCAACGGAGAGAAAATATGAGAAACCAAATGAGCAACATTTGATACCAATGAAATATGAAAACAAGTGGAAATGCAAATGAGTGAACAACACAAATGTCTCATTGATATAAACACCAACCAAATATTGGGCGGTGGCCGTAGCCACCATGTATGAGTATGTTTGATATGTCACCGCGAAGATGTATCTTGGGTGCATTGTCGAGACTCATCATTGAAGCACATGATGTCATTTAAAATGATCATTAGGCATGATTTGTTTATTTATGCATTATAGAGGTAGTGTTGGCTCATTGATTGAGCTACACTCCCCCTATGTCTATGCGTGCATCTAGAATCCAAATAAGAGTCTATTAAGGGTGTGCATGCAAGATTTTCAATCAACTAAAATTGCTTGCACATACGATGTTGAGCTCACTCCTCAATTCCTTGATTCTCTTCACATCTAGAGGCTTGGTAAGGATGTCGGCAAGTTGATCTTTAGAGTTGACATAAGAAAGTGAGATATCACCATTGGCCACATGATCCCGAATAAAATGATACCGAATCTCAATATGCTTGGTCTTGCCATGAAGTACCGGATTGTGACCAATCTTAATAGCACTCTCATTGTGACATAAAAGAGGCATTGTCTTAATCTTAATTCCAAAATCCTTAAGACATTGCCTCATCCATAAGAGTTGAGAGCAACAACTTGCGGCGGAAATATACTCCGCTTCCGTGGAGGAGGTGGCAATGCAATTTTGCTTCTTGGAAGACCAACACACAAGGGACCTACCAAGGAATTGGCAAGCACCCGAGGTTGATTTTCTATCCACTTTGTCACCTCCCCAATCCGCATCCGAGTATCCCACAAGATCAAAAGTTGTGTTTAATGGATACCAAAGCCCATGTGTGGGAGTGTCAACCAAGTACCTAAGTATCCTCTTGACCGCAATCATATGGCTTTCCTTGGGGTTAGATTGAAATCTTGCACACAAACCCACACTAAACATAATGTCCGGTCTATATGCTCAAAGGTAAAGCAAAGATCCAATGATAGATCGATAAAGTTTGGGGTCTACCGGTATACCTTCATGATCCATAGTAAGATTCGTGGTTGTTGGCATTGGATAAGGTAGTGGTTTGGCATTGTTCATATCAAATTTCTTGAGCATGTCTTGAATATATTTGGCTTGACAAATAAAAGTCCCTTCATAATATTGCTTGGTCTCAAATCCTAGAAAGAAATCTAATTTTCCCATCATAGACATCTCAAATTCACTTGTCATTAGTTTTGCAAATTGATCTACAAAACTCACGTTAGTGGATCCAAATATAATATCATCAACATATACTTGGCATACAAAGAAATGTCCATCTACACTTTTGGTAAAGAGAGTGGGATCAATTACCCCAAGTACGAAACCACGATCCACTAAGAACTCCTTTAAATGATCATACCAAGCACGTGGAGCTTGTTTGAGGCCATACAAAGCCTTATGGAGGAAGTAGACGTGGTTAGGATACTTGGGATCCTCGAACCCCGGAGGTTGTTTAACATATACCATTTCATTTAGAGGTCCATTTAGAAAAGCACTTTTAACATCCATTTGATGCAAGATGAAGTTATGACTAGTGGCAAATGCAAGTAATATACGAATGGATTCACGCCTAGCTACGGGAGCGAAAGTTTCACCGTAGTCAAGTCCTTCGACTTGAGAGTAGCCTTGAGCAACCAATCGAGCCTTGTTGCGAATCACTTGCCCATGAGAATCTTGCTTGTTTTTTAACACCCATTTAGTTCCAATGATATTATGATCCTTGGGTCTTTCCACTAGTGACCATACTTTGTTTCTTTCAAAATTATGGAGCTCTTCATGCATAGCTTGAACCCAATCTTCATCTTCAAGAGCATCATAAACTTTGATGGGTTCAACATGAGAGACATATGAATGAAAACCACAAAACTTGAGTACTTGTCCACGAGTGGAGACACTTCTCCCCAAGCCACCAATGATGTTCTTTTGATAGAGTGACTTTTGTTGCAATCTTGATGCTTGACGAGTCATGATACGAACAAGTGCATCATCGGGATTTTCATTGGGGGGAATATCCTCATGATTTCCTTCATCAAGGCCATTGTCCACTCGTATTGGAGTTCTTGGTGACGAAGCACCAAAATCATTTCCACCATTATCATTGGGTGGATCTTGATCACTTTCTTGATGAGAGGTATCCACATCAAGGTCTTCTTCTTGCTCTTGGTCTACCATTTGATTTGTGGTTGATGTAGAGGGCTCCACTTGCGTGGAGCTAGTTCCATCCTCATTTGCCACAAGGTGTCCCTCAATGGGTATAAGTGGACCTACACCCATTCTTCCTATGGCTATGGAGGACGGTTCATCACCTACAACCTCACAATCAATTTGCTCCACTTGGGAGCCAGTATCCTCATGAAATTCCACATTCATAGATTCTTCAACACACCCGGTGGATATGTTGTAGACTCTATAAGTGTGGGAGTTCGTGGCATAAGCAACAAAAATGACTTCAAAAGTTCTAGCATCAAACTTAGACAATCTAGTTCACTTTATGTAGACTTGGCATTTGCACCCAAAAACTCGAAGATATTTGAGGTTGGGTTTGTTACCGGTTAGGAGCTCACATGGAGTCATGCCAATCATCGGACGAAGGAAGAGTCGGTTAGATAGATGACAAGCGGTGTTGATGGCTTCGGCCCAAAAGTTATATGGGGATTTGAATTCGGCCATCATAGTTCTTGCCATATCAATAAGTGTGCGATTCTTCCTCTCCGCTACACCATTTTGTTGAGGGGTGTACGCGGCGGAATATTGATGTCTTATCCCCTCTTCACTCAAGAATTCATCCATGGTGTAGTTCTTGAACTCGGACCCATTGTCACTCCTAATGGACAAGATCTTGGTGTAATATTGGCGTTGCACTTCGGTGGCCCAAGTTATGAATCTTTCTTGAGTTTCACTCTTCTTCTTGATATAGAAAACCCAAGTGTATCTTGTACAATCATCAACAATAACCAAACAATACTTCTTGCCACCAAGACTATCATATGTGGGAGGCCCAAATAAATCCAAGTGAATGCGCTCAAAGGGTCTTGTTGTGGCGATGATTGATGTCTTGGGATGATTCTTCTCATGCATCTTTCCGGCAATACAAGAGCTACAAGGACGATCTTTGGAAAAATTCACACTTGTTAGTCCTAGCACATGCTCACCCTTCACAAGAGTTTGTAAATTTCTCATACCGACGTGGCCTAGGCGGCGATACCAAAGCCACCCCACGTCGGATTTAGCCATTAGACATGTGGAGATATGTGTAGTTTCTTTCGAGAAATCCACTATGTACATACCGTTTTCCACAAATCCAACAAAGGATACTTTAAGAGAAATAGTGTGAAGGACAAGCACATGATGACGCCCAAATACACATGTAAAATTGCACTCACAAAGTTGCAAGACGGAAAGAAGATTATAGCCAAGGGACTCAACAAGGAGGACTTTCTCAATGGATGAATCCGGAGAAATGACCACCTTGCCATGTCCCAATACCTTAAGTTGTGAGCGATCACCAATAGTTACATGAGAAAATTTGAGAAGTTGGAGCTTCAAGTCTTCTAATACTTCTTTGCTTCCGGTCATGTGTGCGGAACAACCACTATCAATCATCCATGATGTTCCACCGGAGATACAACCCTACAATGAATCAACTTCTTGTTAGGTACCCATTTTTGGATGGGTCCTTTTTTGTTAGTCACAAGGGTCTTGGGAACCCAAATAGCATGCTTGTAATCATCACCATATGAGGTTCCTACATATTTTGCATAAACATGACCATTAATAGATTTAAGAAGCACATAAGATGGGTTATATTTTCCCGCAAAGTTGTTGTGAGTAGTAGTGTTCCTAGGAACAATACTTTTAGCAATAATATCAAACTCATCTTCCTCATTAGCCAACTCCCCCTCCTTCACAAAAACAATAGAGTTAGTGGAGGGAGTTGACTTCTTCTTGTAAGCCACCTTCGATGTGGAACCAAAACCAAGGCCTTCTTTACCAATAACTCTCTTATGATTACTCAAAATATCATTGAGGTTCTTTTGGCCTTGGATGCATGTGGCAAGACCTTTGTTGAGTTGTGCCTTCAACCTATTGTTCTCCTCAATGAGAGCTGCCTTGACACACAAAGGGTTAGTAGCACAAGAGTTTTCATTCACAACTCTTACTCCTTTTAAGGTTTTGAGCTCATTTGAGATAGTACGATGATCAATTTTAAGCTTATCAAAATCCTTAATGAGTTCATTATACCCTTGGTTAGTTGCATCATTTAAACTTATGAATTCCGTTACCTTAGCAAAAGCATGTTGACAATCAAGTTTTACTTTAGCTATGTCAATTGCAAAGGTTTCTTCTATGCTTTCTCTAAGGCAATGTGATTCATCTAGAGATTTCTCAAGCTCCTCAATTTTACTAGCATCATCACGAGCAAACTTTTCAAGTAACATTATTCTCTCCTCATGTTCATCAATGAGGCCATGTGCCTCACTTAATTGATCCATGATAGAGACAAAGATATATTTAGTTTCTCCTTCTAGTTTTTCAACAAAGTTTGTCAAAGGGTCTTCCTCGACACAATTTAGTAGTGAAGGAATAGAGGAGTTAGCAAGTTTACGTGTAGGAGTCACCTTTGGGGGTATACCCTTGGCCATGAAGCACTTGTGACTCGAAGGACCCTTGTGGTCATTTGGGTTGGAGAAGAGAGAGCTTAAGTTAGGAGGTACGACGCCCCTAGCCATGGCCGCCATACCTACTTGTTCGCCTTCACCATCACTCTCTTCACCACCGGATGTGTACTCAACTTCTTTTGCAATCAATGCCCTAGGAGGGCCTCTCTTGATGAAGTTCTTGGACTTAGGAGTGAAAGTGGATTTCTTGATGAGTCTTCCTCCATTCTCAATTCTACTCTTGAAGGGGCACTCGGCAACGAAGTGCTCGGAATCTCCACAATTGAAGCAAGTTCTTGCTTTCTTCGTGCTTGAGGATTCCTTCCCTTTATTCTTGGTGGCATTGGATCTAAAGTCTCCTTTCTTCCACCACTTGTGTTGAGCAAGAGCCAAGCATTCTTCATGTGATGTCCTCATTTCTTTCTCGGAGACCTCATGAGTGGATCCACCATCATCACTTGAGTCATTATCTTCATGGGGAATGACCTTGGCCTTCAAGGCAAGAGATGCTTTCTTTGCTCCGTTTACACGGGCCATGACATCATCGGAGGTTTGCTTCATGACCTTTAGAGTGATAAAAAGACCTAAGACATCATTGGGGGATAGGTCCAAATAGTCGGCCCTTGCTTGTACATTCATCACCATGTTTTCATTGTATGGCATCAAGGTGAGTAGAAATTTCTCCTTGACCCAATTCTCCGTACAATCCGTGAATCCACTATCTCTCATATCATTTACAAGAGCCTTGAGTCTTCTAAACATGTCTTCTATGTTCTCTCCATCACCCAAATGAAAGTGTTCAACTTTTCTTTGAATGATTGACCTCTTGGACCTTTGGAGGTTGACATTGCCGTCAAACATATCGACAAGACCATCATAAGCTTTCTTTGCACTAGTGAAGGACCGGATGTGCTCAACTCCTTCCTTTTCCATTGCCCTCTCCAACATGTGCAAAGCATGAGCGTTGAGTTTCTCATATATGATGTCACTTGAGCTTACATTTGCGGGGTCCTTTGGCTCATACCCTTTTTCAACAATTCTCCATATTTGCATTGAAGAGCTGCACATGTAAGACTTCATGGAAGCTTTCCAATTAGTAAAACGATGCCGATCCACCAAAGGAGGTGGACCAAGATGAGAAACATGTGGATGTTGAACATTAGGAGCATTGTTATAAGCAAAGCCAAAATAATTTCCATCACTACCATTTAATGGTGAAGATGGTACGGATGCTTCTTTAGTTGGAATGGGTTTTCCATGTTCATCTAAAATAATCTTTTCACTAGATTGTCTAGATGGAGATGTCAATTCTTTTATTAGTCCCTCCATCTTTTCTAGGAACTATCAATCATAGCTTGGATTAGCTTTTGAATCCCATCCATGGTGACGGGATCATCGGCCATCCTTACCTCCTCTTTTAGGCGGTAAAGCCTATATAAAGAGACGAGGCTCTGATACCAATTGAAGGATCGAGAGGTTAACCAGAGGGGGGGTGAATAGGTTAACTACAAATTTTAACTTCTTTTTCAAGTTAACAAGGTAATGCTCAAATATAGATTATCTAGATTATGCAACTAGGTGAACAATCCTATATGTTGAGCAAGTACAACTAGCACAAGGTAAGTATATGACTAAGCTAGTAGTACTAGTAAAGGTAAGTTGAGGAATAACCGAACATAGTGACGCGGAGATTTATCCCGAAGTTCACTTCCCAATGGAAGCTAATCTCCGTTGGAGCGGTGCGGTGCCACCAAAGTGGAACACCGAGTAGGCCTCAAATGCCACACCGTATCTCCACCGAGTCCTTCCACCGCTGTGGATAGGCTCGAATCACTATGTTGCCGTTGAGGTTGACAACTAGAACCTTTACAAGGATGAGGCACACTCCACAAGATTGGAGGGTCCTCACCAAATCCCAAGAGCCTCCAAGACTCCGAGAGGCAAGATCCACGGGCACAAAAGCACCGGGGATATCAACAAGGCTCCGAGCTCCGATGAACTAAGAGCAACAAGATTCCTAGCTCCAATGAAATAAGAATGACAAGATCCCTAAGGGATGAGTGGGTGGATTTCTAATCGACTCGGTGGAGTTGTAGATCGGGGGTGTCTCCTTCAAATCCCAAAGTATCACGAGCTTTGGTTGGGGATTTGTGGAGATCTTGTTCTTGAGCTTGAGCTTGGTCAATCAATGGTGGTGTGAGAAAGTATGGGTGAGATTGACAAAGCCAAAAGGTAGGTGGAGGCGTCCTTTCATACGTGGGTGTAATACGGCCGTTGGGGGGGGGCAGTTTTCCACCTTACAGCACCCCCCCACCGGCCTGGGGGCCGGCCTGGCCGGCCAGGGCCGGGCGCATCCCACCCCGGCCTGGTGCCCAGCCTGGGCCGGTGTGGAGCAAGGGGAGAGGCCGGCGTGGGGCGTTGGAGGGCCGGCCAGGACGACGTGGGGGCTCAGGCGAGGCCGGCGTGGGGGCAGCCACCACCCAGCCAGCCCGGCCTGGGGCCGGCATGGGAGCGAGGCGGGGCCGGCCCCCCACCCGAAGCGCCCGGCCTAGCACCCGGCCTGGGGCCGGCGGGGGCAGTGGGGTGAGGCTGGACCCCCACCCGAGCACCCCGGCCTGGCACCCGGCGTGGGGCCGGCGTGGGGCACGGCGAGGCTGGCGCCAGCCCGGACAGGCCGGCCAGGCAGGCCGGCCACCCCTTTTCTTCTTCTCTCTTTTTCCTTTCTTCTTCGTTTCTCCTTCTTTCTTCCGCATCTTTTTCCGTAAGCTTTTCTCTCTTATTGTTGCAACTTGTATGATGTTTACGGGTAGATCTTTTCTGAGTACACTTAGCAAAACACATTAGTCCATCTATATGTTGTAATCAAACACTCAAAATAGCATTTAGGAACTATGTTCTTTCAAGCAGCAATCCACACGGATCAGGGTGACGTCGTACATCGTGATCTCGAGCACGTCCTCCCTTTCGTACTTGAAGGTGAGAACGTAGCACTGTTGTAACTTGTGCATGCGGGTGAACTGCATCCACCCGCGACCGAAGAACAGGTTCTCGCCTTCCCTCACCACGTCTACATCAAGGGGGTCATTGGTGCAGTGCTCCAACTTCAACTTGAAGCAAGGGGGATCGTGGCCGGCGAGCACCTGTGATATCCTCTCTAGCCGCCGCACCTTCTTCCCTAATGGCGCGTACAGTTTGACTTAGAAGTCGGGCAGTACGATACCATCCGTCCCAGGGCCGTCGCCCCCACGCAGTGCACGCCCACGGGGAGCACATCCACGAAACTCTTGTCTCCGTGGCCTTCGCGCCCACACCCTCCGAGCCCATGGGGAGCTCTGGTCATGGTTGTGATTTAACTGTCCATAGTAAATAATTCAACAAAGGATTTAATTATACTTGATAAAGAATTCAACAAAAAATTTAATTGTACTTGGTAAATAACTTAACAATAGATTTAATTGACCATACTAACAACTTAGGGTTTCCAATCTAGATTTCCAAAATAGCAACCTAATACTAACAATAGATTTATTTGACCATACTAATACTACTACACCACCACCACACAAATAACAACATAATTACCAATCTAACAAATTATGATAAATTTAGAACCAACATTGAACTAGGTTTGCACTCAAATAGGGTTTCCAAAACTGAACAATTTATTTCCAAGATACCAAGAGATTAGATGAACTAGGGATCGAAATAACTACGGAATGAAATGCGAGCATTTAAGCCAACAAATCACAGGAAAAGGAGGGGAATACCTTGAGAACTCAAAGGGAAACCAAAACACCAAGCAATAGGCATCCATGTGCGAAGTTTGTGAGTGGATTTGAGAGGAAAGAGGGAGAGGCGGTGGGTCGCACTACGTTCTTCAAAGAAATGAAAGAGAAAGTAGTGGACGGTTTGAAATCTGGAGGGGCGCGGCCGGCCGTTTCACTTATTCGCAGGTACAAGGCCCTAATAAAAACAGGAAATCGCGGATTCAAATCTCAATAAAAACGAACACAATAGGCTCGTAAAAATGCGTGTCTCATAAACCCTAAACGCTCACATCTCACATGAGGCATGAAGCACTAGAGTGGGCTAGTGAAGATAGTGGCTTCGCTCACACCAACATTTCTTCGGACTTGGGGCCAGGAAGCGGGTGACACGGTATAAGGCTGGTGCCAACGCAGCCCGTAAGGGGGGGCGTTAGTGGGCTTACCGCCCGCCTCGGGGCGGTAGCAGGCGGTAGGGCGGGCGGTAGGGGGCCGACGGGCGGTGGCTGGGTCGCCCGTCGATAGGCCCATCTCGCCTCGGTTACCGCCCGCGTAGGCGGGGCGGTAAGGACGGCCTGGGGCGGTAGGGGCGGGCGATAGGGGCGGTAGGCGGGCCGTTGCGTTGGCGGGCCGGGGCGGTAGGAGGTGACGTCATTTTTTTTTGTTTTTTTTAATTTCTGTTTTAATGATTAATTCATAACTTTTGTTTTATAACCACAAATGAGTTGAAATAAATTTCTATAAACTTGAATTTTCACATACTTTCCAACAGTACCATTTTGTAAACTTTTCCACATATTTATATTTTTGAAGTTTGAATAATTTCTTAATAGTGGTTTAATGTTATTTCCAAAATATAAAATAATAAAATTGTAAAACTTATTCAATTTAAATTTTAGTGACATTCTATTAGTGGAATATTATTTTTAAATGTCATTACCACTTATTTTCATATTTTATACTTATAAGACATAAGTGATTTATTAATAGCAGCTAAAAAAATATGTGTTGACGTGGAGGAGAGAGAAAAGCTGATGTGGCAGAGAGAGAAGCTTATAGCCCGGGCTATAGCCCGTGCACTGGCACCGTGCCCGTGAGAGTGGCGTGAGAGTGGTGAGAGAAGGTGACGTGGCGGGGCTATAGCCCGTGAATAGTGGGCGGTGCATTGGCACCAGCCTAAGCTTTGGAACATCGGTGGAAAGTTATGTTGCTTTGCTACTGAATCAAACAACCAAATCACGAGGCGAAGATACATTGAAGCTGTTTTTTCTGTACTTCTAAAATAATAATTGTAGAACAGCCGAACGCGACGCTGGGTCCTCGTCTCACGGAGCCCTCGAGGCCTTAGCCTCCGTCAGATCGTCGATCAGGCGGCGGATATCGTGCCACGACGACCCGTTCTCGCAGATAGCGGTGCGCGCGCTCTCCGCCAGCTCCTGTGCCCTGGCCCTCATCTTCTCCCGCCGCTCTCCGCCCTCCATGAACTCGGCCACCGCCCGCCCGATCGCCTCCGCCGGCACGATGTCCGCGTCTTCCACCCTCACGCTGCGTTTGCCGCCGTCCCACACGCGCGCGCCGAACGCCGCCACCTCGGTGACCAGCCGCTCGTTGATGAACTGCTCGAACACCAGCGGCCACGTCAGCACCGGCACGCCGGCCGACGCGGCCTCCAGGACCGAGTTCCACCCGCAGTGCGTCACGAACGCGCCCACCGACGGGTGCGCCAGCACCGCCAGCTGCGGCGCCCACCCGCGCACGACCATGCCGCGGCCAGCGACGCGCTGTTCCCACCCTTCCGGTACGTCGGAGTCGCCGGAGCGGACGACCCACAGGAACGTCTGGTTCGATGCCTCCAGCCCCAACGCAAGCTCGCGGACCTGGCGTGAAGAGAAGTGGGACCAGCTTCCGAAGCAGACGAACACCACAGACCCGCTCGGCTTGGTGGACAGCCACCGCAGGCAGTCTACGTCGCCGTCGCCGCCGCGGTGCACGGCTGAGTGGGACGGCTCGCCGACGGGGCCGACGAAGTAGGCGCGGCGCGCGTCTACGCGGCTGAACTCGTCGCAGTAGGGCCTCTCCAGGTCGACGAAGGTGTTGACGATGACCCCGAAGCCGGCGAGCTGGCCCGCCTTGATCCGGTCCCACGACATGGCGAGGTGGTCTTCCTGGACCAGGAACTCCGGGAGTTCCGTCGCTGGGATGGCGATCTCCGTTCCCCCTGGCATCCCCGGCACGGACACCGGCGGACCCGCAGCGCCGCCGGCACGGACGATGTCGGGGCGTAGGGGGTGGAGGTTGTTCATGGCGAGCTGCGGGAAGACGCCGACGGGGTGGAAGGTGAGGCGCGGGATGCCGATCTCGGCGGCGATGTCCGTGGTCCGCCAGAAGGGCGCGTCGGCGACGATGGCGTCGGGGCGATGCTCCCGGAGCAGCTCCTCGTGGATGGGCTGCGCCAGGTCCACGGCGTAGTGCACCCGCCAGGCGTCGTGCGCGGGCGCGTCGCCGAGGCACTCCACGCCGGCCCCCAGCCCAGCGTCCGGGAACGGGTAGAGGAGCAGGCGCACCCCGGCGCGCGTGACCGTTGTGGCGATGAGCGCCGCGTTGGCCGGCGTCACCACCATGGTGGCGTCCACCTCCGCCGGGCGCGCGGCCACCATGCGGCACGCCAGATCGGTCATCGGGATGATGTGTCCCCGTGCGAAGAAGGGCAGGAAGAACACCCGCAGCGGCCCGTCGGCGGCGCCCGCACCCGCCATGGAGGTGAGAGTAGACTTGGCAACTGCTCTGTGCGGAGGAGATTTCATCACTCGGGCCGGGGCGTTGCGGCTTTACACGGAAAACTGATGGATGCATGCATGGATGCGTATCTCCCGCGGCGGCATGGACGCATCGTCGGATGGTTGGGAACTACAATGTGGCTTCTCCACGATCGACCTGGACAGCCGGATGTCATGCGAGTTCATCTTCAGTGCGTGTTTCTTTGTTCCTAGCGTTTTTTTTTCTTCCTGACACAGCAACCATCTCCAATAAGACTTTGCAGATAAAAAATACAACCCCCTCCGTATTTTAGTGTCTAACACTTAGTGTCTACGTACGTTTTGCTTAGAACTTACATTTTGAGAGTACTCACCAAGGGTGGACCAAGAGCTAGGCAATTAGACCCCCAAACCGGATCCATTTTGGTCTGCATACCGGGATTTGGTCGAAAAACTCATCCCAACAGTCCCCCGCAAACGGATCGAGGAGGGTGGATATACCAACTTTCGACCAAACACGGTCCAACTTTGATTCACGTCTGGTCGAGTCCGCGGACGACGCCGCGTCCTACCTGGCCCACGTGTCACGCGGGCACGGCCGCTACGTCTCCCCGCGGCCCATATGGAAGCCTCTCGACGCTGCCTCGCCTCCCTTTGACCGGTACTATTAAATGGTACCATGTCGCTTTCGTCCCCACTCTCGCTCTCGAACAAAACCCTAGTTACCTTCCCGCCCGGAGACATAGCGAGCGACGCGAACCGGCGTTTTTGTCGCCGAGCGACGACGTCGGTCCACATTTCTGTGGACACTGCGTCCCTTTTCTAGCAGGAGCGCACCCCGCCACCGTGGTCGGCGGTGAGGCTCCTAGTGGGGTGGCGCCTAAGCTCGCGCCGGATCCCCGTGCCGCAGGTGTCCCAACTCTACAACATTCAGGATCAGTCCTCGGACTCCGACGGAGAGTACCTTGGAGGCCTCGACAAGGAGGAGGAGGAGGAGGAGGAGGAGGAGGAGGAGGTAGGGAAGGAGGATGAGGAGGAGGCACCGCCCGCCGGACGGAGTAGTCGCAGGTGGCGGACGAGGAGGCCCTCCGTCGCGCCCTCCACGCATCGGAGCATGAGGAGTTCCAGATGTGGCCAGATCTGGAGGCTTCACTCCAGGCCTCCGTCGTCGATGCTGTCCCATGGTCTCCGTGGGAGGACCGTGTGGCGGCACAGGGCTGGGCGCCTACCCCGGGGTGACCGGAGCCCGAGTATGTCATCCTCGAGTAGGTGGCGATGGGCGACGACGTCGGCCACGGACGCCAAGAAGGGCCACGACGTCGGCGACTACGACGCTGGCGGTGGCATTGGGCGAACCCTAGCAGTAGTAGCTAGGTTTTTTTTGTTAATATTTTTTTATTTTTGTGTAAGATGAACTGGCCTTCGGGCCATATGAATGAAAAATCCCTAGCTACTATGCGGGGTACTACTCCTCGGTTTTCATTTACTTCGCGTTTTGTGTTTAGTCAAAGTCAAATTTTATCAAGTTTGACCAAGAATATAGAAGAATATATCAAAATCTACAGTACCAAGTGCACATAATATGGAAATATACTTTATGAAGGTTCTAATACTATAGATATTACATTGTAAATATTGATTTTTTTTCTAAATATTTGATCAAATTTAACAAAATTTGACTTTGACTAAACCCAGAATGCAAAATAATTGTGAAACGGAGGGAGTATCTAGTATGCATGTTTTTTTTTGGATTTGGGGGAGGGGAGGTTAGGATGGGGCGGACCAAATGCACTGTCCATCTAGATTTTGGTCCGCGGACTGTCCCAAGAGGATCAAAATCGGTCCGATTTGGGGGGGGGCGTTGGGTTTGCTCTTAGGTCATTCCTCAAGTTACGTGAACAGACACAGCTGAAAACTAACGCAGGCCGTTGTCCTATGAACTTTGCGGATAGAACCCTAAAGGATGAAAACAATACAGAAGCATCCTTAGGATTTTCTGCACCATCGAAACCAGCGGCCCCGGCGCAATTCCAAGCTGTCAAGACGCACGTCAGAAGGGATGCCAAGTCTCTGACATCTCCAGATTTGAAGAAGCACCATCTCCAATAAGACTTTATGAGTCGATGAACGGACCACTGCAAGCAACGAGTCACATGCTGTTGTGGCACGTCGACCGGGACATCCCCGTGCTTATCTTGGACCTAGATGCGCCGCATCTCATTATCGAAGTCGGGGGAAAACGACATATCCACCACTTTTGAACCAACATCCTCGCTATAGAGCAACCCCCTCGTCCTGGTCGCCAATGCGCCGCGAGAAACGACTAACGCCAGCGATACATCAAGAAACTAATCTCGCCAGATTAAAAAACGAGGAGACGACCAAGACACCTACTTTATGATACCGATTAAAGCACCATCGAGATGGGGAAGAAGCGAGAGCACATTATTTCAATGCACGGTCGTCCCACCTAGGCTACCTGCTCGCCAAAGTCGAATTACCGAGGCGCCCATTCCTTCTGGTCGCCAGATCCGCGGACGGAGGAGGCAGGGACATGCAGCCTCGCCCAGCAGAGGGAAGGGACAGAGTGGTCGCCGCGCGTGCATGTGTGGCTTGTCCTCGCTTCTACAGTACTCCCTCCGTCCTGTGTATAGAGCACATATAGCGATTCTCTAGGACCTAGGTAGTCATTCATTGGGGTTTAAACATTACATGCATTGGCGGAGAGAGGTGGAGAGAGCCAGCCACCCACTAATTAGATGAAAATTAATGCAAAATGTGCCTAATACATGGGACTACATGTTTTTGGTATTGTGTCCTATACACCAGGACGGAGGGAGTACCTACGATTGGCCATACATTTCTTGAATTGAACTAGTTTATCAAAATTAATTGAGCACATCTGCTACAAATATGCACATGCACTCAAGAAAACTGTTTATTTTTGCGAACACCTCTTCTACTCCAACGTTCTATGAGATGCGACCAACCCGCGTAATCTAATGTCGCGATCCAAGGACCATGCAACACGCATGTCCTCGAAGAAGGCCGACTGGCTAAATCCTTTCGATGTGTGCACCTTCACAACCACCATCCACTACGTATTCTCTTCCACGCTAGGCACCTCCTCTTCCCAGATCAGGTCATCAACGTCCTCGCATGAAAGAATGTCGTGTTCCTGTTGTAGCACTGAACCTTTCGCGGAGCGCCCTTCAGGTTACCAAAATGCAAATAACCAGTGCGATTCAACTATGTACTCAGTACAATATGATACAACCGCAGAATTATAGGTAACGAAACTTTACAAATGAAAGAGTCGCAAAGTTGGATTGCTAGACAAACTACCAGAACATATGCACAGCACGAAGAAGCGAAAATAAACACCACCCAGTAACTTCACGGGTAGTATACCCGCCCGGCACCCACCACTCCACAGGCAACTCGAGCTTTTGTGACGGCAGAGAAGAGCTCGCATACCCTGGTCCGCGGACCTCCTCTTTCCTGTGTGCGCGGCCACAGATGATACAGAACAGCCAGAACGTTTCCATGACCTCAGGGAGACGGTAACAGCAAAAGCTTTGCAATGCTAAGCATCGTCATTGTCACCACAGAAATCATAACCTCACGTCGCTCGACAATGCCAGGAGCTGCGAAAGCTCTAACCGGCGCTCAATGCCTCGGATGTAGTGGCCCAGCAGCATACACCTGAACAACCATCGCAGGCATAGACGATCAGAGTTCAGCCTCCGACATATCAATATGCAACACAAGAAAAGAATCCTATCGATCCATTCGTATTACCAGAACAGGAGACGCGCAAGATGATCCCGAGGAATAGATATGAGGGGCTGAAATGGGAGCGACACATCCTCCACCAGTTCAGCACGGTCATCATCTCCATTTCCGTAGTTTAGGGTTCCACCAGCCATGTTGTCCGGCGGCGGAGGGGGCTTTGCATGCATCTTGGGGGAGAGAGTTGCTAGAAGACCATGTACCACCGAATGAATAGCTTCTTGCACACCGGGGCAGGAAGGTTCCGAGAGTTCGATAACCTGTAAAAACAGTTAGTAGCTCAAATCAGACACAAAATAGGCACCCCACTTCTCGTGAGAAGCTTATCTAGTTTTGTGGAATGTTGATTTGTTCAACTAAGCGCCCATGAGGCCATGAGAAGCACCTAATAGGTATGTAGAAACAAGAGGAAACATATTACTGCTAGATGAAAAGGTCCTAGACAGAACAAACCGTGTCAGGTGATAACGATCTCAAGTAATTGAGTAACTCATTTTTGTCTTCTCCAGCAAACTGTTGCATCTGCAGGGAGGAATTTTTCCTCTTGAGTTCATGCAGCTCCTGAAAGATTGAAAATATAATAAAAATCAAATGAAAGTCTCCAGCAATGGTCAACAAGTGAAAGATCAAGTCAAGAAGATTATAAAGAACAGAAACAGGACCAATTTCTCGCTTACGAGAGTAAGATGACCTCGGATATTACAGAAACTAGCATATCTTGCATAGACATCCTCGACAAAAAAGGTAATTTTGTAA
Source organism: Alopecurus myosuroides (assembly GCA_028641055.1). Classification (NCBI taxonomy): domain Eukaryota; kingdom Viridiplantae; phylum Streptophyta; class Magnoliopsida; order Poales; family Poaceae; genus Alopecurus; species Alopecurus myosuroides. The sequence continues at coordinate 64,033,399 of CM054063.1, forward strand.
AAAAAAAAATGCGCCGTGGATCTGAGCATAGGAGGTCCTTGAACTTTAATAGCTAATGTGTAGGGAAATAAAACATCCATCTAAAAGTGAGAAGTCTACTACTCCCTCTGTTTTACTATATCTATCCCAGCCCACCATATGCGCAGACAATGGAAGCACTAATGCAAGAAAAGTGTTCCTGTTAACCATTTAGTCATTCCAAAGCAAATTAACAGGGGTATAGAGTGAAATCAACACAATAACTACACTCTTTAGTTCCCAGTGCAAAGGCATTTTGAAACAGTGTATCCCAAGACTGAGGACAAATATAGTGAAAGGATGGCGTAACAACCATCTGGGATTGCAAATTAGGTATGAGATAGATGTTACCTTTTCCATGGAATCCAAGCGAGACTGCAATTGGATAATATGTTCTTTTGCTTGAGTGTTTAAGTTCTCTAGTCCACCCATCTTTTCCAGGTATAATTGGTCATCCCTATTTTCTGATTCATTGGTCAATTCACCATCTTCTGACAATCTCAAAGCAGCCATAGGTCCTCCTAGATCAAGGTCACTGTGACTATGTTCAGTGTTGTATCTTTCCTTGCATTCAAACTCACCATCAGACAACTCTAGTGTTCTTTCAAGAGAGAGCCTGTATTCAGCATTACACAGAGTGTACCTGAAAGAGAAATAAAGTAACTGGGTAATAATCATTCCTGGTACACTCAAGCATGTTTATCATCCCCATGAGTAGTCGATGCTAACCAAATGCACATATAAGCAAGCTAAAAAGACCAGGAGGCAGGAGCTGGTTCAGATTTGCTGTAATAGTGAGAGTAATTGAACAAAACAAAGTGTTCAATATCACTAAAACAGCCACCTGATGGTGTTTCCAAATGCAGACCTTCGATAAATTTTGGAGGGGCATGAAAGACATCAAGCAATATTTGCACATTATATGTGACAAATATCTAGGTATAGAGGAAAAACCTTGTACCAACATTAAATTATGTGGACAGAGAAACTATGCAACAAGATTCAGATTTCATACTTTGCAGCCTCAAGACACGCTTTGACATGTGACATGTTTGAATCAAAGTGCCGCAAACTGTCGTAACAACTGTGCAAATTACATTGACAAGTGACCTCGAATTTCGATTTCCTACTCATAGATATACTACAATCAACGCAACAGCAGACTACCAGCCTACCACTAATGGCATGCTTCTCCAGTCCACCTCACATAATTCATTGACCTACATAGCACATCAAGTCGTTTCCTACTTGTATATGCACACAACTGCAAAACGTGACCATGCCAAAAATGTGACTTTTCTTTTGACCAACCAGATCAAATTCAACTATGAAAAGGTATGATTCAGGAGAAAAGCATACCCTGTCATAATTGAAGATATCACCAATTTGAAGAAGGGGTCCCAAAGGGCCTCCACGACAACACTGAACTGATCAGACGGAAGCAGACCGAGCATGCCTGAAACGGTCCTCTTCATTGCATCCACGGTTTCAGGAGGAACATCTCTCTGGACTACACTTAGATCCAGAGGCTCCACATCTTTTATCAAGTTCCAAAGCGAAGATTTCTGCAAACAATACAAGTTCATCATGACAATGAATAGTAACAACAGAGCAACTCGATAGGACTAAAAGGTGACAGTTCTATCTAGATAAGTTCTCCAGTGGAAGAACACAGGAATGTATTCTTCGTCACTGAAAGCTAAATGACTTCCTCCCACTTGTCTGGAGACATCTCAATCTACACAGGTAATTCCAGCTGATATCCACATGGTTTTGGTAAAGTTATGTTAAAATACAGAATTAATAACGACGAGGAAGAATTTTTATGTACTAGAAGGAACAAATTAAAAACACACGCTCGCTCCACGGAGGAGCATCTGTGCTCACCTCGGGGAACCCGTGGAGATGTCTCCCCCGCGCGTGGAGCTCGTCGGGCGACGCCGCCGAAGAGGCCGCCGCGACCACGACCCCGAGCCTCCTCCGCCGGACGCCGCCCGCCGCTACGGAGGCCGGTGGAGGAACGCGCAGGCGACTCCGGGGAACGGATAGAGATGCCCCGTGCGGCGGCGCGCGGATGCCAGCGGAGATCGGCATGCGGGGACGGGCGGGCGGCCGTCGCCGGCGGCGGAGTATCTCACGAAGTTTGGTGCTTTGGTTGGTGGTGGTGGAGCGGGCGGGCGCCTAGCTGGACCCAGGATAAGCGCCACGCTGGTGTCACTGCCGAGTGGGCCCAGCGGTGCGTGACTCGTGGACACGGTCTGGCCTCCCCACGTTTGGCCTCGCGTGGACCGTCGCGTCACGTTCACCCGCGTGTGTCGTCTACTGCGCGCAGGTCGAGTTCCCGTGTACCGCGCAGGTCGAGTACAGCCAGCATCACATGGGTGCACACGCCGTTTACTAATTTACTCTTTTTTTAAGTCCTTGGAAAGTATATTTTCTAGAAACACGAAGTATACAAGGTACACGTTGACACACACAAGCACATACTCTTCCTTAAAAAAAACAACTCCCTCACACATAGACTATGTATGTGGGTTAAATTAAAATGATAACAAGTGTGGCTTATAAAAGTGGACGGAAGGAGTATATGCATATATTCGAGCAATATCCGGGTACCTTATATTAAAAAAGTCTAAAGTCATACAAATTCAAGATTAACAAAGTGGAACGATGTCTTGGATTATAACTACACCGCTAATCATCCATCCTATGATTCGTTCTCATGATTATTATGATTATCGATTCACCGAAAACTATTCTTTCACTTTAAGTGTGTTTTTTTCAAATCGGAGGGAAGCCCCGACATCTACATCAATCCGGCATACAACCTTTTATTAAAATATTTCATTAGTAGTATAAAGTATTGCAATCAACAATCACATCAGTTCGATACAAAAATCAACCAAATGAAACAGATTTTTGCAACACATAAACAGAAACGGTGAGAGAACCGCTTCTTTCCTCCCGTGTCGCCCCCGCACGGGCGGCACCGGAGGGAAACCCTAGCCGCCGTCGGCCAGGGCCCCTCCTCCTCTCTCCCCTTTGCCTCCGCCGGAGGACGCAGCCGGGCAAAAAGCTCGTGCCGCCGACGGCGGAGGCGGGGATCTCTCTCGCATACGCGCCTCATCGTGAGGCCCGACGGCTAGGGTGGCGGCGGTGGCCCAGGACGACATGGCGGCGAGCGGAGGGCGCGTGGTGGCGGTGTGAGGGATGCGATGGTTGTTGCGGAGCATGTCCTTCTGCCACTCTTCTGGTTGTCGCCCATGGCAGCAGGACACGATCTGGGCCTTGGCGGGCCTGTGCGTGGCTGGCTCGGGGCTTCGGCTCCGGTGCGGTGGCGCAGCAGCGTTGGTGGCCGGCTGCCATGGGGGCTCCTCCTCCGAACTCATGGTTGTTGGCAGTGGAGCCGGTGGTGAAATGGTGATGCGCATTCTTCCTCGACGGTGAGATCGACGGTGCCCTCTCCTTCCTGCGTGACGTCTCAATCCGTCACCTTTTTCTCGGTCACCAACTCGAGTCAAGCGAGCTGTCGGAGGCGCAATCTATGGTCGGGTGAAAGCTCAGCTCGGCGATGGCCGACGCTGGCCACGGCGAGCGTTACCTCCTTGGGGCATGGTCAAGACCTCGGATTGTGCCTCCCTCTACTCGGGTGATGGGGGAAGCCCTAGGTTCGGTTCACCGGATCGGGCGGCGACGACGCCATGGCGACATGGTCTTCTTGAAGATATCGTCAAGGCAACCCGGAGTGAGGTTGTTATGATTGGAGATGGGTCGAGAAGAAGTGGTCGTCGGTGTTGGTCGCCGCTCAGGACATGAGCCTCAGGAGCGCAATGTACATCATGGTGGGCGCCTCTTCATCACCATCCTCCTCAAGTTCGGTTGGATCCTGCCATCTCCACGCCGACTCCCTCTAGGCGTATGAGGAGTGCTACGTTGATCGGGTCTGCGTTGGAGTCGGGGTCGTGCGGTGGTGGTATCTCCCGTTGATCATGACGCGGTCCGGCTGCTCAGTGCCTCATATCCTCACCTTTGATAGGATCTTGGGCAAGGCGAGTTCTCTCCTTCGGGTCGTTGTAGAGTGCGTTGTTTACCGACCGGTGTGGTGTTTGTGGTGTTTGTTTGTATCGGGGTTGCCATGCATTTGGCGTTGTACCGACCGTCGGCCTTTTCTTCTATGAAATCGATACACCTTCCTTGAAAAAAAAACAAATGAAACAAGTAGACCTCATGAAACTAGCCACCCCTTAGTCTACTAAAAAATGTCGCCACCCAACCCAGCTGATAGAATCATGAGCAACCGTCAGCAGCCATCTGTAGTCAGAAGTCGTGACATATCACGAAAGAAGGTAGGCCCAATCTTTAATCCTCTTGAAACTAACCAGCTAGTTGCACTGTCCAGCTTAAAAGAACTAGCATGTCGGCATGAGTCGAGGTCCCTCTAACGGGCGCGGCCATGATGGGTTATCACCAACGAGTACGATGACAAGGCTAAGCTTGACACCAATCTGCGTGAGTAGGGAGGTCCAGAGGTGTAGACGGGCTAAGGATGCAAGTGGGTTGGGTCGTGGGGGGTTCAGACAAGTTGGAGAATTCTGGGGTGACGCAGACTAGCCGGGCGACAGCAGAGTGGGGCCCCACGGGTGTTCCGTAGGGTTGGAGATTTAGAGTCCAAGTGGGGATTTTGATTCTATGGAACAAGCCATCAAGATTCGGTTCCAATTCAGCTCGGGTTACCCTTTCTTTGTTCTACATGTTTTCCACGCAAGCGTTTTACATAGAATTAAATGTGATATGGATTTCCGAGAAGTTTACGGTTTATTTTTCGACCTAACAAAAGTTTAAGGATAAAGTGTGAACGCTTCTCAACAAGTTTATGGATGAAAATTGGACTTAATTCATTATGATGTCAAAAAATAGAACACCAATTACAACATCACATGCACTTCTAACTGGAAAGTCTATCTACAATGTTACCCGCCTTTACACATTTGTAGCTACTTATTTTTCAAACGAATTAATGAAAATTCTCTCTAACGTGAACTGATCGTCGTTGGAAAAAATAGCCCAAGGCACGAGGATGATTTGGGAGTTTGTTCCATTCTTTCTTTTTCATAAACGCGCGAGAATGCACTCGTGTTTTTTTTATAGATGGAAGATAGATTTGGTTCAGTTTATAAGGAAAACCGGAGTTTGTTCATTTCTTTTTCGCGATGGATGAGAGATTGAATTTCCAACTACGGGAATCAAGAATAGATGAGGGGTAGGGAGTAAAAGACTACGCTAAGTGTATACAACCAAAATTATGAACTATATTTGTTTAGCCACTGCAAATTTTATTACCTCGTCACCGATTAGCTCTTGCTCTTTGTGACATAAATGGACCACATGGCTGACTGGTGAATCCCTTTCTTTAGGGTAGAGCATGCGACGGTTCAATATTTGGCATGCATCGTTTGAAATGGCCATGTACTCATATAGCTAAAATTTAAAATCTATTCCATAAGAACCAAGTCTTGATGTTATGATTGTGTGCATCAATCGATGTAGAGCCCGGATGTTATTCTCCTTTTTTGAAGAAAAAAAATGGATGTGAAAGTATGGAGGGCGGAAAATATCCGGTGATACAATACCTCATATGATACCATGATACCACTCTTCAAAATTCAAATTTTCAACTCTTATAAAAATTCAAAAAAAAAATGGGGTGTTTACAAGATGTGTCTCAGCATTACCTAAAATTTTCAGAGCCAAATTCAAACAATACACGTAGAGAAAAAAAAAGACAAATTTCCACGTGAATAGTGTCATTTTGTGATACTATTCATGCTGTATTTGTCTTTTTTATTTCTCGGCGTGTATTTCAAATTTGGTTCTAATTTTTTTACATCTTGCAAATACCCACATTTTTTTTTGGAATTTTTGAGACATGAAAATTTGAATTTTGAAAAGTGGTATCTTGGTATCATTTGAGGTGTTGTATCACTGGATATTTCCCCGGAGGGATGGCACCGCACCCAAATACAAACACAAGATTCATGTGCTCAAATCTACACACATATTGCGGTAATTTAGCACTAGCAACATCATATGATGTCCTAACAGCGGGCGTGCTTAAACATGTGCTGTCAGTCGTAAGTCGTAACGAGAGAAGAAATGCATTACGAGTACGTGCACAATTCCTTTAACACGTAATCTCCATGAAGGGAAACATCATCACAAACTCGTGGATATGTATTGTAAAACAAATTATGGATCAAGGAGAAACGTAAGCCGTGTTGGTTGGTTTAGCACGCGAGCTTTATGAGCCGTGTTGGTCAGTTGATCGCTGGGTCAAACGTGTAGGGAGGTGGCAGATGGTTGTTGGGTATTCAGTGCTACAGGCGGCTAGCTGGTTTGGTTCTGTCAACAATACATTAGTGATTTGTCAAAGCTTAGCTATACTTTACTTGTACAGAAAAATGCCAACTTAATTAGCTAGTGCTAACCAGGGAAGCTTGTTCTTTGACCTGTCATCTTTTTTATGCGATGACACGTGTGTATTCAGTACAGACGATTTATCAGCAAGAGATTCTTGACCTGCCGTCAGATTGACAATATATAGTCACCAAAACAAAATAACTGGAAAAGACGATCTGCGTTCGTTGACATATTCATAATTTCAAAACCAACCATTCCTGATCAGCTCCACATTTTTGGGCACACACTTGTGTCGAGTGTTCTCAAATATGATTTTGCTACTCAACCAAGTGCCAACGAATTTTCGACAGCTGGACCTTGACCCCCCGTGTCGCACCCAGGCGACACCGGGGCGATCCCCTCGCGCCGCCGCCAGCCTCCTCCCACCCGTGCCCCTCCTCGCCACTCCTGACGCCGGCCTGCGCGCCGCGGCGGCGGCGGCCTCCCTGTTGTCATACAACTGGTTGCGGGGGTGCTCTTCTTCTATACGTCCCACGCGGGCGGGTGCCGGAGCCGACTGGGACGGTGACGGCGGTGTGTCAGCGCCGGAAAGCCGGAGCGGCGGCTCCGAGTCCGCGCGAGCTTCTGGGTGGCAGATCCCGGGCCCTTGCGCCCGGATCTGATTCGTGGCGGGCTGTTGTCCTGGCCGTGTGGGCGGCGGGTCGGGGACGCCGGCGGCGCATGCGTGGGCGCTCGGTGCGCGAGGTCCTGTGTGGCGGCTCGGCCTCTTGTCCTCGATGGCGAGGAGGTTCAGCGTTGTGGTGTTGTGGTCGCCCTTGTTCTGGATGTTGAGCGTTCGGTGGAGCTGGTTGTTTCACGGAGCAGCAAAGCGTAGATGTGTGGCCGTCCGATTGCTCCTCGCGATGGAGTGGCGACCGTTTGTCTTGGCAACGACGATGCTGGTGCTTGGTTGCGGAAGCGTGGTGGGCTGGTCGGTTTTCGCAGTGGGCGGGAGGAGGCAGGGCCTCGTCGAGCGAAAGCTCTGTCCCGTCTTTTGGTCGTGATAGGCGTTGGCGACGCCTTCGGTGCCGTTCCTCTTCTTGGAGACGCTGTCGTGACTTGGTGTTCGCCTCCCGCCGGGCCACTCCGGGGGAAGCCCTAGATCTTCTCGGGATCAGACGATGATGGCTTTATACGTCATGCTCCCCCTTGGGGGCATCGTTCTTGGAGTGAGGACCGGCCGGAGGGACTGGAGGGAGGCGGTGGTGCTGGGGTGCGGGTGTCTGGTCTGCGGTGGAAGCGGTGCTATGGTGTTCGCGTCAAGACTTCTGTGGCAATGATGGCGAAGATGAGCGATTCTTAGCTCTTCTTTAGAGTCGGCGCTATGCTGTCTTCACGCAGGTGGTGGAGCTGCTCGTGAGTTGTGGTCGTCTGTTTGGCATAGGCCGGTGTGGACTTCGCGAGGCTGCTGTGGTGAGGTCTTCTTGAGAGGTTGTCCCTCCGGTGAAGTCAGAATCGTCCTCGGGTGCGTGATGATGGAGTCGCCCTCGGTGGTGTGATGACGGAGTCGCCCTCGTGTGCGTGATGATAGCGTCGCCCTTGTGGGGGTGATGTTGGAGTCACCCTCGAGTGCGTGATGACGGAGTCGTCCTCGGTGGTGTGATGACGGAGTCGCCCTCGATGTTTTGATGATGACGCCGGCGAGAAACCTCGATGCCGACATCGTCCTTAGCAGCGTGTGTGTGGTTTGCTCCTGGTAGCCACGGTGGCCGTGTGTGCCCTCGTGTCGGTCGTGCTTCTTGACGGTCGTCGAGGGTCTCTGTTTCGGTTTTCGGCCTGTAATCCGCTAATTAACCGGCCACCTCTCTTTCTTTATTAATTAAGATGGCAAGCCTTTTGCCTCGTTCAAAAAAAATGATTTTGCTACTCTATTTTATGGCCGGTCGAAGAAGTCAATCATAAAAAACCATAGTATGATCTATCATTGAGATTCTTAATTTTTGTTTGTGGGGTTCTAATCGTTGAGATCTGTATGAGTACAAACAGATAAGAAGATACCCATATGGATAAATGTGAATATGGTTCCAAGGCATATGATAGTTTTTTTTAATTATCTGTGGACTAACAAATGACTATTTTAAATCCGACTATAATTTTTCGTCGATAAGCCCCTCTATGCTTAGAAAACAAGCCACCGTCGAGAAAACCGGAGCTTCTACCGGAGCTAGTTGAGTTGCATATACCATCGGGAGGTTGATAGATTTTTCGTAAGTTCCACAGGCGGAGTCTTATCTACTGCAAAGTAAATATATTTGCTCCATTTATCTTCGTCGATGGCGAATAACAAGATCTGAAAAATATATTTGTAACATTTGTAAAGCAGCTCTGGAGTATGTCGCTCATGCCCTCTTTGCATGTCCGCACGCATACAAACTATGGACGACTATGCGTCAGTCTTGGCAACTCCCAGGTGATAGCATGCTGAAGGTTTCATCGGACAACTGGTTCAAGACAGTGCTTGGTCAAGCCCCGGTACATATGATTGACGCTATTCTACTTGTGGCTTGGAGGGCATGGCATGCGCGCAACGAAGTCACCCACGACAAAGCCCTGCCTTCTATTGAGGGCTCCAAGCCCTTCTTGGAAGAACATCGATGCCTGGTGCAGGAGGTCCCGCGTCACCCGGTGGAAGATGTACTCAAAGGAAAGATGTCGATACTCTACCAGCCAAGCCCCGGTGTGTTTGGAGGCGCCGCGCCCTACTAAACCTTGGTGTAAACCTCCGACCGGCTGGGTGTCTCTATCCATTGATGGCTCTTTCCGCGAATCGGGAGACTGGGATTGTCCTTCGTGACGAGGAGGGAGTTACAATATTCCCCTCGTGTCGATTTCTTCAAGACTGTGACAACCCTCTAGAAGGTGAACTTTGTGAGTGTGTTGAAGGACTAAGGATGGCGCTCGTTCACTCGCAGCTACCTATCAGAGTTGAGTCAGATTGAACTCAACTGATCGGCATGGTTAACTCTACAAAAGTGGACCGTTCCTCCCTTCTTCATCTAATTTCAGAAATTAAGCTCACGCCGTCATGAGGAAATAGAATTTGCTCCTTTGTAAAAGTGGAACGTAGTCAGATTAGGGTTAGTCACCACCTAGCAAATCTTGCTAGGGTGGAACGCCTCTCTGATTTATGGGTTAGTTCAGGACCTGAAAATATTCTTGAGATGCTTGAATTGGACGGTTGTGTAACCCTTCCTGATTAATAAATTTCCTGTTTTACCCCGGAAAAAAAAGATCAGCCCTTACTCTCTCTAAGACGACTCGGGTTGCGCGGGCGATCCTATTTTTCTACATCTTGATTCGCTGTCAACGGAGATAAATACAGTAATCGCTTGCAACATACTACTCCGTATTAGATTAGACGTTTCATCTGTTGTACCTTACAAAAAAGAAAAGAACGATCCATCTAGTGATTTCCGCAAGAAAAGGAGCTGGATCTGGTGTAAATTGCAACTTTCCTCCGACGGGTGACCAGGAGATGGTTCTCGGGTCGAAAACTCTCACTGGTGCTGGTGGTGGGTACCGATCTGGAAGACCGGAAAGGAAACCGCCCATACCCGTTCCTTCGTTTCTCCATGTCCGTGTCCCAACTCCCAGCCCCCCAACCCGCTGCAAATTCCTGGCTAGCTTTAGATCGCCCTTGACAATATACCATCTGGAGGTTGACAGATTTTTCGTAAGTTCCACAAGCGGACTGCAAAGTAAATATATTCGCTCCATTTATCTTCGTCGACGGCGAATAACACGATCTGAAAAATATATTTGTAACATTTGTAAAGCATCTCTGGAGTATGTCGCTCATGCCCTCTTTGCATGTCCGCATGCATACAAACAATGGACGACTATGCGTCAGTCTTGGCAATTCCCAGGTGATAGCATGCTGAATGTTTCATCGGACAACTGGTTCAAGACAGTGCTTGGTCAAGCCCCGGTACATATGATTGACGCCATTCTACTTGTGGCTTGGCGGGCATGGCATGCGCGCAACGAAGTCACCCACGACAAAGCCCTGCCTTCTATTGAGGGCTCCAAGCGCTTCTTGGAAGGATATTGATGCTTGGTGCAGGAGGTCCAGCGTCACCCAGTGGAAGATGTACTCAAAGGAAAGATGCCGATAGTCTACCAGCCAAGCCCCGGTGCGTTTGGAGGTGTCGCGCCCTACTAAGCCTTGGTCTAAACCTCCGACCGGCTGGGTGTCCCTATCCGTTGATGTCTCTTTCCGCGAATCGGAGCAGTCTGGGAGACTGGGGATTGTCCTTCGTGACGAGGAGGGAGTTACAATATTCTCCTCGTGTCGATTTCTTCGAGGTCGTGACAACCCTCTGGAAGCTGAACTTTGTGCGTGTGTTGAAGGACTAAGGATGGCGCTCGTTCACTCGCAGCTACCTATCAGAGTTGAGTCAGATTGCGCTCAACTGATCGGCATGGTTAACTCTACAACAGTGGACCGTTCCTCCCTTCTTCATCTAATTTCGGAAATTAAACTCATGTCGTCATCAGGAAATAGAATTTGCTCCTTTGTAAAATTGGAACCTAGTCAGGTTAGTGTTAGTCACCACCTAGCAAATCTTTCTACATCTTGATTCACTGTCAACAGAGATAAATACAGCAATCGCTTGCAACAGATTAGATTAGACGTTTCATCTGGTGTACCTTACGAAAAAGAAAAGAACGATCCATCTAGTGATTTCCGCAACAAAAGGAGCTAGATCTGGTGTAAATTGCAACTTTCCTCCGACGGGTGACCAGGAGCTGGTTCTCGGGTCGAAAACTCTCACTGGTGCTGGTGCGTACCGATCTGGAAGACCGGAAAGGAAACCGCCCATACCCGTTCCTTCCTTTCTCCATGTCCGTGTCCCAACTCCCAGGCCCCCAACCCGCTGCCACCGTAGACCCCCACCCCCTTTAAAGCTAAGCACAATCCATCAGGTCAGGCGATCCGTGATCCAGCCTACCTACTCCAACCACACGCACCTCAACAAAGATAGGTACATACGGAGTACTATGAAAACCGTCCTGCACAGATCTGGTCTGCATTTGCCACAAACCAACCAGGCAGCCGCAGCCTGACGCGTCTCTGCGACGATTTCCTTGCTGAAAAACATAGTAGAGTACAAACCTGTAGACATCACGTACAGTAGTACTGTACTAATAGTAGCAGCACCGCTGATCTCAGTTGTCCCTCTCATCAGTGGTGCGTGCGTGCCATTTGGCTTTTTTTGGGGCAGAGCACAGGATGCTATGCTCGCCGTCTCCTCGCCGCACGCCGGCCGTCCATCTTAATTAGGGCCTTCTTTATCGTGTTGGGGGAATTGTTAGGATTTCATAATCCCGTACTCTTTGGTCCACCATGGTTAGGGGCAACAGTGACAAGGGATGTGATGACAGGTCTCTGAAACAAAGACGTTCTTCACGGTGCAAGTTCAAAAAAAGTTTCAAAAAGAGTTTCGACCTTATATTTTACTGTTTTTATCCTAAAAAACATGTATCTTTTTGCAACTTTACGGCCAGTGGTTTTAACTACTCTGATCCAAAATAAATGCCGCAATTACACTTATTATGGATCGAAGGCAGAAACATACGAGTTACACCTCTAACAAAAATACACCAAACAAAACATGCACAAAGTCTGGATAGATTAGTAGTATTAGTATGCACAGCTTCTCGATCGTGTTGCCACTTGCCACATGTAACATGTACTGTCCCCGTTCCTAAATGTAAGATGTTTTAGCCATTTTTCATATTCACACATGTCTACATGTATCTAGACAATTTTTAGTATATATGTTCACTCAAATCAGTATGTATCTAGACAACATAAACAATAGGTACAACATCTTATATTTAGGAACGGAGGGAGTACAACAAACCCACTTTCGGATCTTAAATATTCTATATCGCCCAAATGCCTTTACGGTCATTTACCCCCATATCATTGCACTTGACTAATGAAAACACCATTACAATTTAGAAAAATGGAGTGCCTAACTAACAGCTAGCTGCTGTTGATTCCGCTAACAGTGAGACGTTTTGTCTGTGATTTGGATCAGCTCCCAACCGTATTTTTTTAAAATATTTTTAGAACATATACGAATACATATACTGATGTTGTCGAATACGAATACCGAGCAACTTTTGAATATAGATACACATCAAATGTTTACTCAAGTCGGGACATATCCAAATATGTTACAATTATTGACTAACCAGATAAGAATTAAGTAACTACGCCACTGTGCCTGAGAGTAACACGCATATTTTGCTTTAAAAAAATCAAACGATGTAAAGTTTGATAAAGTATTAGAAAAAATACCATCAATATTTACATCACCGAATCATTATCGTTAGATACATCACGAAATATATTTTCATATAGTGTATAGCGTTCATATAGTATTGGTCGTTTTTTCTATAACCCTGGTACAACCTTGAATTGTTTGAATTTTCAAAAAATATATATGCCTTACTTTAGAAAACGGAGGGAGTACACGAGACAAACACTAGACTTTTTCGTAATGCAAATATTAAGTCGATGATAGGCTAATAGAAAAACAAATAAGTATAATACTAGAACGCATAATAAGTCAATGACAGGCCAATAATCCTACTTTTCATCCATTTTTGTGCTAGTTTGGATGGCAAAGTTGACTTTTGATATAGGTGTTTTCCCAAATACTAATACCGGTTATGCCACTTTTGACCCTTAGATTTGCTTTTTTTTTAATTGAAATACTGGCATATATACTAACCTGCAAGAGATAAACCATGGTTGTATCTACAGAATGCATGTCGATTTAATCTTGCGATCGATACTTACGTGACGGCTAATATGATTATAGTAGGCTCCAGTAACAGTCGGAGTAGGATTAATAAGCTGCAGTAACCTGGTATAAAACGGCCCAGAAAGGAGCCGGGACTGAAGTCATGAAGCATCCGGTTGGAGAGCCTGGCACGTGCTGACCACGTGCCTCGCCAAATCGCCGCACGCACCTCACCGTCCGCGGGCGGCGAGCGTAACTCGCACACAAACGCATCTCGATGGCTGCCCACGCCGGCGCCGGCACCGCGGCGCACGCCAAGGCTGCCCGGGCCGACGATGAGGCGCGCGCCCTCCTCCCCGCCTCGGCGCCCGTGGCCGGACACGACGACGGAGGCAGCGGCGGCGAGGAGGACCTCGAGGAGCGCGCGTTCGAGGCGTCCGAGAAGGTCATCGTGTCCCTCTCCTCGGACGACGCGGACGCCGACCTGGAGGCGCAGCTCGCCTCGTCCTCGGCGTCCCCGCCCTTCTCGTGGCGGAAGCTCTGGCTCTACACGGGGCCCGGGTTCCTGATGAGCATCGCGTTCCTGGACCCGGGCAACCTCGAGGGGGACCTCCAGGCCGGCGCCGCCGCGGGGGACACGCTGCTGTGGCTGCTCATGTGGGCCACGGCCATGGGACTCCTCGTGCAGCTCCTTGCCGCGCGCCTCGGGGTCGCCACCGGCCGGCACCTCGCCGAGCTCTGCCGCGACGAGTACCCCGACTGGGCGCGCCGCGCGCTCTGGCTCATGGCCGAGGTCGCCATGGTCGGCGCTGACATCCAGGAGGTCATCGGCAGCGCGATCGCCATCAAGATCCTCAGCAGGGGGTACCTGCCGCTCTGGGCCGGCGTCGTAATCACCGCCTTGGACTGGTCAGTTTGGAATTTTGCTGATTGGTGAATTTTTAATTTGATTGGGAGTTTCTGAATCACATGATAGTTCCAAAATAAGTTACCTTCTTTTCCAATCAGCCGTAGGTATTTTCCGAAAAGATGGGAAAAGGGCAAGGTTTCAAATTTTAGTCCTAGTCATTGCTAGTGAGATTTGGGTGAGGTTTTGGTGTGAGATCTCAGTTAGTTATGGACTTGCTGTTGATTTTTATTGTAGTTTCGGAAAGTTTAGGTGTTGGCTTGGGGTAGATTTGATTGTAAATCCGATGCGTGCTTGCTTGAACTTTCAGTTATAGGAATGCTTGATCTTTTTTGTTGATGTTGTACTATCAATGAAGTGACAGTTGATGGTGCACATTTGATCTTCTTTAGTTCATGATGCTCTATGAGATATGAGGGTTGCAGATATTTACCTTCCTTGACACAAGAGTTCACAAAGCTTGATTTTTCTCAAACACGGATGTAAATGCAAAGTTGTTACTACACCTTTCAAGTTTGAATTTTAAAATTTTAAATTTTTTTCTGAATAAATAATAGAGATGTTGTTATTTTCATGCATTAGGAGTTAATGTGGTGTAGATTTGATTGTATATCAGAATGCGTGCTTCCTTTAATTTCAGTTATATGAATGTTTGATCTCTTTTGTTAAGGCCGTAGCATCAGCAAAGCGAACAGTACATTTGATCTTCCTTTTAGTTCATGATGCTCTATGGGATATGAGGGTTGGGGGTTGCAGATTACCTGCCTTGAGGGTTGGGGTTGCAGATTACCTGCCTTGACACAAGAATTCATGAAGTTTTTTATTTTCCAACACTGATCTGAATACCCCTCGTTTTGAATCATAAAGCTTTCACTACACCTTTCAATTTTGCATTCTTAAGTTTTTTTGAGTCACTACAAGATAATTTGGAATTTTCTTAACCGGCAAGGTGAAAAAGACTAGATAAGTTTTAGTGTCATTTTCCTGCCTTTTATTTTTGTTACTACTAATTTTTGTTTTCGAATTGTATTAATAAAAAGGAAACAAAGTACGAACCACTGACAGTCTGGCACCCCGCTCTGTCTGAAGAACTTAAAATTACGTCAGTGGTTAGGGATGGTTTCTAATATTCAACGTTCAGGCATGTATCAAATTTAACTTGTACTATCAGCTATTCAGATTTCCTGACTAATGATTAACTTGTGTATGTGACTTTTCCTGCCTAGTTGAGTTTTCCTTGTTAGATTTTGTTCTCCAAATTGTTGTACATTTTTATGAGATATTGTGGGCTCGTGGCTGGAGTGCCCTTATGATTTTTTGGTTGACCCTAGCGATTGCGAAGCAAAGGTTTGTGCTGGCTTTTAAATGTCATAGTTATGCTGCTGATGTCTGTGTATTATAGATATTAAGCAAGCTTGTATCCACTGTAGGATTGTTAACACTGCTTAGAATTCATGCATTGATGCTACTTTGCTGCTTTCTACGAAAGTTAAAGATGCTGTGATATTAGTTTTTCTTCTGTCTTGTTCCATAGTTTTTTGGCTGGTCCTTTGCATTTTCTCTAAATTGTAACAAACTCACAGTTGACCAATCAAGAACTTTTTTTTGTATAACATTAGAAGAACCGATAATGTCTTGGTTGAGCCTATACCTTGTGTTTTGCACCTTGATGGGGCTAGCGTCACTGTACTTCACATGCTTATTAGTTGAGTGCATTAGTATGCTCATTAATAGTCAAAGACATGAAACAGATGTAGTTATCATTATTTGAATTATCAACTTACTCCAGTTTTTTCTTCAGCTTCATTTTTCTTTCTCTCGAGAACTACGGGGTGAGGAAATTGGAGGCCATATTTGCCGTTTTGATTGCAACAATGGCCATTTCCTTTGCATGGATGTTCACTGATACCAAGCCCAATGGGAAGGACCTGCTAATTGGTAAGGATCTCATAGAAAACTGTTTATGCTTCCAAAAAAATCATAATCTCCCAGCCATTGATCATACATAATTTTATTAACAGGTATTTTGGTTCCAAAACTGAGCTCTAAGACAATACGACAAGCGGTTGGGGTTGTTGGCTGTGTTATTATGCCCCACAACGTCTTCCTACATTCAGCACTTGTGCAGTCTAGAAAAATAGATCCAAAGAAGGAATACCAAGTTCGTGAAGCATTGAGATACTACTCAATCGAGTCAACGGTGGCATTGGCTATATCCTTCATGATAAATCTCTTTGTCACGACTGTTTTCGCCAAAGGATTCTATGGCACTAAAGAAGCTGGAAGTATTGGTCTTGAAAATGCTGGACAGTATCTACAAGAGAAGTTTGGTGGAGGGTTTTTACCTATCCTATACATTTGGGGGATTGGGCTATTAGCGGCCGGGCAGAGCAGCACAATAACAGGAACTTATGCTGGACAGTTTATAATGGGTGGATTTCTGAATCTGAAGTTAAAGAAATGGATGAGGTCAATGATAACCAGAAGCTTTGCAATCGTGCCGACTATAATCGTGGCTCTGTTCTTTGATTCATCTGATTCATTGGATGTTCTAAATGAGTGGCTCAATGTGCTCCAATCCATTCAGATCCCTTTTGCACTGATTCCGCTGATAACATTGGTGTCCAAGGAGCAAGTCATGGGAGTCTTCAAAATAGGTCGTAACATGCAAGTAAGTCATCATCTTTTTTTGTCCACAATTTTAGACCCTTTTTTTTTGTATGGTATAGTCGTATCTTGCGCTGCTCGTCAATTCAGTATACTTTAAGGTTATTATTGTATAGGTATGTTTTTAGGTTAAAAATGCTTTCACATTTATTTGTTAATGATTTCAGCAGTGTAGTCGGTGTTACCTTGTGGAAATTGCAACCCTAGTTCTGTTCTTTCTAATTGTTTGCCGCTCAAGCATAATGCTGCTGTCATCGCGTGCTTGGACAAAAGCCCTACACACAAAATTCATAAGCAAGTTATGTTGTGGGGGCAGATTTTTTTGTCCCCCGGGGCTTGTCTGGGTTATTTGGAGTTTGCATCTAACAAAATATATAAGAAACCAACATTTTCTTGACCTTGTAATTTGATCAGTTGAGCAGTATTGTTGTAAGGACCGTTGTTTTAATATCGTATTCTTATAGAAGGCAATGTTCTTACCCAGTTCTGGCATTTTTACACAGGCTGTAACGTGGACAGTGGCTGCACTGTTGATCACAATCAATGGCTATCTGTTGTTGGATTTCTTCTCATCCGAGATACGAGGTCCATTGTATGGATCGTTTATCTTCGTGGCAGTACTGGCTTACGCGTCATTTGTACTGTATCTCATCCTTCGGGGCACCGAGATGTCCAACCAGATCATCGTAGCGATACGCAAGAGATTGTCATGACAGTCGTAACCAAAATTTTGCCCTTTTACACAGCCTTAACCTCTCGACCTGTAGAATGGTTTCGAGAAGAGAGAGACTGGAGATCTCGCTGTACAGTGACATCTGGTGGTTGAAATGGATCGACCCATCCCTCTGATAAATCTGTTGTAGCTCTCTGACATTCATCCAGAAGGAGGGAAAACACAGAGAAGTGAACTGACGGTGCTGCTGAACAGCTGTGCATTCATTCCTTTTTTTCTTCAGTACTTCTTTGTCGCGACTAAAGCATAGAAAGGGATAGAAAAAAGACTAGAAGCAAACGAAAACAATGTAATCTTATTCTTGATTCTGTACATGGAACTGTTACAATCTGGACAGTGTATACTGATCATCCAATCCTCCCTGTCGTCATCTGTATGCCACAATGATATATATTCTGGTCCTGGCGCTTTTGGTGCTGGATGAATTGATCCTTAAAACTGATTTTTATTCGTGGGAAGATGCGCAGAGGTTTTGTGCGTTCCTGAATGAAGAAAAGAAAGAAAAAAAAGGTACTTTGACGCTGGTGGGAATTTGTCCCTGAACCTGTAGTGATTGGTTGGGATGGGGATGATGAACAGAATAAATACCCAGAGCACAAAATTCTCACAAAGGGGCCAGCTTCAGGGAGTCATCCGTCCTAACAGTGAAACGAGTAGTATGACTGAAACCAAGGGAACAGTAGCCGGCGTAAAATTATCGCTTAGTGCCAAGCTCTGAAGTCTCCAACAGCTACACGATTCAAGACATTTTAGTGCAAAATCGTGTTTGGTGCCCACCCACAACTCACCAAGCCCGCCCACGCACAACCTCAGCAAGCCCGCTGGTGCAAAAAAATTGGTTGCTGAGCTATCGTGCGTACCTGTATGAGCACGATGTTCAGACCACTCTGTCCAACCTCGCTAGAATGCTCGATTCGGCTGTTTCTTTAGGGAGCATGCCTGGTGGGCCCCGCAGCTGCGAGGGACTGGTATCTTTACTACTTCCTCCGTTCTAAAATGTAATCTTTATTTAGCGAAGTTGTAAAAGGTAAGACTAGGGTTTGATACTTTGTTCATTTTACTACATATGAGCACGAGTTTTCCTCTGAATCTCATTTCAGTAGCCACGCTAGTTATAGCATAGTAATATGAATCATAATTATGAAACAGATGTACAAATATTATTGTATTTTGGGCATACATCCAACATCCAGCCCGCAGCAACTCCATCAGTCCCTAGTCCATTATGCATCAATTACAACACCCCGCGGAATCCATCGCGTGATCATTTTTTACAACTAAGTTTTATTTTCGTGATATTTTCAAATGTTACAAATGTCTTTTAAATTTACAACAAAGTCACACGAGTTTTATTGAGAAATCACACGCGAAATGTTGCAAAAAACTTCTAAGAATTTTTCTACAAGTTTGTGTTTCTCTGTTTTTTTTACGATGTTGTATGCATGATTCCAACTTGTAACAAACGCATAGGACATTTTTGCGAACTCACACGCAAAATGTTGCAAGGTTTCGTTGGTGTTTTGATACAATAAAGCTCATAGCTCAAACTTGCAAATGTGAAGACAACCTAACATTGTTGGCATGATCGAAAATGTACCTTCAAAGAAAATTTTGCCGCCCGGACCATCATCTGCGCCTTTTAGAAAGCTAACGTTAGAATTCGTGCATAAATATGGTACGGGCACGCCCATGTGCACCCCCACGATCAATGTGCACCGTGCGAAAAAAAAACTTTAGAATTTGGTCCATAGTTGTGTGTGTGTGGGGGGGGGGGGGGGGGGTGGGGGGCACCCCCGACTTGCACTAAGCTCCGCCACAGATTTTAATCATATTTTCTTAGGATATTCCTGAAGGGATCATACCGTGCCAAAATGTGACATATCCTATGTTAAGCAGCTTCATATGGAAGTTTAAGTGACCGAAGAAAAAGTTTAGCTTGGTTAGATATTATAGACAGATGTATCAGCCTCTCTCCCAGATTCATAAAAATGGAGCAAGAGGGCCTCTCGACGGGAGTGATTCCCCCAAAAGAGATCATTCCCAGCATCCTCGAGTTCGTAGTCAAACTCACCTTCATCCACCTTTCATGGACTGTCATATCTTTTTTTTAATGACGTATCACGATATCATCATATTTGATCATCCTAGATCCTTGCTGCCATTTTTGTTGATTTGTGCAAAATTAGCTATCGGCATGGCCCCAACGATAACGACGACGGCGGGGCACACAACTAATGTTGGCTCCACACAACATACGGGTACCATGGACCCGTGGCCGCGCGCCTGCACCGCTCCTCGTCTGTAAGGATCTAGACACCACTCTGCACCGCACACGTGAAAATGGGCACCATGGTGAAGGCCATCGTCGTCGCGGGCCTATAATAGGGCTCACGATGATCAACGGGTGGGTTCGGTGCTTGAGTTTGCTGCTCCTCGACCTCTACTAGTCCGTAGTCGCTAGAGTGTTGTGACTAGAGTGTGATGTGGCTAGGGATATAAACGGATCAGATCAATTCGAATTTACCGCTACCATATCCTCTACCATATTTTTTCATCTGTTTCAGAGCATAATGGATAATGCCCGGTTGTGCATTCGGAGACAAATATATTATATCGTGGATTCCAGACGGGAACGAAACGGACACGGTGAAAAACAAAAATTAGTCAGGTATAAATATATCTCGGCAAACCGAACATCCGATAATAATTGTTCAGCAGCTTGGTAACCTTACCAACTTGTAGTCCGAGTTGGTAGAATGACTATGTAAGTGATTTGTTGATTAACACACGACCTTGGCAATTTACTAACTACTAGCTACGATCTACTTGCGTAGACATCTTTGTACAAGATCGGATTGTCCGGTTTGAACCCATCGGATTATCCTACTTAATTTCCTGATATTCCATATTCTTGGGCTATTTGATATACCATACCATATATCATATGCGGGTGTCAAATTCAGAATTGAATATCCTTATCCGTCGAATTCTTTTAAACCGGTTTTAGATTCTTTAAAACGGTTTTAGAATCGAATTCGGCGTGGAATTATCCTATTCATTTAAAACGGGCTCCTGTGTGGTTTTGAAGGGTGTAGTTTGGAGTAAAAAAAATATCTAGGGAGGCATGATCAAGGCTTCGGTACCTGTCTTTGGGCCACATTAGACCGTCCGTATTAGGACCACTGTACCACTTTTTTTTTGGCCCATTGATATCACTTGCTTACTAGTCATAACAGTTTTCTTCCGGATATTGGGCTGGTTTGGTCTAGGACGTCCTCACAACACCTTGTCACTCGGCCTTTCTCGCTCTAGACTAGCTAGCTTGTTTCCATGCGCCACTGGCTCGGCCGTGCTTATGTAATTACATACTTGTTCTAGACAAAACGTAGCACGGGTTCTTCTGTGTGTTATAGCGGCGAGCCGGTTGATGGTGTCAGGCATGGTTTTGTAAGTGGTTCTTCTGTTTCGTTCCTCTGTTCTACGTGTCCTCTTCCCCTCCTCCACGGTGACACGTCGGGCAACCGAAAAGCTTCAGCGCGCGAAAGATGCTTATCTTGCTCCTGATTTCCACTGAAGCAGAGCAAACCCAGATGGCTATGCCATTATCTTCTGGTCAGCCCTCCCCTCTCACGCGCTGGACCGTTTCCGGTCAAACGTATGCAGTCATGACGACACACCGATGGCACCGAACGCAAGAGACAGGGTGGCTCACATGCCGAAACAAGTCGCCAGAGCAGCTCTCCATTAAGCTAGTCGACAAGGTGGCCGCAAGAGTCAGATTCGCTACTCGCTGCATGCATGCCATGCTAGTTTGGCCTTTTTACGGGGCAAAATGGACTCTGTTGACCGGAACTCGAAAGTAATTCACAGACTGCACATCGGGTGAAAAAAATTCGAAATCTAACCTCTTTCTGTAGCGCCCAACGCCTAGGCGCCACACCCTTCTATGTAGCGCCTTGTAGCTAGGCGCTACACTTCTGCGTACGTGGCGCTGCGGGGCCAGCCGTCTGCCTGCGTGGCGTCTGGCAGGTGGGCCCGAGCGTGCATGTGTAGCGCCTGAGCTCTAGGCGCTACACATAGAGTGCACTAAGTCGCGCGCGACCCCCTCTCCCCCACACCCAAGCAACACTTATCGTTTTTTTGGAGGAAGAGAAGGCTCCCCCAGCGGCTCCCCTCCCTCTCCTCTCAAATCCTTCCTCAAATCCTCCGATTTGAAGGTTTCTTCATCGAATCTTGCCCCCAACAAATTCCTAGAGGTAATGTCCTCCATTTCCCCTTGTTTTGACCAATTAGAAACCTTTTTTTTGGTTGATTTTTGTTTCAATCTTGGAAACCCTAGAAATTCAATTTGACCCCAATGATGCATGGTGTTTGTGGTTTAATTGCCTAGTTGGTGGCTTGTATGGTCCCCTAAATGTTAGAGTTAGTGTTCTTATATGTTAGGGCTAGATATTTGTGAGGGTTAGGGTTAGGGTTAGGGTTAGATATTTGCTAGGGTTATTGTTAGATACTTGTTAGTGTTAGGGGTCTTTTGTTTGGGTAGTATGTTAGGTCAAAGATTAGGTGTATGAATATTATAAGTTAATATTAGCATGAGTAGAAACGAAATGTTATAATTTTCCATATTATTGTCTTCATTATTTTAGGAATGTCGAGAATTGTTCATGTTCATCATGTGGACAAGGATGCATTCATGAAAGGTGATTTGGAACCGGATCCGGATGAGATATCGTTGGTCTTCGAGCGTAGTCCTACCTATGCGGAGGTTTTGGAACAAGTTAGAGTTGAGTTGAATTGGATGGACCGAACTCATGAAGTAGAGTTGGAGGGAAGACATAACGCGGGTCATGGATTGCACCTTCGTTGGAAGTTTTTGCGTATCAACTCTGAACTACGTTGGGTTGCATACAAGGAGACCGTGGCCGAGTCACTAGAAAAGTCTCTCGAGTTATTTGCCACTAAAAAGGTTGATGCTCGTATGAACTTGGACTTGAACCGTTGTGCCTCCCCATTTCATGGTTTGAGTCCAACACTCCCGAACCTAGATGTAATCTTTGAACCTCCTTCCACCCAACATGAAGTGAGGAAAACTTTGAGCCCCATTAGGAATAACCAAGATGATGCATTGAAGAGAAATAGTGAGTATGAGGATGATGAGTATGAGGATGATGAGAATGAGGATAATGAGAATGGAGTCGAACTCAATGACAACAATGTTGGAGATTTGGACGCATATTATGTGCAAGAGACTATGGATCATGACATACCATATTCTCGATGCTATGCATCGGAGTCAGATGACGAGGGTCCGGATGAAGAAGTTGATGAGGAGGGGTTCACGGCGAAGGAGGCGGAAGCTTTCAAGAAGGTATTGGGACGGGATCATCGGATTCCGTTGTTTCGTGATGTTAGTCTTGCGGATGAAGCCACGGTGGACGGCGGCAAGGGTATAGAGCTCGGAGCTAGACCAACTTCTTACCGGGATATGAATCATGTGGAGAGTGGGATATATCCCGGTTTGAAGTTTCCAACGTTGTTGGAATTTCAGATATGGATCAAGGAGTACGCGGTGAAGTACCATCGTCCGTTTAGAGTTGTCCATTCGGACAGAACGAAGCGTTACACGGTTGCTTGCTTGGAGGATGGATGTCCATGGATTGTGCGTGCAAAACCATTCAAAAAAGGGCCCGAATGGCACATATCTAGTTGTGCGGCAACTCACATGTGCCGAGGCAAGAAGCTGGATGGCAAGAGTGCCGATGGAAAGAAAGTGAATCAGGACCACCGGCAACTGACCTCCGAGTTCATCGCTTATAGGCTTTCCAACTCCATCTCGTCACTTCCAACGATGAGTATTAAGAGTGTCATGAAACTTGTGGAGAACCTTTTTCACTACAAGGTGAAGTATGGAAAGGCATGGAAGGCGAAGCAAGCCGCATTCAAGATGTTGTACGGTGACTGGGAGGAAGCATACAACCGAATCCCTAGGTTGTTGGGAGCCATGGCCGCCAGTAACCCCGGGATGGTTCATGTGGTTGAGCCTTTTGGGGAGAAAACAAGGACCCTCAACGGAAAGACTGTCCGTGTATTTGGCCGTGCATTTTGGGCATTTGAGCAATGTGTGAGTGCTTTTAAACATTGTAGACCGGTCATCTCCGTTGATGGTACGTTTTTGACAGGTCCATACATGGGCACTCTATTGGTTGCAATAGGAAATGATGCCAACAACCGTTTAGTGCCATTGGCTTTTGCTTTGGTGGATGCGGAGAACAATGTTAATTGGGCATGGTTCTTTCATCTTTTGAGGACCAAGGTATTGTTGCCTCAAAGGTAAATATGTGTCATCTCGGATCGCCATCAAGGAATTCTAAATGCGGTTGATATTGATATTCCCGGCCATGCTCCTTTGCACCATAGATGGTGCATGAGGCATTTCTGTTCGAACTTCTATAGAGCATGTGGTAGCAAGGAGTTGACCGATGATTTTCAAGATTGTTGTACGGCTTTCTCCGAAAAGCGGTTTGCAAATTTGTACAATAAACTGTTGGCTAATAGATCCCTCAACGCCGGTGGGCAAGAGTGGCTGAATAGGCACATTCACCTTACGAAGAAGTGGGCAAGAGCTTTTGATGAAGATGGCCGTAGGTATGGTCAAATGACAAGCAACATGGCAGAATGCTTCAACAAGGTTCTGAAGGGTGTGCGTGCTTTGCCCGTAACCGCAATAGTTGAGTATACATTCACCAAGTTGAATGAGTATTTTCTAAAATACTCGGAGGAAACAGATAAGCAGATTATGGGAGACAACAAGCACAAATACAAGTATGAGTTTCCTCCAAAGGTTGATAGTTTCATGCAATTTGAATCAAGGAAGGCAGACTCTCAAATAGCAACAATTTATGATAATGAGGAGTTGATTTACCAAGTTAACGAGCCTGGAGGAACCATGGCCGATGGTGTCCAACATGGAGGTCGGGCGTTTAAGGTCTCTCTCAAGAATTGTGACTGCACATGCGAAAGGCCACGGTTGCTTCATCTCGCTTGCTCTCACTTGCTAACGGTGGCTCGTACCCGAAATGTGGATATTAATCACCCACTCACAGTTAGACATTCCGAATTCTCTATTGTGACGACCAAAAAAACATGGGCTCCTAGATTTCATCCATACCTTGACCGATCACAATGGCCAGAGTATCATGGAATTCAACTATGGCCCGATCCGATATGGAAGGTGATCAAACGGGGAAGACGGAAGACAAAGCGTTTTAGGGGTGACATGGACAGTTGGGGCCGTGGTGGGAGAGAATTCCGCAACGACCAATTTCAAGAGCCTCGTGAGAGAACACGTTGTGGGAAGTGCAATGTTGTGGGGCACAACTCAAGAAAATGCACCCAAGGAAAAAGAGCAAAAGGAAATGAAACTAGCACAAGCCAACATGTTGGTAGCCAACCAAGAAACAGCCAACATGGTACTCCTAGCCAACCTTGTGGGGGTGGTCCTAGCCAACAAGCTTCTAATATCCAACAAGCTTCAACACAACAAAGAGTGAGCCAACAAGCTTCTACTAGCCAACAAGCTCCTAGACAACAAAGAGGGAGACAACTTGGCCTTCGGAGAGGCCAAGGTGCATTTAGAGGACGTGGTGGCTATGGAGGCCATGGCGGTGGTAGAAGAGAGAGTATAATAGGATACCTACGTGGACCATATCCGTATGTACATTATTTTTTGTTTTGCATTACTATTGTTTCTACGTTTGCCTTCTTACTATTTGTTCATACTTTTGCCTTCTTACTATTGTTCATACTTTTTCCTTCTTACTAACTAATATCTTTTGTAGGTATGGCGGCGTCTCAACCCAACAAGGCACCAATGAAATGGGTGGATGACTCGGACGATGAAGGCAAGAAGACGAACTTTTTGGAGGTGGGTTTGAGGAGGGTAAAAGAGCAAGAAGCTAAGGAACGTGCGAGGAAGAAGAGAGAAGAGGAAGAAGCGAAGATGGAGGAAAGATTACAAATGAGTATGAACCAACGGATCTATGAAGACCGTATGAGGAAACGGACTCAGCAAGAGGCGGAGCAACGTCAGAAAGATTTTGAAGAGAGATGGATGAAATCCGTGGCTTTGGAGGCCGCAAGGAAAGAGAGGGAGAGCAGGATATTTACGGAGAGGGTGCTTCGAGAGGCTCGCCTTGCAAGGGAAGAGGAGGAGAAAAAAGAATTCACTTCTAAGAGGAAGGAGAAGGGCAAGGGACCTTCCTCTACACAGTAGAGCAATGCCCTATGTGAACTTGAGCTTGAGAATTATGCTCCCTTATGTGGTTGTGAACTATGTCTCTTTATTTTGAACCGTGTCGCATATCGGTCTATTGTAATTCGTGTTGTCGTGAACTACGTGCAATTATGTCGTGGACTATGTAGAACTATGCTATCTTAACCTTGTTGTGAACCTCGTTGCTCTTTCTGCTTTTGAACTCTACATTGATTTTTCTGTGAATTTAACACTGCTGTTTCTGTTTAAATTGTTGTTTCTATTTTTTTTCAAATTTTGCACATGTAGCGCCTAGGAGCAAGGCGCTACACATTGGAAAATTACTGGCTTCAACTGGTCGTGGCTGCTCTCTGTTGCGCTCGGGCCATCAGTTCACATGTGTAGCGCCTAGCTAGGGGGCGCTACATGCCCAAGATTTTTTCCCGCAGAAAAGCAGAGACTGTCTGTCCTCTGGCGCGACAAATTTGTACATGTAGCGCCTGTGTTCTGGGCGCTACACATGCTAAAAAATTTTAACAGAGAGCAGCCACGAGCAAGCAACCTCGAAAGTGCTAAGTCATTGTGTAGCGCCCAGAATCAAGGCGCTACACAATGACTTAGCACTTTCGAGGTTGCCTGCTCGTGGCTGCTCCCTGGTAAATTTTTTTACCATGTGTAGCGCCCATGACACAGGCGCTACATGTACAAATGTGTAGCGCCCAGCTGACAGGCGCTGCACATGTAAATTTTCACAACCTTCCTTCCAAAGCTGAGAAGAATGAAAATTTTCTGTCAAACATTCCATAGCTGATACATATAGAAGAATTCATAACCATAAATGACATCACAAGAGAGGTTCAAATATCACAAGAGAAGTTCAAGTTCACTAGAATAAGTTTCAACATAGGTAGAGTTTCGAATAAGTCACTACAAGTTCATTACATATCCGGGCAAGTCTTCTACTTTCGTGCACGACCCCTCTTCGTAGGAATCTTCTCCCTTCTAACCGGTGTCGGCTGCTCTTCTTCCTCGTCGTCCTCATCGTCATCATCGTCATCCTCGATAAGCCTCATCCTCCTAACCGTAGAGGACCTCCGTGGCCTTTCCTCCTCAACATGTGGCTCCTTTCCTTTGTTGACCCAATCATCTGGTGTGTACCGGTAAATTCCGGTCTTCTTTCTTAGCATGTAAGCAGACCGTTGCTTAGCCTGCCGCAATGTCATGTTATCCGGAATTCTCGCCTTCGAAACAAGTAGGAGTATATTGTTAAGGTTACGAAAAAGAGGCATTCATACAACATCGGAAAGAGGAGTATATTGTTACGGTTAAGGTCATACCCCTTCAACGGAGGTTGTCTCATCCTCAAGCTCATGGTCCGTACTATCCACGGGGTCAGAAGGAGATTTGGACCTTGATTGCGATGGTGAGATGTACTCGGGGTCACGGCAACCAATAAGGTTGGCAAGCCGGCGTAAGCGTTGGCCGGAGCGCTGCATGGTTGTGAGGGAGATGTCAAATGAAGCATTGAAAAATAAGCATTTAGACTATCTTGTGGTAATAAAGTATGTTTTTACCTTAACAAAGCCTCGAAATATACTTTCGCCTTTTTCTCCACCCGGCGTGGTCGCCAACAATTCTTCGCTCTCACTAGCTTGTTTCTTTATCTCCGTGCGCTAGAGGAAAAAAGAAAAAACACATTAGAAAAAAAAAGCATTGCTAAAGGTGGGAAGAAAACCATTAAGTTAAAATTACCACAAAGTTGAGCACGTTAGAAAAATCTGTTTGGTGGCCCTCCCTAACCATCTTGTTGTATTGGATTTGAGCAACTTCGTCAAACACTATGGGCTCTTCCAATATCTCCTCCTCGAAAGCCGGTAGGCATATCTCCACGCGAGTATTCTCAAGAAACCAGCGAATGTAGTTGTCGAAAGCAATGGGGCAATGCTCCTTCAACATTCTCCTGCCCCATCCAGTCTTGAGAGCTTCCTCCACACACAGATCAAATTCGGTTATATATTTCTTATGGTGTCTCTCCCAATTTGTCACCTTTCTCTGTTTCCTCCGGTCCAAGCTGCATTTGAAGATACCAACACGGGAGTTATATCAACAAATAGAAACAAAAAAAAGAGGTACGAACGAAACGTATGTCATTTAATCTTACTCATGAAGCAACTTGTCTGTGTCCTTCCACTCTGGTGGGTGAGCCTGAAACAACCCAAACTGCCTCAGAACGCGGTGTGGCAAGTGAAACTCAATCGCCCAATTGCATATCAACGGGCACCGCATAAGCCATAAACCTTGTTCCTCCATGCACTTTGGGTTCAAATCATAAGCACGCAAGACACCAAAACTGTTCCCCTTCCCATAAGGCTCCCAATCCACCTGCAGCATAGCACGTCGACATCAATTAGAAGGAAGATACAAACAATGTGAGCGAGTCATTTTAGGATAAATACTTACTTGCTCGGGAGTAAGCGCATCCAACTCGTTCATGTACTGCCTATACATGTTATCTGTATCGCTGTGAGCCTCCGATACAATGTCGTACTTGTATGCCCAAGTTGCGCGGCGTAGAGGGTTGTTCCCATATGCTTCCCAATCAACATAATTTATTTCTGTAGGACGTCCAACTGGTATACGATTCCAGCTCCACACGGAGAGTAGAAGCATAGAACCACCAACTCCGCAACTTGTCGTGGTCCTACGACAAGCATCGTCCAGCTGCACATAATTGCAAGCAAAGTCAATACATGTTCAACATGGATATCAAGAAACATTATAATTTACCAACTTATTACCTGCCGATACAAGTAGGCAAGTGCAGCACTCCCCCAGCTCCATCCATAATCAAATATGGTCAACGCCTTAAGCCACATCCATGGAGTGTTCCTCCCATTGCCGTCAGCAAACAGACACCTACTAATAACATACCACATGTACACGCGAGCGTACGTCTTCACCAAATCGTCATCGGCTCCTTCAGGGCAAATTTTGTACTTCTCTACTATCCATGTGTAAGGAGCGCCGGCTGAGACTCTCCCTTTACTCGGGTCAGTAGGCTCCGGTGGAACA
The DNA here is from genome assembly GCA_028641055.1 of Alopecurus myosuroides. Lineage (NCBI taxonomy): Eukaryota > Viridiplantae > Streptophyta > Magnoliopsida > Poales > Poaceae > Alopecurus > Alopecurus myosuroides. The sequence goes on from CM054063.1 coordinate 64,062,261, forward strand.
TCACCAATAAGATCAAACATCTTCTGACGCCACCCTTCAGAATCGGTGTCCATAGCTACAGGCTTCCCCTCAATAGGAAGAGCAAGGATCATGGAAACATCCTGGAGTGTGACAGTCATCTCGTCGGTACGGAGGTGGAAACTGTGTGTCTCCGGCCTCCACCGGTCGATGAGAGCGGTAAGTGCAGCCGCGTTGAAGTTTGGGGTAGACCGGCTAACAAGCTGGATGAAAGGGAGGAGCCCGGCCATCTGGATGTATGGAGTGTACCGCTCATCATACGGCATTTCTTTGTCGCCGGAGACCCCATGATACCGAATCTTCAAAGGTTTAAGTTCCTGCAAACATACAAGTTAAATTGTTAGAACATATCCAACACATTTGCTAGAGCACGACATTAGAAACATTAAAGTGCACAAATAATCATTTTACCTTCCTCTTCTCCGATATCATATAGGCCCGGTGTTTCACATCATAGAAATCATCGAGTAACCATACCATCCTACATATTCCAAATCATTGTGAGTATCACTTCAGACATTTAATTGCAGGAATTTTTTTCACACATTTTCATAGCAACAACCAAATAATCTAACACATATATTTGGTTTCTAAACTTAAATAATCTACTAGACTGTTACCTATGAAACTATAGTCACCATAATGCTAAACATAATTGAAAGAAGTCATCATTCCATAGCAAAATCAAATCTATGGGCAAAACTAGGGTTCCACCGAAATTGACCAAATGTGAGAGATTTTGTGGATGAAAAGAGGGGGAACGGAGGGCAATACCTGGGCAAATGACTTGGGAGGCCAATCCCTCAACTTTCCCTTCAGATTCGGGATGGATTTGGCCAAGATCTAGAGAGGGGGAGGAGAAATCGCCATGGATGTGGTGTTCTGTTTTCTTTCCGACTGGATACAGAGAGGAGGGAGGCCCGCGCGCGGCTGACTTGACTCTATGTGTAGCGCCTAGGCACGGGGCGCTACACATGCAAGATGCTCGGGCCCATCTGCCAGGCGCCACGCAGGCAGGCGGCTGGCCCCGCAGCGCCACGTACGCAGATGTGTAGCGCCTGGACAGTGGGCGCTACATAGAAGGGTGTAGCGCCTTCGCGTTGGGCGCTATAGAAAGATGTTAGATTTCGAAAAAATTTCACCGAAGGTGCAGTCTGTGAATTATTTTCACCACGTGGTCACCTGAGTCCATTTTGCCTTTTTACGGCCCGGCGCTCCGGCCGGTTGCCGTCGGCTCCATTGCAGCCCGTGGACGGAAGCTCAAGTAGTTATTTAATTGGTACTCCCTCCGATCCATATTAATAGGTGCGGAAGTGGATGTATCTAGCAATAAAACATGTCTAAATACATCCACTTCGGCACCTATTAATATGGATCGGAGGGAGTACTGTATTTAGCACTTGGTTTGGCGCTAGCTTCTGCTGAGAATCTGAGTTCGATATATAACGGCTTGGAGAGCACTCACTATTCAGAGCAGCACGCCGCATCGATCGGCATGCATGCAGCTTGCCCTCTTTTGTTATTACCAACCCTAGGCTGTAGCTACGAGTGTCACGTGTATCCTGCTTCCTCATCGATGTCCGTCCACTAAGACCTACTAGATCACTGATCACAGTGCCTATAGCTTCAGGCTACAGAACTGACAAGCGACAAGCATATGTATGCATGCATGTGGTACGCGAGCTCCATGCATGCTCAAAAGTAGCTGTATGCAGCTTCTTGTTTGACTGATCTTGCCGTTTTCTCCCCGTCCATACGTTTGATCCGGCGCATGTTCTTGTTGGTCAGGTTTGTAATCCATGATAGTACTAATTCATTTCTTCCTCTCCTCTCCCCTTCTTCCTCCTTTGCCTCACGCGGTTGTTGTTCTTTTGTACTAAGACTAAACAGTGATCTAACACGTGAACGGTTGCACTAGTTAGATTTCCGGTGGCATGTACCTAGCCTTCGACCACACTCAACCAGCAAAAAGAAGGCATGATTAGCAAAGATCGCGGTAAAATCCTGGCGGTAGTTCTTGATCCGGCCGGCCGGCCACCTTCGCACACCTCTTTTACTGCTCGCTTTTCATGTTGCATGTCGCATGCACGTGCACACAACGATCTCGTTAACATAGTTAGTTAGTTAGTTAGCGCTAGCTTCCCTTTCACTCCTCCATCTGATATTATCACATAGTACTGTACTATATATAGGTGCTTAACTTTGCTTGCTTTCACACTGTCACAGCACCGACCGGCCGCAACTTAATTAAATTTTCGTTGCGCTGCAAACTTTTGGGCTCTGTCCTCTATATAGCTCGGTGAAGTGAGAATTAGTGATAGTCGGACATCAGTCCGAAAACAAAATCAGAAAATCAGTCCAAATTATACCCGAAAAGTAGAATAGTCGGTGATAGTTTTGTCCCCATTAATTTCATCGACTGTTTTGGCCGTCGCGCGCCAAATCTGTTGTCTGCGACAACAAAGGTCATCGTCTCTCAATCCACAATCAACATCTCATGTGTGATCGTACTACTGGTCTTCCTTTTCTTTTGTTCCAGCTTGCTTCCATTCCAAGCACCATATCATCGATGGAGAAAAGGCGAAAGAGAGGAGGAATAAAAGGCCAAGGTACCTGGCTAGCTAGCTGCCTGCTGCATGCATGCATATGCATGGCGTCCCGACCGGCCGGCCGGCCGGCCTGATCTTTGCACAAAAGGAAGTGCGCACTGCTAGGCGCTCTCTCTCGATCTTGGCCTGGGTTCTCACTCGGATCTAGCTACTACATCAATGGATCGGTGATCCTTTTTGCTTTTTTATGGTCGCTGTAGCTCGTCTAGCTCTAGGTTAACTGTGCACTTGCACGAGCTATAGCCACCCTTAACTGAGAACTACCCTAACTCGCTAAGTCCGAACTCATCAGTAGCATGTGCCAGGAATACATGGTACATGCACACTGACCCTACTAGGCACACTGACTCTTTTGTAAATATCCTACAGTAGTAGCATTGATACGTATATATATGCATGCACGAGAGGTGTTGATACATGCAATTTGGTCCCTCATCACAGTATCAAACAAAGAAATCATGCATGCATGCGGCGTCGGTTGAGAAAGCAATGCATGCTCACTATACTATTTGCACGTATTCGTACGTACGTAACACTTGGCTGTACAGCAGTAGCATGTGCCAGGTATACATCGTACCTAGTCTCACGCTGGCCCTTACATAATTCATCCTTTCCGCCTCCCTTCCCACTGTATCAATTATTTTGAATGCTTAAACCTTCTTATTTTTCCTGCCATGTGTGTATGCATCTGTTTGCGAAAACCCCCTCCACGTTATCCAGTGACTAGGGATTGTCAACCAAACAAAATCTCTACGATTTTACACATGAGTCAAACTTGTCTAACTTTTAGATTTAAGCATCAAATCTATTATTACAAAATAGTGGATAGACTGAAAATAGACATTTTCTGATCAATTTATAAGCGGCTAGGTCGGGTACTTAGGTAGTCAGGTGTGTGTCACTGATTAAAGAATTACTACTCCCACTTCTGTAGTTCTGTTCACTGTCGCTAGATGCATGCCATTCGTGAACACGCATGCATAAGTGCAGGCTCGAGTCGCACATCGAAGACATCGTGCGCTTAGCCAAACCATTAATTATTTTGTACTACCTTCCCGTGCGGTTGGTTAAACCTTATAAATTGCTAGCTGCAGGCTGCAGTTTGGTCCAGAGTCCGGACGTGTTTTAGTGCGTGGACCGGCCGCTGCTGCCTAGCCAATAGCCACTCTTAATATCGTGCCTCAAGACGGACCTCATTCATTTTGATGTGCACGTAGCATGCATGGTAGATCATGGATGTTGTACCTCGGGGAGGATTAGGGCATGTACAATGCGAGACGCTAGGATGGACGCTTGCCGGGAATTTATTCCTAGCGCCGGCCTAAGCGCCCAGCGCTGTACGCGCTCTTATACTATTCCATCCGTCTCATATTAACTGTCATAAAAATCGTAAGTATGGATGTATCTACCGCTTAAATACATAAGATACATTCGCTTTTGCGACAGTTAATATATGAGACCGTAAGAGCAATAAGAACTTTAGCATCATATCCCTTGGTCGGCACCGATAAATAAAATTGACAGTTAAAAGGTGCACGATAGAGCCAGATGTAGAGCGGTGAAACGGTGAAATTATACTTGTATTTATTCCTCAATTTGCGGTGTTGTACTCCGCTACAGTATATTTACTATGTGGATGTTACTATAAGAGTTCCGTCTCTCCCTAGTGTTCTCTCCCTAGCGCTCTCTCGGCGCCTCCTCCCGGCCATCGCCGTTGGCCACTCCGGCCACGGCGACCACCATAAACTGCTGATACACACTCCGTGTATTGGCAGCCACAAACACCAACGAATTCCTTCTTCCTACATCTCTTCTCTGTTGATCTGCTTTTGATGGCGCTTTCGGATCTCAAATTTGAAGATGGTATTGCCTTTGAAAAACATATCATGACAATTACTGGTTTAAATGTGGTTAATGGCTCTGGGCCCAAACTCTTCTGTGTTCGTTGCTTCTCGGACCAACATTCCCGGCCCAGTTGTACTAACCGCATTCGTTGTCGGGCCTGTGACAGATGGGGGCATATTGCTGATAACTGTCGCTTCGTACAGAGGCCAGATGGGTCGGCCCAGTCTACTGCGAGTGTTATGGAAGTTAATCGACAGAAGCAGGGGACTCCTTGTTCTACGCACCATGGATTTGACAACCCAACGGGGATTTCGCGCACTGACAGAGAGCAATTGATTGCGTTGCAAAACGCTAAGATCACAAAACATTTGGTTCTTTCTCCGCTACCTGATAGAGTCACCACTGCCTCCACGCATTCGACCTCCTTTGTTCCACCAACAAGGGTTTTCTCGTCTTCCTCGACTGTGCCTAGAGGAATCGAATCGGAGATGGCTAATTTCGTCTTCGACCCTGCTCCATTCCTCCCTCCGGATCGTGTGGCATTGACGGTGGAAGGCAGACCAGCAAGAATCCGTGTCATCCATGGAGACCTCCGCCCAAGTGCCCAACCAATGAGGATTTGGCCATCCTTACCATAGTTCCTATGCCCCAAGGTGAGGTTGATTTTCTGAATGTGCATGAAATTTTGGATGAATTTCTCCGTTTGGAAAGAAGGGTGAGATATCAATCTATATCAAGATGTCCTTTTGGTCAAGCATATGTCAGATTTGTGAGTGTGGAAGAGAGGGACTGGTTTGTTAACAATAGCCCCCACCCCTGCGACGATGTCCATTTGGTTTTTGAGAAGCATGATGAGGGTATGAACTGGATGCGCTTTGACCTGAGCAGGGAGGTATGGGTTCAGTTGATTGGATTCCCAGCTGACCTCAGGTGTACCAAGGAGATTGCAAATGCTGTCAGAAGCTTTGGTAAACTCTTGATATGGGATAGACAGAAATCCACTGATGTATATGTACTTATCAAGATTCGTGTTGATGCACTGTCAGACATACCCTTAAGTGTCGTAGTGTCTGGAGCTGAACTTTTTGTTGGTGAATCTTGGACATGCCCCCTTGTTATTCTTCAGGATATGCTACACGGTGGTGGTCCACCTCAGGAAGATGATGTTCCTCCAGATGGTAACCCACACCCTGCACCAGCTGAACAATTCCATCATCCAAATCAGAATATTCATATGGTTGGACCAGTGGCTGCACATGATGTTATGATAGAGGAAGTAGCCTTGCAGAATCCTGCAAATCAAGTGGTGAATAATCCTATTCACATGGCAATAGAAGATCTTATAGCTGACAATATGATTCATGGGCTCTGCAACCTGATGCACACAACATTGATCTTGAGTTACATGCAGGGGAATTCCTGGAACTCAATGACCTTATGGAACCTGCTCCAGTTGCTGATAATATGATTCAAGATGATGGAAGCAGCAATATTACTGTTACTGACAACATGGTTGACCATGATTCTGATGACTCCTTCCATGGTCCTCCACCTATGGTTGACCACATCCCAATTATGGATAATGTGAACCCCCCTCCTGTGGATGCCATGCTTCCATTCGACTTGAACAATCCAGTTGAAGAGTTGGAGGCGCCAATGGGCCTTCAGTTTGAAATGATGGATGCTCCTGGGCCTGTTCTTCTCGGCCCAACACAACCTCTGAACCTGTTTCCATCTGATGCTGGTCCCTCTGTAACTAGGCAGGACACTATTGTTCTACACAACCAGAAGCCTATGCTGGAAGAGCCTAGCAGATGCCAGCCACCACACAGATGTCAGATTTAGTGGTGTCCACTGAGATTGAGATTAATATGTCTGATAGAATTCATCCTCTGATTGCACATGATCCTATTGTTCCTGTGGTAGCAGCAGAAGTGGCATTACCTGTTGATGGGGAAGATGATATGGATGCTCCTCCAGGTTTCCCTATCCCCTTATATAGAAATATCTATGTGGGTGCTATGCAGCTTGGGCCAGAACTGGCTGATCCTGTACTTCAGAAAATGATGGGCTCTGTTGAATTTTCAGACAAGGATCTGCTTGGTGTACAGGGGGCACAGCTTTGGAAGGAGTATTTTGCTCCAAAAGGTGCTGATGAGAAGGTAGTCAGAATCCCAATTGAATGGGCCAATTTTTTTATTGCTGCTCTTCTTAATTCCGATAAATTTGAATGGGCTAAATCAATACTTGTCTCTGAATTCTGGAAATACATAATTGAAGGATCTGAATTACCATTTAAGGAATTTGTCATCCTTGATAAATTTAATGAGAATATAGCTCCATCTTGTAGAGCTGATACATCTTCCTCTGAGTTGCAGACTCCTGATAAAATCTCTTCTATTGATCTTGGAGCATCCACCACATCTACACTCCATATCAATAGAAAGAGGAAGGATCAGGCCCCTATGGTTGAAACTGAGGTGAGAAGGAGTTCTAGACTATTGCACCTTAAGAATGGTTTTAAGAAGAGCACATGCATGGATAGAAATTGTATTAGCTGTAATGCTAGACCCCCCATTATCCCTGCCAAAATTGTTAAAAACCTGTCTGTCTCTTTCTGTAAGGTGGACCCTAAGGATTGTACTGATGAAGCATTAATGGAAAAGGGGACCAAGAAGAAGAGACAAGCCTTGGCTACAGAAGTGGTACAGATGCAACAACCAGATGAGAACCATGAGAATCTTAGGGAGGAGGAGGAGACAGAATAGGGAGATATCAGAGGATTCCCTACTAGAATATAAGATTTTGGTTATTATGGAAATTTATGTAAGGATTATCATGTTATGTTATGCTGTCAGTACTTGGTATTTGCTGTGCCTCTGGTTTGAGGTTCTCAGTCTTGTAGTTTGGGACTATTACTTTTCCAATGTTTTGAACTGGAATATCAGAGGGATCAATGATTCAGATAAATGGTTGGCTGTGTATAATAAAATTGAGGAATCTGGTTGTGCTATTGTTTGTCTTCAAGAAACTAAAAGAGAATTCTTTGACAACACATATGTTAAGAATTTTTGTCCTAAAAGATTTTCGAAATTTGATTATGTGCCCTCCCATGGTGCATATGGTGGTTTATTCATTGCATGGAATGGGGCTTGTTTCAATGGTGAAATCGTCTATAAGAATAGATATTCGATATCTGTCAAGTTCACCTCTACCCTGGATGCATCTTATTGGATTTTAACTAATATCTATGGTCCCTGTCTATCTGAAGCCAGAGTGGAATTTCTGAATTGGTTTAGGAATATTGATTTCCCTGAAGATTATGATTGGTTGATTGTTGGAGATTTCAATTATATTAGATACCCTTCCAACAGAAGCAGAGAGGGTGGCAATGTACAAGATATGCTTGATTTTAATGAAGCCATTGCATCATTAGCACTAGTTGACATCCCAATTAAAGGCAGAGAATTTACCTGGAGTAATATGCAGGAAGCCCCTTTGTTAGAGAAATTAGACTGGATCTTCTCTTCTGAATCTTGGACAATTAATTACCCTAATACATTGGCACTTCCTCTTTCTAGACCAAATTCTGATCATATTCCTGTTATGATTCAAATTGGTCTTAATATCCCTAAATCTACTATCTTTAGATTTGAGAACTTCTGGCTCAAGCATCAGGATTTTAAACAGGTGGTCAAGAATATTTGGGATCAAGATGTCCAAGAATCTGACAGTGCTAAAACCATTACTGGTAAATTTAAAAGGCTTCGTAAGGGATTGAAAATATGGTCTAAAAACAAATCTCAGCTGTCTGTAGCCATCAAGAACACCAATGATATCATAGGTTTCTATGACCAATTGGAAGATTTTCGTGAACTCTCCATTTGGGAATTTAATGGCAGAAGGATTGCTAAAGATCATTTGATTGACCTGTTGGCTAAACAGAATGTCTACTGGAAACAAAGGGCTACCATCAGATGGGCTCAGTTTGGTGAAGAGAACTCAAGATTTTTTCATGTGAAAGCTACTATCAAATATAGAAGGAATTTCATTTCAACTATCAGAGATGAGCATGATGTTGAGCATACAGAACACTCTAGCAAGGCTGCCATCCTTACTAGAGCATTTAAACAGAGAATGGGTGAGGCTTCTGAGACATCTGATGATATTGGACTGATCAATCTTATCAATAAGATTGAGGGGTTAGAAGATCTTGAGATACCATTTTCTAGGGATGAAATTGATAAGGTGGTCCATGAACTTCCTATGGATAAGACCCCTGGGCCTGATGGATTTAATACCAACTTCATCAAGGCTTGTTGGTCCATCATATCTAAGGATTTTTATAGGATGATTGAAGACTTCTATCATGGTAATGTTACCATTCAAAGCATCAATTCCTCATTCATTACCTTGATTCCCAGGAAGGATTGTCCTTCCCCCATCTGATTTTAGACCTATATCTCTGCTTAACTGTTCCCTTAAAATCATCACCAAGCTCCTTGCTAACAGACTGCAAACCAAAATGTCTTCATTGATTCATGACAATCAATATGGATTCCTTAGAGCCAAATCCATCCAGGATTGCTTGCCATGGGTATATGAATATATTCACCTATGTAAAAGTTCTAACTTGGAAGCTGTTATTCTGAAGCTAGATTTTGAGAAAGCTTTTGATATGCTTGGACACAAAACCATTCATGAGATACTGGTTGCTAAGGGTTTTGGACCTAAATGGATGAGATTGATTGAACTGATTTATAGCTCTGGTTACTCATCAGTTCTGCTGAATGGCATACCTGGTAAACAATTCAGATGTAGAAGAGGAGTCAGACAGGGTGATCCCTTATCCCCATTGATATTTGTTTTGGCTTCTGACTTGCTTCAAGACATTTTTAATGAGGCAATGTAAAACCAATTGGTCCACCCTTCTTTTTTTGTCTCAAGCTTGTCCTGATTTTCCTATTGTACAATATGCTGATGATACTATTCTCATCATGCAAGCAAGCACTCAACAACTTCTACATGCCAAAAGCCTTCTGAATCATTTTGCTGCCTTCACTGGTCTGAGAGTGAACTATGCTAAATCTAGTTTGATTCCTATCAATCTTCATCAAGACCAAGTGAACCTCCTGCTGCATGCATTTGGTTGTTTTGAAGGAACTTTCCCATTTACATACCTTGGCATGCCTATGTCCATCTATAAACCAAAGGTTCTGGACTTAATGCCCATTTTGACCAGAATTGGTGATAGAATTGCTGGGTGCACATCCCTTCTGTCTTATGGTGAGAAATTGGTCCTTATCAGATCAGTTTTTTCAAGCCTTCCTATATTCTACCTAAGCACTCTCCTGGTACAAGACTCTGTCATTCAGCAGATTAACAAGCTTCTCAGATTCTGCTTTTGGAGAAAATATGGGACGGAAGATAATGGTACTGCTCTAATTGCTTGGGATAGAGTATGTAAGCCTAAGAATCAGGGTGGTCTTGGTGTCATGGATATTACTATTCAGAACAAGGCATTATTACTGAAACACATTCACAAATTCTTTAACAATGTGGATCTTCCATGGATTAAGCTCATCAAAGAGAAATATTATATGGGCAGTACTGTATCTTGCAGACCTATGGGCTCATTTTGGTGGAGAAATTTATTGAGATTGGTACCTTTATATAAAGATATGGCAGTCTGTCAAGTTGGATCTAGAGAATCTGTTCTATTTTGGAAAAACCTTTGGGAGGATCAGTATTTTCACATTAAATTCCCTGAACTATTCTCTTTCTGCAAAAATAAGGAGATCTCTATCAAAGATTTCTTTTCTGTTCAAGACTATTCTGAACACTTTCACCTACCACTTTATGTGGAAGCATTTCAGCAATTTGGAACCATTTGCCAAGAGATTCAAGAATTTTACATCTCTTCCCATCATGATATTTGCTTTCTCAAAGGCCACAAACAATTTTCTACTAAAAAGGTGTATGAGTTGTTGATTGCTGGCCCTCTAGCACACTGTGTGTTCCAGAACATATGGAGTCCAGCCTGTATCCTTCGATACAAAATATTCTTCTGGCTACTCCTCCACGACAGAGTGAACACTAGGAATCTCCTGGCTAGGAAGAACTTTCACATTCCCAGTTATTCATGTGTTCTTTGTGATGAGAATTTGGAAGAGACGAATTTGCATCTGTTCTTTGATTGTTCTTTTGCAAGAGAATGCTGGACCATGATTTTGCATGATAAGAAAAGAGGTATTTCTGTCTATGATGAATGCCTCCTCATCTGCAAGTCTATTCCAAAATGGATTGCTGGAATATTTGGATGATAAGAAATGGCAAAATCTTTGATAATCAGATGCAGAATGTGCTATTTTGGAAGGGTCAGCTTAGAAAAGATCTTCTCACTCTGTCTCATAGGTGTAAACCTATTAACAAGATTTCCCTTGTTAACTGGTCTAATTCAGAATTAGGTAGTGGTTAATATTCATCAATGTTAGAGAAAACTGGCATTGGTTGATCGATTTTTGGGGCGTTCATTTGTAATTTACATTGTATATATTAATGAAAAATACCGTAGAACAATTGTTCTACGGTTTGGGCGCTTCAAAGAAAAGAAAAATTTACCATGTTAACAACAGCAGCAGGCAAGCCCGTGGTTCATCTACGCCCCTCACCCGAAAATGCTGTTTGGAATTATGGGCTCGAGTGAGCCTACGAGTTTGAAAAAACAAACAATATTGCTTTGGTTTTTCAAGAAAAATGACATGAACATGTCAATGTAATCTATGCAGTTATAGATTTTCATGTAATACATGTATCCTTTTCAAAAAAAAATGTAATACATGTCTTTATATATGGGTGCACAAAATAAAATCCTCCGTCCCCAACCATAGCCGCCTATACCCTCTGTCCCGACCCTTACCACCTCCACCTCATCCAGACCCCTCCCTGCAACGGCCAAAGGCCTCGTGATGAACGGTGGTGCACGTGCTCTCGTCGATCTCTGCTTGTGGTGGTGGCCGGATGATGATGATGGCTGATTGGCAACCATGTACACTTGATCTCAGTTGCCATCCAAAGATGTTATATCCATCGGCCTAATGGTGGATGGCGTGGAGGGTGGCGGACGTGACGAAGGATTATACTATATTGCGTAAGAGCAATAAGAACTTTTGCATCATACCCCTGGTCGGCACTGATAAATAAAATCGGCAGTTAAAGGTGCACGATAGAGCTAGATGTAGAGCGGTGAAACAGTGCAATTGTACTTCTTGAAGGGATCCACAACTTGTAACCTACCCGGGTACGGATTCGAGACCGAGCCTCCTATAAAAAGGCTGGGAGAACCCTCTGATTCCACTCTCCATAGCCTTTGAGCTGTGCGAGATCCAATCTCTCTACCGCATCCATTGTTGCACTTATTGTAATCTTCATCAATATAATCCAGATAAGTAGGAGTAAGGGTTTTACCTCTACGAGCGCCCCGAACCTGGGTAAACTGTGTCTCCTAGTTAGCCGTAGAAATCACCAGCGTGCAACCGTCTCCAATATCTAAACCCCAGTATGTCACTCGAGGGATATGTCGATATAGGAAACTGGCATTTGGCGCCATCTGTGGAAACGACAAGCGCTAGATCTACGGTCTCGCCGCCTTCATCCACGTCAAGTTTTAGGCTCAAGCTCCGGATCTTCGACTCCATCGAGATCGATCTGCTTCGGGTCCTTCAACTTCACGCCGCACTCGCCGGCCTTCAGCCCGATGTTCGGCAATCTTCAAGGAGGCATCAATCTGGTGTTCGGCGACTTCCGCTTCCACGCCAACAAGGAGGGAATCTTGCGCTTTCCCGACCCACCTCGCTGGCGGAATCGGAATCTACATCGGCACCAAGCGTGGCGACTTCGGCACCGCCACCTGTTGACTCCGGATACAACTCGGAATCGAGTACGGCATCGATCCACTTCAACGACCTCGACTTCGACTTGATAGAGGGGGGAAAATCCGTCCATCTCGACGTTGATGACTGCTCCAATTTGGAGACTCGAGAGCGTCGCTTAGCGCATGTCTACATGGCCTGACCAACCGATAGCACTGAACGGAGGACCCTCAATGTCTCGCAAGAAGCGTGGGATAGGGCAAAGGCCGCAGTGGACGCAAATGTCACGCTGGAGCCAAACGCCTCCCAGGAGGACCTAACGGTCTATCACTAACTTCTGATGAAGAATAATCAGGAGATGATAAGGGAGACACAAGCACTCAACGAACGCAAGCGTCTTGCGGACATATCGAGTCAACAAATGGCTGAGCTATCAACCATAAACGGCGGGTCGATGGGACATGCACCAACTCGGAACCCGAGATACCTCTCCAAAACTGCGAACATGGATCGGGAATCGCTCAGCGGAACTACTCGATGTCTCGAGTCCTCCTTCATGTCCGTTGACGATGTTGGAACGCGTAGAGATAAACAAAAAACTTTTCTACGTGGTACTCCCAAGATCTAGTCGAGGTAGAAGGTCACAAGGATTACCACTAGACGCGCAGGTGCAGATTATCGAAGAAGCACGTCGATGAAGTGTAGTCCCACGTTACGATCCAGCCGATCCAATCCCGCGATCGTCGAAGTGCTGAACGTACAACACCTCTGCCGGTATCCACACGTACGAGGAGGAGCACCCGAGAGGATTTTCGGATTTGATGAGGTATGAATGATGTCATTGCACACTTGTTTCTTTTGGCTCCTCCCGATGGGACGTGACAGAGCAGAGTAGACCGTGATGGCCCACCTTGTCAGCTTTTGACCGGAAACGAGAGGTTGTTTCCGGTTTTCCCGCGATCCACGCGCCATAAATACGCACGATCTGCTGTAAAGATCGTGGCAGAGGTAACTGCGTACCGCCACCTCGTTTCCACTCCACGCGTGGCAGCCGCGATGGGTGCCACGTCACCAGATCTACGGTTCAGATCGATTTGGCTTGCGTATAAGTAATTGCCCTTAGGTGGAAAGTAAATTTCCTGGCCATTTGCTCTCCTTCTTCCACCTCGCGCACACCTCCTTCTCTGCAAACACCCACGAGATCTCATGGCTGGAGGGAAGAAACATGGTGCTACCGCATCGTCATCGAAGGCGGCTGAGGACGTCCCCGCGCCACCTGCCGTGAGGACGGGCGACTGGCGTTCCGCCATCACCACCAACAAGAGCATCAAGGAGATGTAGAGGGAGGGGCTGCTGCCCCCCGAGGGCGACAAGCGTGTTTACCTGAGCAATAAAGACGAGGTACCGAATCCCCACGCGAACGAGCGCGTGATTTTCATGGATCACGTCTCGCACGGCCTCTCTCTCCCTCTTCATCCTTTCCTTCTTGGATTGATGTATGTCTATGGCATACAGCTCCATGACCTGCCTCCAAATGCGATTTAGCACATCTCATGCTTTATCGTACTTTGTGAGTGCTTCTTGAGAATTCGCCCGCACTAGGGCCTCTGCAAAACCCTGTTCAAAGTGCGGGTCTTCCATGAGAAGTCGCGGCTAGGCGACCAGCTGGGGGAGCCACTTCGCACTGGCGGCTTCGGGATCCAGGCGAAGACGGATAACTCCTATCTGGAGATGCACTTTGTCGGGGGGTTACCCCCGAGTAGGGTAAAGACAAGCGGTAAAGGCGCCTTACAGAAGAGAGGTTTGGTCGAGTAGCCGACTACCTGGTACCCGCTACCCGGTCGACTGCTACTCGGTTTCACCTCAAGATGACCAGAAGGAGATATCAATCGAGTTCTATCCTTTCGAGTAGAAGAGTTGGCCCGAGTACAATTGGCGGGAACAATTGGCGGGAACCTACTCGGGCCAGAAAGTCAAAGGAGCCGTTCTGACACAGGATCCCGCGTATCCTGGGTCCGTACTTGGCAGCATTCGAACTACTGTTCATCTGGGACCGGCCTGCCTGACAGTGACAGCATGGAAGCAGGCCGTGGCAGGATAAGGGGGGCCTACTCTGTGCCTAGGTACAGTGATACCAGTCTGTCCCCTAGTTTTGCCCAACGACTTTACGGAAGCAGCCAAGATTAGGAACCAAAGCTGTCAGCGGGTACTCGGAGAAAGGACGATGTGCACACTATGTCGACACTTGTTCGTATTTGGACGTATCCGGCTGGGCACCGTGTATATAAGGTGCCCCGCCGCCTCCTGCGCGAGGGATCTTGCTCCACGCTCATTTTGGAGCCCTAGAAACCCTAAGTTCTTGACCTAGCTCTACTCGGAGAGGAGAGAGAGGCTACTCGGTAGAGATACCATTTGTACTGTGGCTACTCGGAGAGACATCATAATACATAGAGAGAGGCAGGAGTAGGGGTTTTACCTCCTCACGAGGGCCCCGAACCTGGGTAGATCGTGTCGTTTGCAGTGTATTGTTCTCACCTCACGCGGCTATTCGTCGCGTAATCCCTCCCCGAATACCTCCAGCGTCCATCGTTCCCACATCTTTAGCCATCCTATGGCATCTGCCGTGACACCACCACGACAGTTGGCGCCCACCGTGGGGCAACCAGCGGCGCTGGTTGGAGTTTCTGTTCGGACGGGATCTTCTTCAGCGGAGCGCGTAGTTTGTGGCCTTGTCCACAGATTCGGCTCCTTCGACTTCGTCACCGACAACGCCGGCTGTTTCGGCGGCATGGCCATGCCCGAGGGCGGCTCGGTGATCTCCTTCGGCTCTCATCTCGTCTACGTCGCCACCGTCGCCAACAGCGCCTACCCCGAGCTGGTGCATGACGCGGAGGATCCTCCCGCGGTGATTGCTGCTCGCGGAAGGCCTGCATGCAGCTCTGCAAGCTGCGCCGAGGTGATGGTGACGGGCTTGGCGGCGAACACTGGCGCAGCTGCTACTGGCGCTGCGGCCGTTGTCGAGGAGGTTGACGAACCGCCTGCTGGTGGCAGGAATCACCGGCCCTACGAGAAGGAGAGCAACTTGCCACCTTCCACGTCAACGGTCATCCCCGCGTCTGCTGCGCGAACTGGTATGCCCACTCCCACCGACATCGAGCTCCTAGCCGCGAGGGAGCAGCTCGAGCGGCAACGCCAGGAGCTGCTTGCCGAGCAGGCAGAGTTGGAGAAGATCAGGCTTGAGCTGAGTCTAGACCAGCTCGAGTACAACAAGGCTCACGGCTTCACGCCGGTCGCCAGGAGGCCCAGCAGAGTAGGCGCTACGCGGCGTAACTTGGGTGTCGAGATGGCGACAGTTGCGGAGGTGCCCGCGCAGTCCGCCACCGCGAACACTTTCACAAGGCCAAGGTACAGCACACCTGCCAAGACGCTCAGAGCTGCACAGGCCGTGGCTGCCGAGTTGCCGCGCCTGGATGGAGAGGCGCGTCTCAGGCAGCAGGAGAGGCTCAACGAGTTGGTGTTGGAGGCCGCTAGGCAGAATGAGGAGTTCCGGAAGGCCAACCCGGGAGCTGGAGCTTCGCAGGTGGTTCACTCGCACGCGGCTAGATCTAACGATCAGGCCTCGTCTCCGCATCCCAGCCGCGAGAAGAGCCGCAGCGGGCGCTCGGGCAGAGACAGGCAAATGCAGGTGTATGACCCGGCTGCTGCCGCGAAACAGGTTGCTGTGCCGCAGCAGCCCGGGCGGGAACACAATGCTGCAACAGCAGGCTCTCAAGCCCATCAAGCTCAAAGCCGTGCCCGAGAAGCCGCGCATCCGGGTACTTCTCGGCAACCCGCAGCTCAGCCTACTCGGCAGAGGCAGCAGCCGCGCCCAGCGGCACCAGTCGCCAACCCGGTGGAGCAACCCGTAGCTATGCAGGTGGATAGGTATGATGATGGCTACTCGGCTATGGAGATGGCTGGTTATGATATTCATGACCGTGTTGGTGAGCGCGTGTTGGCGCCTGGAGATGCAAGGCACCAGCTGGACCGTATCAGCTTGTCGGCGCGGCTTGAGAGCACGGGCCCTCCTGGCCCCGAGTGCTTTGGCCCGCGCATCATGAACGAGCCTTCCGTGAAGGGCTTCCAGCTCGCAAGAGGCACCAAGAGCTACAACGGCAGCACCAAGCCTGAAGATTGGCTCAATGATTACGTCACCGCGGTCCATATCGCGAATGGCAACAGGAGATGGGCGGTGCGCTATGTGCCGCAGATGCTAGAGGGTCCAGCTCGCACTTGGCTCAACAACTTGCCCAAGAACAGCATTAACTGCTGGCTGGACTTCTCGGATGCCTTCATCAGCAACTTCACGAGTACATACAAGAGGCCGAATAGGCCCCAGCAGCTGTCAGCCTGCAGGCAGCGAGAAGACGAGACGGACCGCGAGTATCTTACTCGGTGGAGCACCTTGAGGAACACTTGTGAGGGTGTGAATGAAGCACAGGCCATCACTTGGTTTGCGCAGGGTTGCCGACATGGCAGCATGCTTTGGCAGAGATTGCAGAGGGAGATGCCGAACACTCTGGCGGAGACAATCAAGATTGCGGATCAGTACGCACTCGGTGATCCCACTCAGCCACTGATGGACTCCTCTGAGCCGAGAAGAAACTTCAACAGCAGCAAGCGCAACGAGTTCCGCAACAAGCGCCGAGTAGATACTCGGTATGACCCTGAGGAGGTGAATGCAGTGAATGTCGGAGGCGGTGGTGGCCAAAGGCAGAAACCTGCTGGAGCCTACGGGCAGAACCAGAATCAGGGCCAAGGCAACAAGAAGCCATTTCGCGCCTCTCAGTCGGGTAGCGGGAACTCCGAGCAGCCGAAGAAGTTTGTCTTTGACGACATGAAGGATGGCCCATGCAGCTTTCACACTCACCACCCCTCAAGGCCTGCGAACCATACTACTCGGCAATGCGAATGGTGGGATGTGATCAAGAGTGATGGCTTGCCTCCTCCTCCTCCCCTGCCAGCCGCCAATGCTACTGTTCAGCCTACTCGCGCACCCGCAACTCGGCCGCCAGTCTACCCGAGAAGAGAGAACGTCAACCAGGTGGCTTTAGGAGCCAACCGGAACTTCAACAATGAGAGATACCGCAACAACAACAACAACAACTACAACCGCAACAACAACAACAGAGGCAACAACAACTATCAGGGCAACAACAATGGCAACAATGGCAACAATGGGGGCAATGGCTCCAACCAGTACCAAGAGCACCATGAGAGCTATATGATCTTCACTTCTGAGGCAGTCGACAAGCAGTCACAGCACAGGCGGGCCATGGAGGTCAACGCAGTGATTCCTGCTGTCCCTCACTACATGTACTGGTGCGACCAGGAAATCAGGTGGACTCGAGCGGATCATCCCAAGGTGATGCCCAACCCGGGTACCTATGCCTTGGTGCTAGATCCTACCTTTCTGGGTCCCGAGAAGAATGTGAGGTTTAGCAAGGTGCTAATCGACAACAGCAGCAGCATCAACATTGTGTACAAGGACACCCTCGAGAAACTTGGCTTAGCCGAGAACATGATGCTGCCTAGCAAGACCACCTTCCATGGCATTGTGCCCGGGATCTCGTGCAACCCGATTGGCCGAGTCTGGATTGATGTGCTATTCGGTACTCGGGAGAACTGTCGCACAGAGCGCCTGCAGTTTGAAGTAGTGGATCATCAGAGCCCCTATCATGCTCTACTCGGCAGGCCTGCTCTGAGCAAGTTCATGGCCTCTACACATGTGGCTTATCTGAAGATGAAGATCCCTGGTCCCAATGGCATCATCACCATCTCGGGAGATTACAAGAAGTCCATGGAGTGTGCCTCTGCTAGCTCCCAGCTGGCGGAATCGATGGTGATTGCTGCCGAGAAGAAGAGGATGTACGAGGTGGTGGCCATGGCTCAGTCCGCACAAGCCGGCGCACAAGGTGTGCCGAGTACCCAGCATGGTACTGCTTTCCAAGCTGCCAAGGAGACCAAGACAGTCCAGGTCGACCCCGAGTTCCCCGACCGCGTAGCCATCATTGGCTCCGGGTTGGCGGAGAAATAGGAAAGCGCGCTCATCACTTCCTCCGTGAGAATCGGGATGTGTTCGCCTGGACCAATGAAGATCTACCAGGAGTCCCGAGGGAGTTGGTTGAGCACTCTTTGCATGTGCGTCGTGACGCCAAGCCCGTGAAGCAGGCTCTGCGTCGTTTCGGAGATGAGAGAAGGAAGGCCATCGGTGATCAGATCACTAAGCTGCTGATAAGTAACTTCATCATGGAAGTGCTGCACCCGGACTGGTTAGCCAACCCGGTCATGGTCGAGAAGAAAAAGGAAGATCCCAAGGCTGCCACTGCATGGCGCATGTGTGTCGACTACACCGACTTGAACAAGGCATGCCCCAAGGACCCTTTCCCGCTACCTCGCATCGATCAGGTGATCGATTCCACTGCTGGTTGTGAACTGTTGTCTTTCATAGATGCCTACTCTGGTTTCCACCAGATTGCACTCAACCCTGCTGATCAAATAAAGACTGCTTTCATTACCCCGTACGGGGCTTATTGCTATCGTGTCATGTGTTTTGGCTTGAGGAATGCGGGTGCAACCTATCAGAGATGCATGCAGAAATGCTTGCACGACCAGCTCGGCAAGAATGTGCAGGTGTACGTAGATGACATTGTCATCAAAACGAATAAAACACATACTCTGCTTGCCGACCTGGAGGAAACCTTTGCTAACCTACGCAGGTACAAAATGAAATTGAATCCGAGTAAGTGCACCTTTGGTGTACCGGCTGGAAAGCTACTCGGTTTTCTGGTTTCTAGTCGGGGCATTGAAGCCAATCCTTCCAAGATAAAAGCTATTGAGAGCATGTCTTTGCCGAGATCACTGAAAGATGTGCAGAAGTTCACGGGTTGTCTGGCATCTTTGAGCCGTTTTCTGGGCCGAATGGGCGAGAAGGCTCTGCCTCTATACCAGCTAATGAAGAAAAGTGACAAGTTTGTCTGGACTCCGCAAGCGGACGTGGCGTTCAATGAGCTGAAAGCAATGCTGGCTAGCGCTCCCGTCTTGGCTAGTCCGCTACCCAAGGAGCCTATGCTGTTGTACATTGCTGCGACTAACCGAGTAGTCAGCGTGGTGATAGTGGTGGAGCGAGAAGAAGAAGGCAAGAGTGTGCAGCGTCCAGTCTACTATCTCAGTGAAGTGCTGTCAAGTTCCAAGCAAAACTATCCGCACTACCAGAAAATGACATATGGTGTGTACCTGGGCGCCAGGAAGCTGAAACATTACTTCCAGGAGCACCCCATCACTGTCGTGAGTTCTGCTCCCATCTCGGATATCATGGGAAACAAGGAGGCGAGTGGCAGAGTAGCCAAGTGGGCAATCGAGCTAGCCGCGTATGCGAGAAGAGAAGCAATCAAGTCTCAGGTCCTGGCGGAATTTCTTGTGGACTGGGCCGAGATGCAGTATGAACCTCCTGCTCCAGTTTCCAACTATTGGAGGATGCACTTCGATGGCTCGAAAGTAAAGGAAGGCCTTGGTGCTGGTGTCGTGCTCACGTCACCCAAGCGAGATCAGCTCAAGTATGTGTTGCAGATTCATTTCAAGGCATCCAACAATGTAGCCGAGTACGAGGCAGTGGTGCATGGTTTGCGAGTAGCAAAGGAGGTTGGTGTGCAGCGCATTATATGCTATGGCGATTCAGATCTAGTGGTGCAGCAAGTCTCAGGTACCTGGGATGCTTTGGATGCCAACATGGCATCGTATCGCTTCCTGGTGCAGTCAATGACTGGGTTTTTCGAAGGCTGTGAGTTCCAGCACATTCACCGAGCAGAGAACGAAGCAGCAGACGAGCTATCCAAGTTGGGATCTTCTCGGCAGTCCATCCCGGCAGGGATTGCCTTGGAGCATTTGAGGAAGCCATCCATCAAGCCTTCCCCCAACTCGGAATCCATCTTAGTTCCTTCTCTGCCAAGTGAAGAATCTGACCCAATGGAAATTGACTGGGAGAGTGCTGCAGGGAACCCGGGGACTGCCGTCCTCTACTCGGGGACTGCCGTTCTCTACTCGGGGACTGCCACTCCTTACTCGGGGACTGCCACTCCTTACTCGGGGACTGTCACTCCTTACTCGGGGACTGCCACTCCTTACTCGGGGACTGCCACTCCTTACTCGGGGACTGCCACTCCTTACTCGGGGACTGCCACTCCTTACTCGGGGACTGCCACTCCTTACTCGTGGACTGCCACTCCTTACTCGGGGACTGCCACTCCTTACTCGGGGACTGCCACTCCTTACTCGGGGACTGCCGCTCAGTACTCGGGGACTGCCGCCCTCAACCCGGAGGCTGTTGCATTCATTGAAGAAGTTCTCGCCAATCGGTCTGGGCTGCAAAGAAGCGCTCCTACTCCTCCTGTGCAACCGCAAGAGCCTATCCCAATGGAACTGGACGAACCAGTGTTTCCCATACGGGAGACACCGAGTTGGGCTATGCCCATATTATCCTTTCTAAGGGACGGCACTTTACCTGAAGATGAGGTGACTGCGAGGCAGATTCAGAGAAGATCCAAGGGCTACACCATAGTCCGAGATGTGCTGCACAAGAGAAGTGCCACCGGCGTGCTGCAACGCTGTGTGAGCCCAGAGGAAGGAGAAGAAATTCTGGTGGAGATACATCAAGGGGAATGTGGGCATCACGCCTCTTCTCGGGCATTGGTCAAGAAAGCTTTTCGGCATGGCTTCTACTGGCTCACTGCACTGCAACAAGCCGAAGATATCGTGAGGAAGTGCAACGGCTGCCAGATGTTCGCAAGTAAGATTCACATGCCTGCTTCCGAGTTGAAAACAATTCCTATCACATGGCCATTTGCTGTTTGGTGCTTGGATATGGTTGGTCCTTTCAAGCCGGCTAAAGGCAATATGACACATATCTTGGTCATGGTGGACAAGTTCACCAAGTGGATCGAGGTGAAACCTATTCGGAAGTGCGATGGGGTCACAGCTGTGAAGTTCGTGAAGGATGTGATCATGAGATATGGCTACCCGCACAGTATCATCACCGACAACGGCACCAACTTTGCAGAGGGGGCAATGGTGCGATTCTGCAGAGATAAGCATATCCGACTAGACGTTGCGTCTGTCGCGCACCCTGCCTCCAATGGGCAAGTTGAGAGAGCAAATGGAATGGTATTGGCAGGCATAAAGCCAAGGCTGATTGAGCCATTGCTGAAAACACCTAGGTGTTGGCTAGAAGAGTTGCCAGCGGTGTTGTGGAGTCTAAGGACTACCCCTAACCGGTCAACCGGCTACACGCCATTCTTCTTGGTATACGGGGCTGAGGCCGTGTTGCCAATAGACTTAGAGCATGACTCCCCCCGAGTAGCCCTCTACACTGAGGTGGAGGCGAGAGAAGCTCGAGAAGACGACGTTGACCTGCTTGAAGAAGCAAGAGAGCTGACTCTGTCACGTTCGGCTATCTACCAGCAAAACCTGCGGCGTTATCATAGCCGAAAGGTGAACCCAAGGGTTTTCCGAGAAGGAGACATGGTCCTTAGGCTTGTGCAGCGCACAGCCGGGATGCACAAGTTGTCTCCTCCGTGGGAAGGGCCTTTCATTGTGAGCAAAGCGCTGCACAATGATGTGTACTATCTTGTAGATGTGCGCCCATCGCAGGCGAACAGGGCAGATAAAGCTGGAGAGGAAACCAAGCGCCCTTGGAATGTAGCCCTACTTCGTCGTTTTCATTCGTGAGCAAGGATGTGTATGTACCCTCTTATCCGAGTTGAAATTCTACTCTGCAATCTGAAATTGTTCTCGGGGACTGCCCTCGTCCAAAATTGCTCTAAGTGTTTTTACTCGGCTTGATCCTTTGTCTATTCGGTTGCTCCACTTCAGAACTCATAAGTGCATTGAGTAGTGTGTTTAAACCTATATGCCAACTCTTCGACTCTGCTGCTGTCCGAAACCCGGCTTCATGGCAAGCAAGAGAACAAGCAAAAGGTCAATGAGCACACGAAAATCGCTAAGGAAGAAAGAGTGCAGGAACCGAGTAGATTGTTGGTTACTTTTGTTCCCTGTTTTCTTCTTCTCGGCTAAGTGGTGGGCTGCGTTACCATGATTGTTTCTAGCGGCTAAGTATTTGCAGCCCTACTACTTGATTCTTGTGACTCGAATACCAAAAAAGCGACAAGTCGCGGGTAGAGCAGAGATGAAAAGATAGGGTGAATAAGAAATGCAACTCGGGGACTCGCATGGAAACGCAACTCGGCATCAAGCCAGCGTCGTTCAAATTGATTAATGTCGAAATAAACAGAGTGGGCATAAAAACTGAGTAGCAAGCAAAACAAAGATAGTCTATTACATCTGCTCCCGGCATCCCGGGGATCTGATAAGTGTTCAAGTGAAAAAGTTTGCAGATAAAATCAGGTGGAGGTGACAGTGTTGTCGGTACTGGCATTGGCTGCTGCATCATCAGTGGTGGCCCTGGCTGCCGCATCTTCCTCAGCGCTGGCGTGGGTGGCATCCGCATCCGACTGGATGGTGGCGGACTCGTTCATCTCGACGTCCTGCTCGGTGGTAGCCGGGTCGGAAGTGGCCGTGGCCACCGAGATGGGCCCTGGAGCCGGAGAAGAGCCAGGCGCTTGGCCAGGAGGGCGTACCGTGTCGTCGAGAGCAGCACCTGAGGAGGTGCCAAAGTCGAGTGCGACGGTGTCGATGTGGGCGTACTCGTCCTCATCGCTGCTCGCGACGGCGACGTTCTTCCCCTTCCCGGCCTTGCCCTTAGGAGATTCGAAGAAGCCTTCCAAGTCGGATTCTACTTCGTCGTCCTCTTCCTCTTCCTCTTCGTACTCGGTGTCGGGCTCGGGGAGGCCCTCGATGAAGGTCTCCGTCTCAGCGCACTCCGCGACCTCATAGGCGATCTGCTTGCGTGTGACCACGCAGTCGGGATCTACCTCCCACTTGGAATTATTGCGCTTCCCGCGGATGAGCTGCATGTTGAGGTTTTCATACCAGGATGCTATGCAGAGAAGCATCACGTCCGCGCCGGCCCGGGCCCCCGAAGCACGCCATTTCTTCAACTCTTTCTTCACATTTTTCAACTTGAAGGCGAGACCCCGCATGGAAGTTGGCTGAGAATCCTGGGGCCAGAACAGCCTATGGAGCTCGAAGCCCTCGTGCACCAAGTCAGTGCCAACACCGGCCAGCTGCTCGAAATAATCTTTGAGCAACACCAGGCTGTCCTCGATCTCAGCTCGGGTGTCTGCTACCTCACCCTTCGCAAGGCGAGCTGCTTGGGCCTTGGCCACAGTAGGCGCGCAGTTGGAATCAAGATGAGGCCAGATCTCTGGAATAGCAAGTGACAACTTCAGAATCGAGAAGAAAAGAACCGGGTAGGAGAAAAACCGAGAAGAAAAGAGGCAGGGAGGAGAAGACCTACCGGGCAGTTCGCGGCGCAGCCGCTGCAGCTGGGCCTTCCAGGACTCTTCGTTGGCTATGTGCTTTTCTTGGATCAGGCGCAAGGAATCCATCTGAGCGAAGAGATCAGCGTTGGTCTTCTTTAAGGTTTCGCATTCCTGCTCAAGGGCCCTCTCCTTGGCTCTGAAAGTGGTCTTGGCCTTGGCCTTCTCGGCGATTGCTCTGTCCCTGTCGGCGCCAATGTTGATGGCATCCTGGAGTGCCTTTTGCAACTGGAGTTGCAGCTTCTCGGTCTCGGTGGCGTGATCCTTCAGCAACACAGCGGCCTGGTTGGACAGTTGGTTCTGCACCTCTGCTGGTTTGACACAATCTTGGTGTGCCTCAGCAAACAACTTGTGATCTTCTGCGAAGAGCCAGACAAGGTCAATAGAGAAGCAGCGAAGAAACAGATTCAAGATCGAACCGAGTAAACAACAAACTCACCTTCCAGCCTTTTGATGGTGGCTTCGGCGTTCTTCACGAAAGTGCGGCATTTCTCGTGCTCTTCGGCTAGGCTCTTCAGTTTCTCTGCAGAGTAGAAAAGGTTAGCGCAAAAGAAAGCATAAGCGAGCGTAAACAAAAAACGCATGAAACGCACAGCTAAAAGCGTACCTTGCACTTCAGTCAGCTGCTGGGTGCTGTCGTTGGCGTTCTTGCTGGCTGCCTCCGCAACTGCCTTTTCTTTCTCTAAAGCAGCAATTCGCCTCCTGGCGATAGAGTGGTTCCAGAGAAGATGGCGGTATAGGTTGGTCCGCTTCAGGACGCTATCCTGAGAAGCGAGAAGAAGCAAGTTAGAAAAAGCAGAGTAGATTCAACCCGAGTAGGAGGCTACTCGGAGAGTATCCACCTACTCGGCTAGAATCTCGGGGACTGGGAGTGATGGAAAGGAGCAGAAAGGCGAATAGAAGAGAAGAAAATTCAACTCGGAAAAGATAAGGAAAACTTACTGCGTAGGCCTGCTCGATGTCCTCGGCATTCTTGCGGTGCAGGAACATCTTGGCTGCGAGTGTCGCGGTCTCGGTGGAGACGGACATGGGCTGGTGTCCCAGGTCGACCTTGTTCCAGTCCACGCGCATGTGGTCGATGCCGCCAAGGCCAAGACCGTGCCACTTCTCCACGCCGAGAACCTTGCTATCCCATTTGGCGTCGATGAAGCCAATGGTGTCCAGTACCTGCTCAAGGCCTTTTGAAGTTATTGGTTTGTCTTGGACTCCACGAGAAGCAATGTTGACAGGCTGGTGTTGGCTTGGATCTGGAGGAGGGGAGTTCATGGCTACAACCTTCCTTCCCTTCTGGATAGCTAAAGCTTTGTCCTTGGGAGGGAAGCCGATTGAGTGCTGATGGCTAACCTCAATCATGTACTCCGGGTAGCAAGGCTGGCCAGCAGCGCGAGCATCAGCTGAGAGCGCGGCGGGAATCGGGCCAGACTCGTGGATCACGAGTGCTCCACCTGAGGCTGGTAGCGGCACTTGGTCTCTGGACCGCTTCTTCGTCCTTTCCTTCTCGGGATCTTCAGTTTTCTTCCCGTCAGCTTTGGCCTTCGCCTTCTCGGCGGCTTCCTTCTCGGCCTTGGCCTTCTCAGCAGCTTCCTTCTCGGCCTTGGCCTTCTCAGCAGCTTCCTTCTCGGCCTTGGCCTTCTCAGCAGCTTCCTTCTCGGCTGCCCTTCTGTCAACCTCATCCTTCAGAGCATCCAGGGCTCGCTGCCTGGTTACTCGCCCGGCAGGAGGGCTGGATGTATCCTTGGTCTGCGGCGGCGAGGAGGAGTTCGGCGGTGTAGGGCCTTGCGCAGTGGGTGGCGCCACGGATCCGTCGCCTGCTGCAGCTCCTGGCTGGGAGCTACTCGGTGCGTCGCCCGGCTGCACGCTGCTCAATGGATAAGCATCATTCGTGGTGGCAACCGTGGCGGTGGTGTCTTCTACTCGCTGCTCGGTAGCGAGATTCTCTTGTGCAGCAGCCCCTGTGGTGGGCTGCTCTTGCTCTGTTTCCGGCCGCTCGTCAGCGGTGTTGTCTTGCATCTCTTGATCTTGGTTCTCCTCGGCATCGCTAGCCGGAGGAGAAGGGGGTCTCTCATGGTGGACGGTAGTGTCCTGCACCGCTGGCTCTGACTCTGCTCCTTGTGGATCGGCGGTCTGTGGATTGGCAGCAGCAGCGTTGGCGGTGTGGTCCTCATCATCATCGATGTTGATCAGAGGTACTGATGATTCCTTGGCTTGGTCGGACGCGAGAGCTGCGCTCGCATCCATGGGAGGTCTGTAGAGAAGGAAGAAACCAGAAATTAGAAGGAATTTGGGGAGAATAGCACAGCGCGAGAAGGGAAATGACCGAGAAGAGGGCTTACGCGGTGGTGGACTTGAGCTGTCGTCTGGACCTCTTCACGACCACCTTCTTCTCGGCGGGCTTCTTCCTCTTGGCAGGAGGCGCTGGTGCTCCGCTACCAGTCCGTTTGCGGGTCTCAGGAGCGGCGACGGACAGAGGCTTGACGACTAGGGGCGCATCGCCCTCGTTCTCTTCTTCGTCCTCGTCGTCCTTTTCCGCGGCAACTTCATCTGAGAATCCAAGAGAAAAGAGGAAAGAATCAGAAACATCAAACGAGGGACTGGTGCTTCTCGGAAACAAACAAGGTGAAGATGCTGGTACCATCAAAATCCTCATCAGACCAGGTGCGGAGAGCGTCGCGCTTATCAGTGGTGGGGGAACGAGAGAGGTTGGTCTGCTCCGCGGCATCGAGAGAGGGCACATCGTCCTCCTCACGATCAGGAGACCAGTTGCCCTCAAAAACCTCGCAGCTCTCGATTATCTGGCGAGTGAGAACCTGAAAAACAGAGAAGGATCACAGACTAGCCGAGTACCAGGAAGGAATTCTACTCGGATAGGCGTGCAGGTACAAAGCACACAAAGCCTAGGCAGTTTACTAAGCATTCTACCCGGATAGGCGTGCAAGCACAAAGCATACTAAGCCTAAGCATGTTTGCTGAAAGGTCTTACTCGGAAGGGCGTGCAGGTATAAAGCACATCGAGCCTAAGAATTGTTCTCGAGTAGGCTATCCGGCAAGGCGTGCAAGCACGAAGCGCATTAAGCCTACGCAATTCGGCTAAGTACCCTACTCGGTGCAGAAGACGGTCGCTACTCGCGGCAAGAGGAGGAATTATCTACTCGGAAAGTAAATGCAGAGAGCGAAGTAAGAAAGGCGTACCCGCTCAATTGGCTTTGTACGGCTGTACGGGACGAACCCGTATTGCCAGTGGTCGCCAAGATTCGTCGTCAAGATGTTCCTTGCGTGCCAGGGAACATCGATGTTGTCAATCTCGATGGTGGTTGTCCTGGTGCAGTCGCGGGGGCCTCCCATGTAACACATGAGATGGCAGCGCTCCTGCAAGGGCAGCACTCGGCGCTGGATCCAGCAAGCCACCGGATCGTCATTCTTGAGGCCCTGCGCCTTCAGCCAGCCAAGTCTATTCTCCATCTCGATGGCGTCCTCGTCATTGGCGGGCTTCTCCTTCCAGTACAACCCGATCGGAGCGCGATTGCTCCAAACGGGCAAGTTGATTCGATCGTCCACCCTGGCTCCTTCCGCGGCGGCAACGTTCTTGACGTAGAGGAACGTCTTCTGCCACAGCTTCACGGAGTCCAGCCCCTTGATGCGGGGGTGGTTCGTCCCGGACCGCTGCACCATCATGGCGCAGCCGGTGTCGGTGGCGCGGGCGACGCCCGCGGCGTCTTTTTTCCCGGTGGATTGCTGGCGCAAGTGGAAGTACCTGAGCCACGTCTCCCACGTGGGCTGGATGCCGAGGAAGGCCTCGCAGACCACGGCGTGGTAGGCGAGGAAAACGACGGCATTGGGGGGCAGATGATGCATCTGGATGCCGAAGTGATTGAGGAACTTCCGGAGGAAATCAGAGGCCGGCAATCCGAAGCCGCGCTCGAAATGCGACATGAAGACCACGCGCTCACCCTCCCGCGGGGATGGCACGATTTCACCGTCTGGCGCCCGGCACTCCACACCGGGAGGAATCCTCCGGGTGTTCACGAGCCAGGCGCAATCTTCAGCGGTGACGGAGGAACCGGCCCAGCCAGCTTTGGCCATGGTTGCGAGTAGGGAAAGTGGAAGAAATCGAAGGAGTTGGTTGGGGGATTGAGTCCGCGGCGGCGCGAAAGCTTGCGCGGCGGCGGAGAGCTCGGTGGCGAAGAAGAGCAGGAGACGAAGGAGGAATAGTGCAAGGGAAGGGGAAAAGGAAGTTACCGGCGGAGGTATTTATATCTCCTCCGCGAGTTTACCGTTACCGTCGTGGAAGTGGGATCGATTGTGGCGTATGGTGGATCCTGTGGCCGGCTAGAAACGCACGCAAGCGCCGGTTGCGCGCGTAATGGCCGCAGTTGATCCCACCACCGAATCGTGGTCTATAACTACACTTGATGGGACATGACGGCCGGTGGGCCCACTGCGTGAAAATTGGACGCGTGGCAGGTCGTGTCCTGGGCAACGAAACGACGAGGTCGTGGATGCTTGACACGTGTGCAGTTGCTGCGCGAAGGGCTGGATTGTGCTCTGCGCTGCAGAGACTCAATCTAAGAAATTTCTCTAAGTCTTTTTACTCGGTTACAGAGTAGAAAGCAAGTGCTACTCGGAAGAGAGGAAACTCAAGGTACTTTCCAGATAGCCACTCGGAGGTTCTACTCGGCATCTTGAGGTTCAAGGGCTGAGATGCAAAGGCTGGTTTTAAGCTGGCAGAGCCTAGTGAACAAGTTCGCAAGACTCAACCAGCTTCGGGGACTGCTGTCGGGGGGTTACCCCCGAGTAGGGTAAAGACAAGCGGTAAAGGCGCCTTACAGAAGAGAGGTTTGGTCGAGTAGCCGACTACCTGGTACCCGCTACCCGGTCGACTGCTACTCGGTTTCACCTCAAGATGACCAGAAGGAGATATCAATCGAGTTCTATCCTTTCGAGTAGAAGAGTTGGCCCGAGTACAATTGGCGGGAACCTACTCGGGCCAGAAAGTCAAAGGAGCCGTTCTGACACAGGATCCCGCGTATCCTGGGTCCGTACTTGGCAGCATTCGAACTACTGTTCATCTGGGACCGGCCTGCCTGACAGTGACAGCATGGAAGCAGGCCGTGGCAGGATAAGGGGGGCCTACTCTGTGCCTAGGTACAGTGATACCAGTCTGTCCCCTAGTTTTGCCCAACGACTTTACGGAAGCAGCCAAGATTAGGAACCAAAGCTGTCAGCGGGTACTCGGAGAAAGGACGATGTGCACACTATGTCGACACTTGTTCGTATTTGGACGTATCCGGCTGGGCACCGTGTATATAAGGTGCCCCGCCGCCTCCTGCGCGAGGGATCTTGCTCCACGCTCATTTTGGAGCCCTAGAAACCCTAAGTTCTTGACCTAGCTCTACTCGGAGAGGAGAGAGAGGCTACTCGGTAGAGATACCATTTGTACTGTGGCTACTCGGAGAGACATCATAATACATAGAGAGAGGCAGGAGTAGGGGTTTTACCTCCTCACGAGGGCCCCGAACCTGGGTAGATCGTGTCGTTTGCAGTGTATTGTTCTCACCTCACGCGGCTATTCGTCGCGTAATCCCTCCCCGAATACCTCCAGCGTCCATCGTTCCCACATCTTTAGCCATCCTATGGCATCTGCCGTGACACCACCACGACACACTTCGTAGACTCCACGCAAGGATGGCGGAGGAAGTGGTTCTACGTCGTAGACAACAACGCGGGTAGGGCTCACGAATTCCACCCGTTCGCTATTTTGAAGCGAAGGAAGTCCTGGGCGCACAAGCTCACTATCGAAGATAGCCGGATTGGCTCCCCGCTACTTGCGAAAGTGGCGAACCTTCGCGATCAGGCAATGGGGGTCGCGTTGAATGGCTTACACCTGGCGAGCGTCTTCCTTCGGCGTAGGATTCAGCCTCTACAAGAGAGGCCGTCGACTATGTAGGAGTATCAGCGCGTCCAAGACCCTAGCCGTGTCTGCCAAGATATCCTCTCGAATGCCCAATTCGAGAAGAAGATTGCGGCTATCACCAAGCTGAAGGTAGGCGAGTCCTTCGCCACCTGCTCTCTTGAGCCATTCGAAGCTCCAAAGCCCCCTCCATCCGAGGTAAGTTTTCTTGTCTCTTTTTTATTCTTTTTGCCATCCGGAACTCTATCGACTGAGGTTTCTCTTCTTTTCTTCTTCTTCTTTCATAGAGTTTGAAAATAGCAACATGCTACCCGCCAGTCTCGGCAGAGGATGCCTCTGACCTCCTAGCGAGCAATGTTGAGACCCCTCTCGACACCAGTGTTGCTGAAGCCGACTCGAGCTCCGAGCATGGTTCTTCAGACGACGTGGAAGAGTCGGGTAGCGATCAGCTCCATCACCGCAAGCGTCGCAGGCAGGGGGATCATGAAGCCACCTCCAAAGACAGTTCCTTGGGTGGCGGATCCGGCAAGGGGACCGAGCCTCTCCAGGTGACGCATGTGAATGTGCTTCCTCCTCCAGCCCTCAAGTCAAAGATTACTACCGCCTGGAATGTGTACATTCTGGATGACGACGACGAGGACGAGTGAGTTTGTTGTTCTTTAGTCGATAATATTTCTCCTTTTCTTTGTGTCTTTGTTTAATAATTCTTTTCCTTCCATAGGAGCCTCCAAGCCATCAGCCCCGTCCAGTACGCTTCTTCTATTCCCTCTGTGAAAAGGAAAAAGGCAGCCGCGAGCGAAACTCCAGTTACGGAGGCCATTCAAAAGTCTCCGAGTCCTGCACAAGCAGCTGCGGCTCCAGATTACGGGTTGCCTGGCTTCGCGGGTGGAGCCTTGGCGAGCAAAGAAGTTTTGGGTAGCTCGGCGGACCCTCTGTCCACCGCCCAAGGCCAGGTAATTTTCTTCGCGTCTTCCGTATTTTCTGCTTCGCTTGATCATGATTTCTATCGGGTGCACGACAGTGCTCCTGATGGAAGTAGCCCCCGAGGCTGGGGTTAATTGCTTGCGATTGGCCACGGACTCGAGTTTAAGCTTTTTCCTTTCTTACTTTTCTTGATTTTATCGGGTGCACGGCAGTGCTCCCGTTGGGAGTAGCCCCCGAGGCTATACTCGACTGTGTACAGTCGGAAATAGGCTTAAGAGATTTCCCCCCTAACTCCAACTTTTGTCTCGTGCTTTTGCAGTCTCTTCTCGACTCCCTTACTGCCATCGGTCGCCGAGTGCTCTCGGCTGAGGCGGATTGTGTTTCCCTTCGGGTGGATCGTGATCGACTCATCCAGGATGGCCAATCTCTTCAAGGTAGGTTAACCCACTCCGTTTTGTTGTTTCCGTTGATCGCGAAAATTGCTTAAGCTGTATTTGTTGCTTTGCAGCCCAAGTTACCCGCTTGAAAACCGAGAAAGTTGAAGCCGTCGCTCGAGTGAAAACCCTTGAGGCTGAGTTGGAGTCCTCCAGAAAGGAGCTGGATTCCACTCGCAAGCATTCAGCTGACTTCGAGGGTAAGCTTGTCGAGGCTCAAGAGGCGCTGAAGCAGTTGGAGGAGGCGGGTGGCAAACATGACAATGACCTCGTTGGCATCATCCGCCCCTTGGCTCAGAGGTTCGCGGGTAAGCCATTCTTGACTGTCTCTTTGTTGCAATGTATCTTAAATTTGCTCTTTCGAAAATTTATGATATCCTTTTTGTAGATGTCCTTGGGGTTGCATTGGAACTGCCTGGAAGCCAGCGAGTGGATGCCGTGACAGATTCCTGCGCCCAGCTCCAGGAGCATGCGAGTGGGATCTGCTCCCTCGTTGGTGAAGCCACCCGTGTGTTGACGCAGTTCCACGAGACCCTTCTGGTGGATGTTGTGGTTCCTCCTACGCTGGTCGGCCTTCTGAAAGTTTTCTTGAAGGATGAAAATCTCCTCCAGACTTATTCAGTCGCCCAGTCTGAATGCGGGGCTAGGACGACTATCCAATTTGCGCTGCCGCACGGAGTCTCGGACCTGGAGAAGGTGTACTCGAGCCTTCTCTATGACGCCGTCACAGGCAGAAAGGTAGCGCTCCGTCCCTTTGGCGCTCAGGCTGAAGCCCTTGTCAAAAAGCTTTCTGAAGTGCTTGCCCGCGCTGGTCGCAAGGGGCAGCCTGCTGCGAGTGGCAGTACTTCTGCAGCTCCGTAGGATAGTTTATTTTTACTTTGTCCGTCGATGTAATGAACCTTGGGATGTATTCCCGTATTTTGCTTTAATCAGAGTGTTCCTTGATATCTTGAATGCCTGATTGTTGCGATTAACTGTTCTGAGCTCCCGATGGGAGTAGCCCCCGAGCACCTGTTAAATAGGTGGTGTATTTCTCGAGTGGGTTCTTTTGGTGATTCTGAACTTGCTTCATTTCTTTCCAGGTAGTGGGTCCTAGCGCAGAGTCTTCGAGTGGTTCTGCTGCGCGGGTGGACCCCCTTGTTGCTGCTGCTAGTACCTTTGCCTTGCTCCGTGATCGCGTTGCGGATGGCGAGCACAAGCTGAAAGCGCTGCGGGGCGTGGCCGATGTTTTTCGTGGAAAAGGCTTCTGCCCTTAGGGTTAACCCTTCAACGAGAATATATAGGCACGAGGGTAACGTCGGTGGGAAGCCAGGGGGCCACACTACCCCTGGGTTCTGCCAGGGGCGCCCACCCATGGTGTGGGCCCCCTGTGGCTCCCCTCCGGGTTCCCTCTGGACTCCATGTGCGCGACGACTTTCTAAGTCTTCCGGGCTTCGAATCTTCCAATCCCGAGAATATTTCCAGAATAACTTTTCTGAAACTAAAAAAAGTAGAAAACAGGAACTGACTCTGTGGCATCTTGTCAATAGGTTAGTCCCAGGAAATCGATAAAAAAGCATAAAGTGTAAAGGAAACATGTAGCATATGACATGAAAATAACATGGAACGTCAGAAATTATGGATACGTTTATGACGTATCAACTACCGTGACATTTTCTCAATATCTCTCGTTGTTCATGTTCTAGAACACATCTTTGCATAATACCATCTAATCCTTCTGTATATAAGTGTGGGTCATCCCAAAAATAATGCTTCAAATAATAAACGAATTTCCTTCTTTGCTGAGATGTAAAGGTTGGAGGCAAGTACTTGGAAACAATAAAGTTAGCATAATCTGCATACCAAGGACTATCTCGCGAGTTTACTTTTATCGCAGTTAGCTGTTAATTTAGACAACTATCATTAAAAGGAATAGGGTCATAAGAAATGTTTTCCAATCTATAAAAAATTATCAGCAACATGATTTTTAGCACTCTTCCTATCTACAATATGCAAATCAAACTTTTGCAAAAGCAGCACCCATCTAATAAGCCTGGGCTTAGCATCTTTGTTTTCCATAAGGTATTTAATAGCATCATGATCATCATGAATAGTAACTTTTGAATCAACTATATAAGGTCTGAACTTATCAGAAGCAAAAACTACAGCTAGGAACTCTTTTTCAGTGGTAGCATAATTCTTTTGAGCAGAATCAAGAGTTTTACTAGCATAATGAATAACATTCGACTTCTTATCTATTCGCTGTCCAAGAACAACACCTACAGCAAAATCACTAGCATCACACATAATTTCAAAAGGAAAATTTCAATCAGGTGGTTGAACAATAGGAGTACAAATTAAAGCCTTCTTTAGAGTTTTGAAATCTTCTTTGCAATCATCATAAAAAACAAACGGTACTTCTTTTTGGAGAAGATTAGTAAGAGGTTTTGATATTTTAGAGAAATCTTTAATAAACCTCCTATAGAAACCAACATGACAAAGAACAATACGAATACCTTTGACATCCCTGGGACAGAGCATTTTCTCAATTGCTTCAACTTTCGCTGTGTCAACTTCAATACCTCTTTCAGAAATTTTATGTCCAAGAACAATTCCTTCATTTACCATAAAGTGGCATTTCTCCCAATTAAGAGCAAAATTACTTTCCTCACATATCTGCAAAACTTTATCAAGATTGTGTAAACTGTTATCAAAAGAAGTCCCATAGACGGAGAAATCGTCGATGGATACTTCCACAATTTCCTCACAAAAACCATGAAAAATAGCAGACATGCATCTTTGAAACTTAGCATGAGCATTACACAAACCAAAAGGCATACGTCTATAAGAATAAGTTCCATAAGGACAAGTAAAAGTTGTTTTCTCTTGATCTTGCTTTTTAACAAGAATTTGAGAAAAGCCAGAATAACCATCAAGAAAGCAAAAATGAGTTTTCTTAGACAACTTTTCTAACATTTGATCAATAAAAGGTAAAGGATAATGATCTTTCTTAGTAACTTTGTTATTTTTTCTAAAATTAATGCACATTCTATAACCAACTACTACTCTTTGAGGAATAAGCTCATCATTTTTATTTGGCACAACAATAATTCCTCCTTTCTTAGGGACACAATGCACATGACTTACCCATCTACTATCAGCAATAGGATAAATAATACCACCATCAAGTAGTTTCAATACCTCATTTCTTACCACTTCCTTCATCTTAGGAATTAAACGACGTTGATGTTCAACAACTGGATTTGCATCAGGTTCTATATTAATAGCATGCTGACATATAGTAGGGGAAATCCCTTTCAAATCATAAAGAGCATATCCAATAGCTCCGCGGTTTTTCTTGAATACTTCATATAATCTTTCCTCTTCCTTACCTGAAAGTTTAGAACTAATAATAACAGTATATGTTCTCTTATCATCAATATGAGCATAATTAAGATTATCAGTTCAAAGTTCTAAATAAAAAGGGATCCTTCTTGGGCGGTAGCATGGTACCCAAGTCTTCCACAGGTAAATTGTGTTTCAGCATTGCTGGTTTACAAAGAAGAATATCGTCAATCTCATTTCTTTCTTCCATAAAGACCTCACTTTCGTGGTCCTCCATGTATTACTTCAAAGCATTGTTAGGAGCAAGAGCAATAGAGGCAAACTATTCAACTCTAAAATCTTCATTAGGCAATTCAGTTTCATAAGGAGCTTTAGCAAATTTAGAAAAACTAAACTCATAAGATTTTCCATCAAATTTAGTTAATATTTTCTCCTTCTTAGAATCTATAACAACACCACAAGTGTTAAAGAAAGGTCTACCAAAAATGATAGGACAAGTTTTACTAGCAGCTGCACCAAGTATTAGAAAATCAGTAGGATATTTAGTTTTACCACATAAAACTTCTACATCTCTAACAATACCAACAAGAGATATTTTCTCTATTAGCAAGCTGAATAACCACATCAACTTCTTCAAGTTCACAAGAACCAATTTCACGCATGTTATCTATAAAACTCATAAGGAATAACCCTTGAACTTGCACCAATATCACATAAACCATAATAGCAATGATCAGCAATCCTAACAGAGAGCACAAGCTCACTATTTTTTCCTAGATCTACTAGGATGTGAAACAATATTAGAAGCATCTTCACAGAAGATAATGTGTCCATCTTCTACACTTTCTGTGACAAGGTACTTTACTATTGCTACTGTAGGTTCAACAATTTATTTTTTCATCAGGTTCTATATATTTCTTTGTACTTTTATTAACTACACTAGCTATAATAGAATGTTCCTTTACCCTACCAGGAAAAGGCATTTTCTCAATATAAGGTTCAGGCACATCAGGATTAACAGTATGAACTTCTATATTTCTAGCAGGAACACAATTAACAATATCTTTATAAGGTGCATGGTACTTGTTCCATTCCTTTTTGGGAATATCAACATAGGAGGCAAAAGCTTTAAAACATTTTGCAAAGATTTGAGAGTCAAGGCCATAAACAACACTAACATTACGAAAATCATCGGTTCCCATAAAATATTTAATGCATTCATAATCATAATTTATACCTGACTTTCTTCCTTTGTCATTATCCCATCCTTTAGTATTTTCCTGAATACGGTCAAGAAGATCCCATTTAGCTTCTCCTTTCATACGTATAAATGATCCAGAGCAAGAAGCATCCAATAAATCCTTATCATGAAGAGAAAGCCTTGCATAGAAATTATTAATAACAATATTACTAGGGAGCTCATGAATGGGGCATTTGAGCATTATAACTTCAATCTCACCCAAGCTTGGGCAATACTCTCTCCATCACGAGGCCAGAAATTATATATTTGATTCCGATCCTTATGAATCTCATTGGGAGGATAGAATTTAGAATAAAAGAGAGGTACAATTTCCTCCCATCTAATAGATCCGCCATTCTTGAGCATCTTAAACCATTTAGCAGCTCTGCCCTTCAGTGATAAAGAGAATAGCTTCCTCTTAACTTGGTCTATTGAAATACCTA
The DNA here is from genome assembly GCA_028641055.1 of Alopecurus myosuroides. Lineage (NCBI taxonomy): Eukaryota > Viridiplantae > Streptophyta > Magnoliopsida > Poales > Poaceae > Alopecurus > Alopecurus myosuroides. The sequence goes on from CM054063.1 coordinate 64,098,348, forward strand.
CACACCTGAACAACTCGCATAATTCATGAACAAAGAGTAAATGATCACCAGGATGGACAGTTCCATGTCCAAAATAGCAGTTATCCATAACACGTTCAACAATTTTCTTAGGTATTTTAAATAGATCCAATTGAGCAGACGGCGGTTCTCTACTACCCTAGCAGTAGAAGCAGTGCTCCCAAATAGGGAATCAAATGGAGATATCTCCATAATGAAATAAATCAGCAGACAGAAATAAAAACAGCACTCACAGTAAAAGTTTCTCTTACAAATTCCACTTACCAATAGCGCTTCACTCCTCGGCAACGGCGCCAGAAAATAGTCTTAATAACCCAGAAGTATAGGGGGTGTATCATAGTTGTCGGATATATACTGAATAGGGGTATATCAGATGGTGGTCATAAGTGCCGGATTACCAGGGTGGCCCAAGTGGTAGTGGGCTATGGTCCATTGGGCGGCCCAGTAAGCTGACGCACAGAAGCCGGATTCTAGAAGGACCCGGATCACGGCCCACGTGATCTGGCTTGGAGGAGAAGGCGGATTCCTTACTTTCCAAGTTAGAAGTTACCGTAGTCTTCTAGGTTTCCTACTCTGTATGCCCTAACCCGGCTATTATATAAAGCCGGACGGGAGATATGATAGATAGACACGAAGCTACAGGTTAACTCGCCGGGAAGTTGATCCTCAGCGAATAGCTAAACAGAACCTCACATTGTAATTGTATACACAGGCTTTAGTCCTGATTAGTGAGTTTGCAGGAGTAGGAACGCCGTATTATTACGACGTACCGAACCTGGGTAAATCCTGTGTCTTTGTCTTCAACGCGATCCCGTTTCCCCACGTCTCTACCCGTAGTCTCATGGCACCCCCGTCTATGAAAACTACTACGATGTCTCGACAGTTGGCGCCCACCGTGGGGCAAACGACGTCAGGCGTTAAGTTCCGATCTGGGATACTCGGCGGGATCGGCAGTTCCATAACTGTCGGAAGGCTGGAGTTCGACGAGGACGTTGGACGCTTCCTTGACAACGGATCCTACATACCGGCCCAAAATCATCTGGTAAGTGCTTGCGTGTTACCGATCGGATCTGCTAACATCTTTATCGGACTAACCGCAGAGGCCATGGGGTTTTGCGGTGGAAGCAAATTTTTCCCACCCGCCCTGTACCCAGTCGAAGATGACTATGATACCGGATTTTGCTCAGATCGCCGACATGAAAGTGATACACACTTTATCGTTATGGTGCAATCCGAGGTCGCCGAAAGCACGGACGACGGAAATCCCGTGCAGGAGGCAGACAACAACACGCCCGCCAAAGAGGTGGAAGATCCGACATCCGTCAACATGACGATCAACTCGGAAGCTGACTCAGTGCTAGCCGCCATTGAGGCGAGATCAGAGTCAGAAACCGGATCAGATGATTTTGATTCCGAAGACGAAGACGTGGACGCCTTCGAAAGAAAAGTTAAATCTTTTCAGGAGGGATTCCATGAAGTGCTAATGGCGAAACCGACGGAAAACACGGACGCCGGCAGTCAGGAAAGCCCTAGAACTCCTCCGCCAGAGGAAGAGAGAGAAGATGGAGAAACTTCTCCGATATTTCCCAACGTCAAGGAATTGACAGAGGATGAACCCGCTAAAAAACCTCCCTCTTCCAAGGAAAAGAACAAGGCCGCTAAAAAACTCCAATACAAACTCCGGAAGAAGAAATTGGCTGATCCAGCTGATGAAAGCCCGGAAGTAGGAGATGCAAGCGGAATAAAACCTGCGGAGAAGAAAACAAAAGAAATCCTTGTTCCGCCAATGACAGAGCAGAGGAACAGGAATTGTTACAAACACCAGTGGGATTGCATGAACCCCCTGAAGTGCTAGAAGCTAGGAGACAAGCTCTCCAAAGGCAACAGCAACATCTATTCAGAACTCGTGAACACCTCCAAAAAACCCAGGATGACATCAAGCTCATGAAGGAAGAAATCGAGGAGTACGAGAAAAAGAATAGATCTGGACGGCAAAGATGCCAGAGGCAAACCAATATACAAAACCGCAGCAGAAAATGCGGAAGCAGCGTTTGCCATCCTCAACAACGACATGTACTCCAACGGTGAAAAACTCCAAGGGGTGTATGCTTTCCTAGGAAAAGCATTGCAACAACAACAACGGGCCCAAGAGCGATCAGGGAAGTTGCACGACGACTCCACCCTATGCAAAACAGCTACTTGCGCCGCTGGAGCACCTGGACCGGAAGAACCTGGAGATTCCGACAATTCAAAGGATAAGAAAGCGGATCCGAGAAAAGATAAGAAAAATCCCGACAATAGGGATGAAGCGTCTAGAACTGGATCTCATCTCCCGAAAGGTGGGCGAAAACCCCACGATCGGGAAGAAAAACACCGAAATGATGGCAAAGCAATGCCACCTCCGAGACACCCTGCCGAAAAAGCCGGAAGACAAGATGTACCTCACAGGCGTGAGAGATCTCGGACACCCCCCAAGGATAAAGAAAGGCACAGGAGTAGAACTCCGCCTCATCCAAAAGGGCGTGATCTTGAAAGAAATAGAAACGATCCCGGAAAAGCGCGTCCGCGCAACAATGGGAAAGAAAGGAGTAGATCGCCTTCTGTCCATTCAGCCGGTAGATATTCCGCACACATGGATAGGGCGGAAAAGGATGATCTATACTTTGGACCTAAGTGTTTCACTGATAGGATTCGAAGGATAACCCTGCATTCTGGCTTCGCCAAGGTCGGTCCAACGTAACAGATATACACCGGCAGTACAAACCCGGATACCTGGCTCTCAGACTACTATACAGCCGTCCGGATTAACAATGGGACAGACCTGGAAGCTGTAAAGTTTCTTCCCCTAATGTTACTGGATGGAGCCAGAGATTGGATCAATGGATTGCCATCAAGAACTGTCGACAGCTGGGATGATATGGCTCGAGTATTTACTCAGCACTTCTGGGGAACTTACAAACGGCCGAACAGCATCAACCAGCTGAACCGTTGCACCCAATTCGAGGATGAACCATACGTGGATTTCATCTCCAGACGGACTGCAATGAAGAATAGTTGTTCTGACTGACGTACAAGCAATGCATGCTTTCGTCAATGGCCTAAAACCCGGACTAGTACCGTTCATGGTTGGTTCCAAACAGCACAAAGATCTCGGATCTATGCTTACAACCGCCAATGAGCACGCTGCAGCCGAAGACGACATCAGAGCAAGAGGAGGCAATATCGATACACTGATACTGGCCAAGAAAACTCCTCGCCCTGAGAAAAAAGGAACTTCAGATGCAACACCAAAACCCAAAGAAGTTAACATAGCCTTTGGAAGTGAAAAGGGGAACAGATGGAAAGGACACAGTTCATAACCAATCAACTACACTAAAGAAGAGCGGGAGAAGATTAAGTCGGAACCCTGCGTCCACCATTCGCAATTCGGGAAACCAACCCATACGAACGCACAATGCCGGCTGAATAAGCACATGAAAGGCAGTGCAGGATCCGGAAACAAGGGAAAGAGTTCCAAAAGGAAATTCTCTAAAAAAAAGCCAGAAGCTGAGAAAGACGACAGTGAATCGAACACTGATGAAAAAATCCAGGAACAACAGCGGAAAGGCGAACCCAAGTTTCCGAGAGTTGATCGAGAATGCGCCCTAACTTTCCTAGCAACTCCATCAGCAAAGGTGGCGAAAAGAACGCTTCGAGAAATAAACGCGGTTGTTCCGGCAACCCCAAAATTCTTGAAGTATTAGAACACACCAATCACATGGGATCAGTCTGATCATCCCAGAAATATCCCTGAACCCGGCACACAAGCTCTTATTGGAAGCCCTGTTGTCCAGAAAACTAGGATAAAAAGAGTGCTGATGGACGGAGGATCCAGCATCAACATAATATACCTGGATACGTTGAGACATCTGAAAATCTCCGAGACCCAGCTCAATCACAGCAACATACGCTTCCGTGGCATTGTTCCCGGCAGGCAAGCACGATCCCTAGGAGAAATTTCCCTAGATGTCACTTTCAGAGAAAAAGATCACTTCCGTCAGGAAAAAGTATCCTTCGAGGTGGTGCCGTTCGAAAGCGTGTATCACGCAATTCTCGGACGTCCAGCTTTTGCCAAATTTATGGCAAGATCATGTTATATTTATAACAAGCTGAAGATGCCAGGGCCGAAAGGAGGGGTAATCACCATAACTGGAGACTTCAAGCTGGAGAACAAGCTGGAAAAAGAAAACGCCCTTTGTGCTGAGAAGATTATAGCAAAGGAAGAGCTGAAGGAGCTGGCTAAGGAGGTATAGCCGACAGAAATGCCGGCAGGAAAAGAAACTCGGAAGCCAGCAGATAGCTTCAAGGCATCCGAGAATACAAGACAGGTAATCCTAGATCCCAAAGATCCGACAAAATTTGTCGTAGTAGGAACTGGGATGACCGACAAATAGGAAGGCGAGCTCATCAAGTTCCTCCGTGAGAACTGGGATATTTTCGCCTGGTGTCCGGCTGACATGCCAGGCGTGCCCAGGGAACTTGCTGAGCATCAACTCAAGGTGATTCCAGGATCCAAACCCGTCAAACAAGGTCTTCATCGATTTGACGGAAGAAGACGGAAGGCTATTGGCAAGGAAATTATCCGGCTTTTAGCAGCAGATTTCATCCAGGAAGTAATCCACACTGAATGGTCTGCAAATCCGGTATTAGTACCGAAGAAAAACACTACTTCTCTTAGAATGTGTATAGATTACACCGGTTTGAACAAATTGTGTCCAAAGGATAGGTTCGCGTTACCGCGAATCGATCAAATAATAGACGCCACTGCAGGCTCTGAGCTTTTATGCTTTTTGGATGCTTATTCCGGGTATCACCAAATACGCATGAAAAAGGAAGATCAAATTAAGACTTCTTTTATAACCCCGTATGGGACGTATTATTACGTAACCATGCCACTTGGCCTGAAGAACGCAGGTGCTACTTACCAGCGTTGCATGCAACGTTGTTTGCATAGCCAGATTGGCAAAAACGTCCACGTTTATGTAGACAATATTGCTGTCGTAACCAAGGAAAAAGACACACTCCTTGAGGATTTGCGAGAAACCTTCGAAAACTTGCGCACTTACAAGATGAAGTTAAATCCATCAAAGTGTGTATTCGGGGTTCCCTCAGGAAAACTTCTGGGTTTCATCGTTTCTCACAGAGGAATAGAAGTTAACCCAGAAAAAATCAAAGCAATTTTGAACATCTCCAAACCCACGTGTGTGAAAGATGTCCAAAGATTGACGGGTTCCGCCGCTGCCGTCAGCAGATTTATTAGTCGGCTGGGGGATAAAGCCTTACCACTCTTCAAGTTGCTGAAAAAATCCGACAAATTCGAGTGGACAGAAGAGGCCGATGCAGCATTAACCCAGTTAAAGAAAACTTTGATGAAAGCTCCGATTTTGGCATCTCAAAAAACGAAGAATCTATGTTATTGTACCTCACGGCTACAAACAGGGTTATTAGTGCAGTAATTGTTGTGGAACGGAAGAAAGATGAACAAAGCATACCAGATCAGTATCCGGTATATTATATAAGTGAAGTTTTCTCCGAGTCCAAGCAAAGGTACCCACACTACCAAAAAATGGCATATGGCGTATTTTTCGCATCTAGAAAGTTGCGCCATTACTTCCAAGGACATTCCATAACAGTGGTATGTAAAGCACCACTAGGGGATATAATAAATAATGCGGAGGCAACTGGCCGAGTAGCCAAATGGGGTATCGAGCTAGCAGCCTTCGACATTAAGTATCAGCCAAGGACGACAATAAAATCCCAGGTTCTGGCAGATTTTGTCGCCGACTGGATGGAAGCAATGGAGAAAACACCAATGCCGGAGTCCGAGTACTGGATCATGCATTTTGACGGATCCAAGATGAAAGAGGGCGCTGGAGCTGGTGTAGTCTTAAAATCCCCTAAAGGAGACACAATGGAGTATGTATTACAAATACACTTCAACGCCAGCAATAACGTGGCAGAATACGAAGCTCTGCTTCATGGCTTGCACATTGCAAAAGAAATAGGGGTTAAATGCATTCTGTGCTACGGCGACTCGGATTTGGTACATCATCAGCTTAACCAAACCTGGGACGCAAAAAGCCCTATAATGGCCGAATATCGGAGAACGGTGGACGAGTTCGCCATTTGTTTTTTCGGATTCGAAGTACTCCACGTTAAAAGGGAGGAAAATTGGAACGCGGATGCGTTAGCCCGCATGGGGTCAGAAAGGGTAAAAATCCTACCACCAGGTGTATTCGTCCAGCATTTGTACGAGCCATCCATAAAAGGTGGAGATATCGATTACCCCCTGGCTTCCGAATCAATTGAAGTTATGCTCGTTAACCCGGACTGGACAATTCCATATTTAAACTTCTTAGTCAACCAGAAGTACCCGGAAGGAGCAGACGAAGTCTTGCAGAGGCAAATTCAGCGTCGATGCAAAGGATACACGGTAATTGATAACTGCCTGTACAAACGCAGTACTTCCGGAATTTTTCTGCGGTGTATTTCACCAGAAGAAGGACGGGAAATTCTGCAAGAAATCAATCCCGGAGATTGCGGACATCATGCTCAATCAAAAAGCATAGTTAAAAAAGCATTCCGCGCAGGGTTTTTCTGGCTAACAGCCAGAGCACATAGTCAACACATGTGCAGGGTGTCAATATTACGCCAAGCAGACTAATATGCCGGCCCAAGCACTCAAAACTATCCCAATTACATGGCCGTTTGCGGTCTGGGGGCTAGATATGATGGGACCGTTCAAAACTGCGCGAGGCGGACTTACACATCTACTTGTAGCTGTGGATAAGTATACCAAATGGGTGGAGGCTAAACCCATCAAAAAGCTTGACGGTGTAACTGCCAGAAATTTCATCATTGACATAGTCATGAGATATGGCGTTCCACACAGCATAATAACCGATAACGGGACAAATTTCTCCATTGAGAGTTGGCGAAATATTGCCGACAAACGGGAATTCGCTTAGATCTCGCATCTGTAGCACACCCGCAATCCAATGGACAGGTTGAGAGAATGAATAGCTCAATCCTGCAAGGAATACGCCCAAGACTCGAATCTCCTCTTCATAGAGCAGCTGGAGCATGGGTAGAAGAGCTACCTTCCGTGCTTTGGAGTATTCGAACGACGCCAAACAGGTCAACTGGGCAAACCCCGTTTTTCCTAGTTTATGGTGCGGAAGCTATCCTTCCAACGGACATGATCCATGATATCCCAAGAGTGCGGGATTTCGACGACTCGGATGCCGAAGAAGCACGACAGGATGCCGTCGATCTTTTAGAAGAGGAACGAGAACTTGTGCTTCAAAGATCCGCCATTTACCAGCAAGGTTTACGACGTTACCATAGTTGGAAAATCAGGCATCGTTCTTTTAAAGAAGGTGACTTGGTGCTGAGATTGGTGCAACAAAGAAGGCACAAATTGGCCCCAGTATGGGAAGGACCATTTGTAATCAGCAAAGCTATGAAAAATGGGTCATATTATCTTGTAGATATTCGGGACACGGAAGACGATCCCGAAAAGCCGAATCGCAAAAGAAAGAGAAAGATGGATGATGAACTAGGAGAGACAAAGAGGCCTTGGAGCATCCAGCAGTTACGTCCCTTCTATACTTAGTTCAATTTCTATGTAAACATCTTTGAGATCATCAAATAAAGTTGTCGGAATTCTTATATCCATGTTTTTACAAGTTTATTATAGTACAAAACATGATTCCACCTTATCTATTTCCCAATGATCTTACAAAATACTCAATGTTAACCCGAATTGTGCCTGCGTGCTCGGTGTTTAAAAACTGAATGATTTTCAGCCTGCTAACGGCTAAAGGAAACTCGGATTGTGCCTGCGTGCCCAAGTTTCAAAAAATTCCTTACTTTTCTCTAAGTATTTATCTGATTGTTTACGTGTTGGGTCACTGGAGCTAGTTATTTAAAATGCCTTTAGTATGATCCATGTTTCCGAGTTTGAACTGATTGGTTATACCCAGTTACTCGACATGATGATTCACAGTACTATTGAGCCATTTCAAACACTAAGGACAGTTAAATCACATAAGCCAGAGAACTTAGAAGGCAAAGGAATATTAAAACCCGGAAACCTTGCAAAGAATTTCATAATTAAAACTGCAAAAGGCGGAGTTCTTGTTTATACAAAAGGAATAGAAGCATTACAATATAAATTACATTGTAAAAGTGCAGTAATGCTCCTATTGTCTACTTCCACCATCAAGGATCAGGAAAACCCTTCAAGCATCCGAGTCTTCGTCGCTGCTGTCATTCTCGGGGGCTTCCGGGATCTCCTCTTCCGGATAGGTGATGGAGATGTTCACCATGGAGGCGATCTTGGTGGCATGGCCTTTGATTTCATCAAAGATGGTGGTTCGCTGGTTTTCCGTGTATCCTTGAGGGATACCGGATGCCACGCGCCAAGACTTGGCACCAGGGTAATGCATACGCATAAGGCCGAGAGCCATGCGCGCACCACCCCGTGCTGCGGAGCGTAAAGTGGACTCCCTGGATTCCGCCACCTCCAGGATAGCACCCGGAAGTTTATAAACTTCCGAGAATTCTATGGTACTCGTAGGGAAGAACTTGCTGATCAGTTGCATCCCAGCATTTCTGATCGCATTCCATACCTTCCCAAAGGCTCGGATTTTTTCAATACGAGAAAGACCTGGATAATTTCCTGTTTTTTCGGAACAAGCCTCCAAAAAAGGTTAGGCGACAAAACAGAGAAAGAAAGCAAGACATGGATGAATCGGTTTATGAAATAAAACTTACCGAGAACCTTGTCAATTTTGGAACATTCCTTTAGGCGAAGGATTAAGATACTTTCCAAATCTTGGATAGTGGACTTATCTTTTTCCGCCTGATCAGAAGCCTTGGATTGAGCAATTCCAAGGGCCAGATTACTGGCTTCCAGATCTTGTTGAACCTTCATAAGCTCCTTATGAAGGTCCAAATTCTCCTTGCGGAGACGTTCGGCATTGCCGGCATCTTCAGCTACTTCCTTGGCCTTAGCCAAAGCAGCTGGAAAGTAAGGAAAAATTCCGAGTTTAGAAATATCTCGAGAAAGTACTTATTGATAATCCGGATAAAACAGAATAAAGCATACCTGTTGTTTCCGATAGCTATAGCTGAGATGATGCCAGCTCATTATCCTTAAACTTAATAATAGATTGAAGGGTTTTCACCTCTTCATTCTTGACGTTAAGTTTATTAAAAATTTCCAAGTTTATTACATCAGCAGTATGCTGAAATGCGGAAATAAAAGCCAAACGCTTAAGTTAGATCAAGCGTAATAAAGAAGCATTAAGGGGAAAGTATGTTTCCAACTTATTGCTTGGGGGCTAGAGATATTACCTGGCTCATTTCCCGCAAGTTTGACAAAGTCTCGTTGAAATCTTTTGCATATTCAGAAAAAAGAATCCCAACATGATGAAGGCCATCTTGTATGACCTGACGAGGTGAAAATACGAAATCGTTTCGGATAACCAGCCCTCCCTGTGGCCAAGGACGAATTAGGGGAGCAGGAGCGAAGAATTTCTTAGCTTCAGGACGAATATATCCGAGTTCATCAAATGGTTCTTCCTTTATCCGGATATTCCTATCCAAATTGGGGATAGGTTCATCCCCCCTAGACATAGCAAAGGGAGGTGAAGCTGCAGGAGAAGAAGGTTCTTTTTTCATAGCAGCAGCTCTACGTTTCTTCAATTTCTTTGTCTTCAAAGGAGTTGGAGAGAGGCTGAAAAGAGAACATCCGAGAAATAAATATCTCGAAGAACTGGAGGGGAATAACGATAAAAAAGTTCCAGCAGAATACCTGGATGTGGCGACGGGAATTCCGTCAATAGTTATCGTTTCCTCAAAAGTCACCTGCCTTTTACGTTTCCGGTCGCCGTAGAAGCTGGCATGTATTTCGTTAAGCTTGGCGTCGGAAGCAAGATCAGCTCCCTCAAGTTCATCGAACTAGGGAAGTAGCAATGATGCGTTTAAAGTCAGACAAGGAGGATAATCCGTGAAAAACCCGAAAGCAAGGAAAATATAAATACCTTGGGGGCTGGATTCTCCACGTGATATATTGCCAGACTTTCTGCGTATTGATCGCATGTGACGACCAGTTGGTGGAGTCGCGTTATGAAATCCTTTTTGTATAGGACTTGTCCGTCCCCCTCATGCTATCTTCTGGCCCTTCATATTCGCAAAGGAGCCGGGAACGAAAGGAAAGAGGTTGAATACGGCGTCCAAACCAACATAAAACAGTATCCTTTCCAGTTAAGGGAGGCTGAGAGGAAGTAAGCTTGGCGATACGCCGTTTTATCTTCATCAGGTTTTCCGGCAATGTATGCATTGCTTCAACTGCCCAACTCTCTTGAGGAGAGGCGGCGGAATTAACGAATGGAGGAACCCCGCTTTCCTTACTAGGGAACGGGATGTCCTGATGGTAAAAGAAGGAACCCATCCAGGATTTGACGGGTTCCGATGTTTTTATCTTCGGATACCAATCTTCCCTAAACTTCCGGAGAGTGAAAGAAATAGTTCCGCGGATGGGAGGAATACCTTCTGTGAGGTTATGCTTCACTTCAAAGCAATATCGCCAGAAATCTAGACTAGGCGCTATTCCTAAGTACCCTTCAAAAAGGGCTTGGAAACTAGCTAGATAAAGGATGGAATTGGGAGAAAGATTGTGTGGCTGAACGCCGTAATAGTTAAGGACATCCAAGAAAAAGACGGAAGGCGGTAAACCCATACCTCTCGCGATGTGAGAGGTAAGGAGGACGCGTTCCCCGTTTTTTGGTATGGGCTCGAGCTCACCTTCCGAGTTCCGCCATTTGCCTTTGATTATTAGCCCTTCCCTTTCCATTTGAGGAAGGAGGAGAGGAGGAATATTACTCGGACTCCAGTTGCCGACAAATTCCAGTTCTTCGTCGGCTCCGGTGGCGGCAGACGCGGCGGCCTCCGCGGCCACGAGCTCGTCGCCGACGAGCGTAATTTTCTCCTCCGCCGTCTCGAGAGCGAACGGCGGAGAAGACGCGGAGCTCGAGCCCGCAAGGTCCGCGGTGGCGGAAGGATTTCCTCCGGCTCGCCGCCGGCGCGCGTCGGGGAATCCAACATGGGATCCATTGTGTTGATGATGTCTTCGATGTCTTGCGCAACGGTGCGGGCGGGCGAAGATGCCATTGGGTGGCGGCACTGGTTCGCCTCCGGTGACGTTTTGGGCGTGGTGTGCGTTCGGAAGATTTTTTCTGCTTGGGAGCTTGGGCGCGGTAATGGCGTTGGAAGTGAGAGCGGAAGGTTTACCGGGAGGACGAAGAAGGCTATTTATAGCCGGAAATCCGTCACGATACGTGCTAACGGCTCTTTTGACCGTTGGATGATCAACGCGTGTCGCTCGCCGGAAAATCCGGAAAATGAATCGACAGGGTGATTATGGTTATCTCCTCGTTTCCCGCGAGAATCTGTCAGAGATATGTTTCTGGGTTTCCCGCCTGGAACCCAAACGTCCCTTACATCAGCACGATTAAAGCGCTGACGTAGGAGGTTCCTTCTAACGAAGGATCGTGTGAGAAAAGCCGGATTTTCGGAATTCCGAGTTTTACGTTATCATCTCTTTTTGAAGAAGAATAAGAAGAATCAAGACTGCTGGTCAATATTTCTCGGACAATATGCATTTGGCGAAAGACGGCGAATCAGAGTTTTAATTCTTCTTGGGGGCTACTGTCGGATATATACTGAATAGGAGTATATCAGATGGTGGTCATAAGTGCCGGATTACCAGGGTGGCCCAAGTGGTAGTGGCTATGGTTCATTGGGCGGCCCAGTAAGCTGACGCACAGAAGCCGGATTCTAGAAGGACCCGGATCACGGCCCACGTGATCTGGCTTGGAGGAGAAGGCGGATTCCTTACTTTCCAAGTTAGAAGTTAGCATAGTCTTCTAGGTTTCCTACTCTGTATGCCCTAACCCGGCTATTATATAAAGCCGGACGGGAGATATGATAGATAGACACGAAGCTACAGGCTAACTCGCCGGGAAGTTGATCCTCAGCGAATAGCTAAATAGAACCTCACATTGTAATTGTATACACAGGCTTTAGTCCTGATTAGTGAGTTTGCAGGAGTAGGAACACCGTATTATTACGACGTACCGAACCTGGGTAAATCCTGTGTCTTTGTCTTCAACGCGATCCCGTTTCCCCACGTCTCTACCCGTAGTCTCATGACACCCCCGTCTATGAAAACTACTACGATGTCTCGACAATAGTACTTTTGATAAATAAGAGTGTCGAACTCAACAAGGAGAAGAAGGCGTTGACAAGCAGGTTGGATAAAGGTTTCGCTCTAAATACTAGCAAACAGCTTTTTGGTGGTTTTTGATATAGCAGATAAATAAAGTGCGAGTAAATAAAAGACAGTAATAATAATTGCAGCAAGTGGCCTAATCCTTTTTAGAGCAAAGGACAAGCCGATTGGTTTACTTATGATGACCAAACCTTCTCGAGGACACATGGGAATTTTGTTAAGCGCTTTCATTTCCTATAGTTGATTAATGTTTATTGTTTTGATAGGTGTTGTGTGGGTGAACCCGTGCTAATGCACTTCCCTACTTGGACTAATACATACTTGTGATTATATCCCTTGCAAGCATCCGCAACTAGAAGAAAGTAATTAAGATAAATCTAACTACAACCTTAAACTCTAGGATCCTACACTCTCTCATGCATCGGTTTCCTAACGGGGGTTTAGGTTTATGTCACTTCGACAACCCCACAATTAGTAGCCGAATACACAATGCATCCCTCTAGTCCCATAAAGGTGAAATGTCATGTAGTCGACGTTCACATGACACCACTAGAAGAAGGGCACCACAACTTAAATATCAATCCAATAAATATTAACATAATTCCACTACTAACAGCTTTACTTCTCCCATGTCCTGAAGAACTAAAAAAACTACTCACAATACATTGTATGGATCATGATCAGAGGTGATATAACGATGAATAACAATCTGGCCATAAAGTCCAAACACCGATAAATCTCGTAAGCATCAACTACAGACAAGTAATCCAAACCGAGGGAGAGATCTAGTGAAGAACAACGATATAGAATCCTAATTGGTGCGTGATGGAGGTGGATGGTGAGGATGATGGTGCTGGTAGTGATGATGATCTTGATGATGCCCGGTGCGATGACGGTGACGATGGCGATGATTTCCCCTCTCCGGGGAGGAATTTCCTCGGCAGATTTCTCCCTGCCAGAGAGCTTTTCTCTTTGTTGTTTTCTGCCCCAAGGATTATCAAACTCTCCTCTGGCTGAGAATCAGCAAAGGCGAATAAAATAATTTCTATAACACTCATATAGTCACATGATATAGAAATTGTTAGTCCAATGATCCATGGCACGGTAAACATATGATTGTTGCAAATCCACTTTCAATATGTTCATAAGAAAATCAGATCAACCTGGTTGTATTGCAAGAAATTATTTACACTACAGGTTGAATATAAAAGGACCAGTAATTCACTTTCCTTTTGTGGGTATGCCACCGGGCGATGGACTGGCTAAAGGTTTCGGATTTTTACGACAGAGCCTTGTGAACCATGCGGCGGGCACCGTATCCATGGAAACTTGATCAAGACTCGAGATCTGATCCTCGGTAGATTTCTCCCTGCCAGAGAGCAAATTTCTCCCTGCCAGAGAGTTCTCTAGGTCTTAGGGTTCCCTGGGGATGAAGTACGCGAAAGGGGGCTGCCAGAGGTGGGCCAGGGTGGCCACACCACGTGGCGGCGTGACCAAGGTGGGGGGCGCCACCAGGTGGTGTGGGCCCATGGTGGCCCCTTCTGAACCCCCTTCTGGCTAGCTCCATCATCTGGCAACTTAATGACTCTCCGATGTTTCTCTTCTTCTTCTGATCTTCAGAAATATGGTATCTTGATGGTGCTTTTTCCAGCAGATTTCTAGTCTCGATAAATTATTCTCCAATGATTGTAAAACATGCAAAATAGATGAAATAACATAAGTATCATCTCTAAATATGAAATATATCGATGAATAGCAGTAAATTATGATATCAATTAATGATGCAAAATGGACGTATCACCCTCAAACATGTAGACAAGAGCATCACATGTTTCTTTGGTGGTGGAGAATTGTTGAATGTGCGGCATGATCTTCTCACCCGCGGCTTGTTGAATCATGTGCAAAGCGGTGAAGTTGAGTCGACAATCAGCCACTTCTCTTGGTGTCATGAGGCTTATATCCATCTTCAATGACTCTCCATAGCTCAATGCAAGAAGAGTTAAAGTGAGTTTTCATGAAATATTGCCATTGACCAAAGGAATGTGCATCAATTTTAGGAGGGTCACCTCTATTGTTTATATGAGGATGTGGGATATGAGGATCGGGAGAGTACTGTGCAGGTACATTGTGGTAATTTTTCTTTCCATCCTCTCCCTTAGAATATTAAGTTTTCTTAGAAGGTGGAGCTTGACTTTTAGTTTCTTGACCCTCATCCTCATCACTCTTATCATCCGGAATTTCTTCCGGAGGAGCCAAAGATGCGGATGCCGGTTCCTTGTCCTTCAAGAGTTGCATCATCAAATCACGCAACTCTTTCATTTGGGCCTCCATGGAGGAGGTCAAAGAATTGGCTAATTCCTTGAGATCATCCATGGTGGTCGGTGCCGCGGGCGCGGTGGTTTCATCCTCTCCGATGGCCATACTAAGCTCTTAGGTGGTTAAACCCAAAATAAGAGCCGAGGCTCTGATACAAATTGAACGGATAGTATGGGCACCTAGGGGGACTGAATAGGTGCTACTTCCAAATTTTAATACTTTTTCGATTTAGGCTTGACATAAAGGTAAATTCTCTAGATATGCATCTACGGTGAATTTACCTATATGACAAGGGCTAGACAAAGCAAGAGACAAACACAAAGTAAAGGTAAAGGATAGAAGGAACCGATAGCGGAAGCACATAGAGACAAGGATTATTCCTGAGTTCCTCCCTTTGAGAAGAGTACATCTCGTTGGAGGGGTGTGAGTTTTGCCACAAAGGCCAACTCAACACCACAAAGGCCTCACCCTATTCTTTGATGAACTTCGCCACAAAGGCCTAGTTCACCTTCCACTAATGATTTCCTTCGAGGCGGAAATCGGTGCCTTTACAATGAGCTTGAGGTACACACCCACAACTTAATTGGGGGATCCCAAGAACAACAACAATCTGCTACAAACAAAAATTGAGTAACAATGGAGTCTAGGTTTTCCATAAGGAAACCCTAGACACAAATCCCTTAAGTAAATGACGAGGAAATGAATAACGACTTGACGAAGATGTAGATCCGGTCATTTTCCTTCACTCCTCCAAGAATCAATGAGTTTGGGTGGAGGAGATGGGAGCAATCTAACTTTTGGTGAGATCAATTAATGTTGCCTTCAATGCTGGACGAGCTAGCTCTTTGGAGAAGAAGGGGTATTCTATTTATAGGTCCCCTTCGAAACTAGCCGGTTTTCTGCTTCTCACGACCAATCCGAAATTTCCAAAAATATTCCGGCCAGCCGGAATATTCCGGAGCAATACGGATGCTAACAAAGGTTTTCACGTTCATTTCAGAATGGATTTGAAATGACTCCGATATGCCGAAATTGCCCGGAATGAATCCGGATGCCAAGAGAGGTTTTCACGGCAAATCCGGAATCATTCCGGAATGAATCCGGATGCCAATAGAAACCTTAGTAAGCAGGGAAACATGCAACGATCTTTTCTCCTTCGCCATAAAGTTGACACCGCTTTGTGATGGTAATAAGTGTACCTTAAACATGCAGCACACGGTGAGATATCACTTATGTTGTTAACAAACACACAAAACTAAATGGATTAAGAAATGTTCTTTCAATAGAGCACCACCTGATCTTCTCAATTAGACGGGTCCTTGTGAGAGTGGGATATGAAGGGTCTTATCTGGGCCGCATGGTGCACACCTGCCCTGTGCTGATGTAAGTGATTGCGGGAAAATGAGGCAATCCCCATAAGTACCCGCCTATACTGCTATAACCAGGTCGGGAGGTGTTTGGATTGGGAGAGGGGAGAGAGAGAGGTAAGGAATGGGATGGATCCCCCTCTTGGTCATCTCTCTCCCTACTGGTTTTGTCTTTTTTTTTTCACTGAACCAGTCGGGACCCCAACCCGACTAGACCCGGGTTGTAGCAAAACCTAACTCATGGTTCCCTTTATCAAGTTGAAATCACCACTTACCACCACTAGGTAAGGACATGAGGAAATTTTCCTTTCGAGTTTATCAAAGAAGGTCGAAGAGCCCGCATGATCCGTCGGGCCGTATCACAATCGTTAGGGCCTTCGAGCCTCACACATCAGTGGAGATGTGCTGATGGTGCTGATGGTGGAAGACGATGTTGATGATGATCCCGATGATGCCCGTCGTGATGACGATAACAATGGTGACGACTTCCCTTCCAGAACGGAATTTATCTGCCAGATTTCTACCTGCCGGAGAGCTTCTCTCTATCTTGTTTCCGCCCCGAGACAACGGGGCAAAATAATTGGAAGTGCCCCTAATGGTGTTAGGTCAAAGGGTAGTAGTACGCCACAAGGGCTGCAGGATCCCTAGGCGAGCCTCTAGGTGGGCCCGTGCCCTCTGTTCACCCCCTCTGCTGGAAGCTCCACTCTGGAAGATTTTTGGGCTCCCGGGCTATTTTGTAAAAAAAAATCGCGAAAACGCAAAAGCTTTGCGTTTCATTGTATTGATAGAAAGGATAGAGTTTTAATTACAAGCCCACGGCAGAGGCCACCCCACACACTACAACTCAACCCAACCTAACTAGGAGAGAAGTTGATCGAGGTCGCGAGCCCTAGCGCTCACCCATGCTCGGGCCTCCTCCTTGATGATCTCCACTAAAGAACCCACCGAGGGGGTTTCATTGTTGAAGATGACGGTGTTGTGATGTTTCCAGATCCACCACGTCGTCAGCATACCCATCGATGATGCGCCCTTCCTTAATGCGTGAGGGGTGGAGTGTAGGACCATCGACCACCATTTCACGAAGTCATCCTCTTCAGTTGGAACCCTAGCAGTGGATCGGATCCAGGATAGGATCTTAAGCCACATCGTTCTAGAAAACGAGCATCCGGTCAAGAGGTGTTGCATAGTTCCCGGCACCTGGTCGCAAAGGGGGAAGTATTCGTGATGTGGAAGGGACCGTCGTGCCAACCTCTCACCGGTCCAGCAACGGTCTTGACAAGCCAGCCAGACGAAGAACTTCACCCTTGGGGGCGCCCAGGTTTTCCAGTGAAGCTTCCAGGATTCGGATTCGAGCGCTCCCAAGAATAGCGCTTCATAGCAGGATTTCGAGGAGTATTGCGAGTCCGGAGTCCATCGCCAGAGCAGCCTGTCAGGCGCGTCTGACAGATGTGTTTGCTGCACTGTCCTCCAGGTTTGGATATACCGCCAGAGCGCGAGGGGGCTTAGGTTCCCCGAGATGTCCTGAATCCACCGTCGCTCAGTCAGCGCCATTTGGACAGCCAGTCTCTTTCTCCGCCGCTTTGGGATTAGCTGATACAGCGCTGGCGCTGGGTCTCTTAGAGAGCGCCCCTCAATCCACTTGTCTTCCCAGAATAAGGCCGAGGAGCCATCACCCAGCGCCATCTCTGTGGAGGCCTAAAAAAAATGCTCTTTCCCCTGCGGAGAATTGCATATCGAGGCCCCGCCAGGGTCGTTGTGGGTCTGTGCGCATCCTCCAAAGCCAACGCACCCGGAGGCTGATTGAAGAGCGAGATAGATCTGGAACGCCTAGCCCACCCAAGCGGAGAGGTCTACACACCCTGGCCTAGTTGACATGGCATTGCCCACCCTTGGCGTCTGCCTTGCCAGCCCAAAGAAAGCCTCTCAAGATCTTGTTAATCTTCTTGAACGTTTTATTGTAGACACTCAGGACCATTAGCTGGTGGAGCGGGATCGCAGCTAGTACCGCCTTGATGAGCGCGAGTCTTCCCTCCTTGGGCATCATTGCCGCCTTCCAAGTTGGTAATTTATCCGCCAGCCGGTCGATCAGGGGTTGGAGGGATTCCCCTGTCACCCTCCCAAGGCCTAGGGGGGTCCCGAGATACTTAACCGGAAAGGGGGCCAATTGACAACCCATTGTATTAGCCGCCAACTCCGCCACCTCGGCGGTGCACCCAATAGGAGAAACACAGCATTTTGCGAAATTAGTTACGAGCTCTGAAGAGTGACCAAACAACGCAAGGATTTGCCTAATCGCTTGCAGCTCCGCGACCTCTGGGTGACTAAAAAATAACCACATCATCCGCGTAGAGCGAGATCGTCGTGACCAAATCTTGGCGCGCTAGTTTCCGAAGAATCCCTAGTTCCACAGCCTTAGCCAACAACCTGTTCAGAGCTTTAATAACCAAGACGAACAGCTGAGGGGACAAGGGGTCCCCTTGTCTCAGGCCCCGTCTGTGCCAGATCGGGGGGCCCGGCTCATCATTGAGCAACACCATAGTACTTGATGTAGCCAGCAACATAGACGCCCATTCACAAAATCTTGTCCCGAACCCGAGCTTCCGAAGGATTTCCAAGAGTAGACCCCACGATACCAAATCAAAAGCTTTTGCTATGTCCAGCTTTATCATCACCCTGGGTTCTTTCAATCTGTTGAGCAGCCTCGCCGTTTGTTGCACTAGCATGAAATTGTCATGTATGCAGTGATTCCTAATAAAGGCACTCTGATTCATCTCCACTAGTTTGTCCAACCGGGGCGCCAACCGAGATGCTAGGGTTTTCGCCGCCAACTTAGCGAAGATGTGGATCAAAATGATCGGCCTAAAGTCTCCCAGAGCAGCCGCGTCCGGGAGCTTAGGGAGAAGCACCATCAGTGCCTGGTTGAGACCCTGCAGCCCTCTTCCGTTCATCGAGAAGAATTTATGAAATGCAGCAATGAAATCCCCCTTCACAATTGCCTAGCAGCTCTGTAGAAATTCTGTTGTGAATCCATCGGGGCCCGGCGCCTTACCGTGGGGTAGTCGCCGTACAACCTCCCAGATTTCTTCCTCGGTGAAGGGTTCCTCCAGAGCGGCCAAGTCTTCCTCTCCCTGAAAGCCAAGGAACTCCAGGTCGAGAGAGAACTGTCGGGGCAACGAAGTTCCCAACAACGCTTCAAAGTGCTCAAAGGTGGCTCTGGCCATGGGCTCATGCTCAGAGACCGCCACCCCGTCAACCTGTAGGTTTCGGATAGTGTTATTTTGCCTGTGAAAAGAGGCATGCTGATGGAAGAAAGCCGTGTTGGCATCTCTTTCCACGATCCAGGCAATCTTGGCATGTTGACGTGCCATAGTGCGCTCCAGCGAGGCCAATCCAAGGTGCGCTTGCTTAAGCTTTGCACGCAACGCACGCTCATCCTCCGAAAGCTGTCTTGTCTCCATAGCCGAGTCGAGCCTCAGAACCACCTCCCGCGCTGTCATCAGCTGCAGTTTGATGCACCCTGCCTTTTTATCACTCCAACTTCTGAGGTGACGGCTCGTCCGCTTGAGTTTGGAGTTCAGTCTCCTGAATGGATCTGTGTCCCCATCAACCGGCCCCAGGCCTCTTCCACCACTTCTTTAAAACCCTCGAGCTTCGCCCAAAAACGCTCGAAGTGGAATCTCCTCCGTCCTGGCCGCTGAGAGGAGCAGTCGAGGATAAGAAGGGAGTGGTCTGCTATCACCGAAGCCAAGCAGTGTAACGAGTAGTTCCCGTAAATCTCTTCCCTATCTGTAGAGCAGAACACCCTATCGAGCCTTACCAACGTTGGGGACTCTCTACCGTTGGACCAGGTGTATCTCCGTCCCTGGAGGTAGACATCTTTAAGCTCGCAATCGTTCATGAATCTTCTCATCCTCCCCATCATTCGTCTATTAAGATTTCCATTCTTCTTGTATGCATCCCTGTAGATCATGTTGAAGTCTCCGCAAAGGGCACAAGGGCATGGCCTCGTGGAGCGCTTGCGCAGCTCCGTGAGGAAGGCAACATTAGCCTCGTCCTCCTGAGGTCTGTAGACATTCGTGAGCCACCACCTAGGGCTCCCATCACCCGGGGAGACCCAAGCTGTTATCGAGTTCACATCCACGTGCGTGTTCTCCAACTGAACTTTTGCGCTCACCCAAGCGATGATGATACCCCCCTCGAGCCATTAGCCGGCAAGCAGAAATAGTCGTCAAACTCCGCGCCGAGCATCTCCTTAATAATGGGTAAGGTTACAACCGCCAATTTTGTTTCTTGGAGGCAAACAATAGAGGCCCCCGTGGAACTAGTAAGGCTACAGACATTTGTTCTACGCGCGCGGTCATTGAGACCTCGCACATTCAAGACCATCATTCTAGGTTCGTATATCATGCGAACCAGAAACACCCTAACGACAGGGACCCCAAGGTCAAGCCTCCACCAGGCGACCACCCAGGGTTGTCAACCGAACTGGCGAGCAGCCACCCCCACGAATCGCCGAGATCGTCCACCCGTAAAGCTCTCCGATCGCCACCAACATGTCTTACTCCAACGGGACCTCGAACATATTATGTAGGCCACCAGCGCCTCGTAAGATGGAGCCTCCTCGTTCTCGATCAACCCCAACTTGTGCATCAGTATGCGCTGAGCTTTCTGCTCCGTGTTCAGGCCTCCTGGTTGTTTTGCAATCCGCCCACTTCAGCGAGGTTGAAAGTTCATCTCCGTTAGGCGACATCGGAGTGGTGGAGTCTGGATCAGGGATTCAGAGCGCGTTTTCGCCGCTGCAAGGAACCCACCCAAGGTACGCGGGATCGCGGCAACAACACCCCTCAGCTCGCCTACCCTATTGCGAGCAAACATGATCGGTGGCGAAGCAAAGCGGGAAGCGGAAGGAGCGTTATCCCGCTGTACCATCGTCTGTGACAAGGGCGGGCCAAACGTCGTCGCGGTCGACAAGGGGGAGGGATCCACTCTGATGGACGCAGGGGACTCCTCAATCGTTACCAGCGGTGGCGAGGAGCTAGGTGTGCTATGAATCGGGGACCCGTCCAGAAACTCCTCGGTGTGCACCACCAAGTCGAGAGCCGCGTCCATCCGGGGTGACACCCGCGCGGCCTCCGTGGTGGAGCCCAGGTCGACCCTGCCCGTGTGCATGGAAACAAGATTTGTGCGAGCTGGGCCAGCCAGGTCGGTCGCGCAGAAGTGAAGCGTGTCCACCAGCGGCTGGGCCGGCCCCAATTCCTCAGCCACGCCCCCTATCTTAGGATCAGGCCTTGGGCCGTTGCACGAGGAGGGATCCTCCAAGGGGTCACAAAGCTGGGCCAACGGTAGGCAGGAGAAGGGCCCCGTATGGCCGCCCCCAGCCTCGTCCCCTTCTTCTTCGTTAGTCCTGACAGCAGAGAGAGCAGCTTGCAGAGTCCTTCCCTGCCAGCACCGCTGGGGCGCCCACCCAAAGACAAAACTTGCCCACCGAGGTCAGTACCGGGGAAGCTGGTGATGAACACCCAGCCACAGTTGTCGCTCCAGTTTTGACCAGACCAACTGTGAACGGTGCATCCCCCTCCTGGTCCTCAACCGTACAGCCGTCAGGCGCAGAGGGCAGAGGCGCGTGAGCCACGACCAACGACCCGCTTTTGACCGGGATCGTCGCAACGGGCGGCACGGCCACCATCCCACACGAGATCCCTGCACCAACCTCTTCCGCACGCCACTCCATCCGCCTAGCTTTGGCGCGTAGTCGCTTACGCTGGCGCCGTGAAACAGGGGGAGGGGCCACCGCGGTGCCCAACACGACAGCCGAGGAGAGGACGTGCTCCCCTCCTTATCGCCGAGAGCCGTTCGAATGGCCAGAGCCCACAGGACCACGACGTGCGTTCACGGAACCTACTCGAGAACCGCCACTCGGTCCCACCCTGTCAGCACGCGGGTCCCACCCCGAGGAGGAGCGCCCATGCAGCCCGGGACCATCCGGTGCCTGCACGTCGTCTCCCTCACCCAGAGGAGCGCGCGGCGGCTGCCGCCCGAAGTTCACCGCCGCCGTCACCGAATCAACACAGGGTACACCAGCGTGCGAACATGCGGGGGAGAGATCACAGACGAATGATCGGCCACCTCTTCATCCGACGGCGGCGCTCCAGGTTCTGGGACGTGGAAGTCCATCTCCTTCGGGATTGCATCGGTGTCGAGACACCAGGCGGAAACGCGGAACGAGGCCATGTCCCCCTAGTTCGCGTGAGGGGGTGCAAGCTTTGTACCCACTCCGCCGACGCCAAAAATAGCTTCCGTCGCATCGATCCCCCAACAATTGTCCGAGATCCCACGTATCTCGATTTCCGCATGCGTGGCCAGCGCGCCCGCCGTCGCGTAAGTACGGCGGGACCATGGCGCCAAACGGATATGTACCGTGGGCGTCCAAACGAAGGGCTCCTGCAACATGGCATCACGGTCCGCTAGATCCTCGAAGAACAACAAGAACTTGTCGTCGCGGTAGGGAATGACCGAGAAGGAGCGCGGGTCAAACTCATGGAGGTCCAGCAGTGCCTCGATCACCCACGCGACGGAGAGACCACGTCGGGAACCGTCATCGGAGGCGATGACCGCGTTCTGCAGCTCCCTCTCCGCGTCATCCACGCGCTGGAAGTGCCCGAGCACGCAGGTCGCTCTAGGACGGTGCCCCCGACGCGTCACAACGAACCTCACGAGCCGGCGCCACCGCAACGAATGGGAAGACCGTGGTCTCCATTTCCCGGCGCAGCCGTGGATCGTACATTGGCACTTGGCTTGACGAGCCCGTCGCCGCGCCATGGACGAGGGGGCGAGACACCCGTGTCCGCTCCTCCGCTGGCGCTCTGGCGCCGAAAAGAACGAGGGGGCCAATCCATGTCGCCGCATCAGAACGAGCAGGGGCCTCCACCATGTTATCAGCGCGGGGCGCACCCACAGCCAGCGCACCCACCGGCGACCGCCATGGCTCCATGTAGTCGCGGGACCAGTGTCCCACCATGTCACAACGAAGACAAACGTGGCCAGTTTCGCAATCTCTGGCCTGATGGCCCGGCTCGCAGGGAGCCTCAGCTACTGGCACCGCCGCTTCTTCCGCCACCCTAGGCTCCGGCTCCACCGAAGAATCATCGGAGCAGTCGAGGGCGTCGAACGCACGCGCCGCCAAGCATTAGATCTTGGACCTCAGGTGCGCCGGCACCTCACGCTAAGGCGGCCCCTCGAGCACCTCGCGGTAGGAGCGGCGAGAGCCTTCAGACCCGGAGTCGTGCGCCGCGCGCCACCGGTCTTCCCGGCCTCGCGGGACCAACGCGACCTCACCGGAGAAAGGGGACGGGGAGGGGGAGGGGGAGATAAGAGAGGGGATGCCAGCCATGGCGGAGGGGGAGGTCGCCGTTCCCGGAGCGGGAGGCGGTGGACGTCGACGGGGCAGGGAGGGGAGGGGAGCGCCACTACGAGTTTTTTTTGGCTCTGCCTCGTCCTTTGTAAAAAAATGACATCCTTATTTTATTCGTGAGACTCGAGAAGCGTGACAACTTGACGGGTGCTTTTCCCAGCTGATTTCTGACTCAGATAGATAAATCCCGAAAATTACAAAATAAGACAAAATAATATTAGTAATGCATCTTAATAAGAAATATATCAATAAGTAATAACAAATTATGATATAAAATAGTGATGTAAAATTGACGTATCAAAGAGAGAGAGATACCCCTCCCGAATAGTTAAGTCTTCTTAGTCGCTGAACAAGTCGGACTCCAACCCGACTAGACCATGTTGTAGCAAAACCTAAGGGCATCTCCAGTCGCCCCCCCAAGAGCCCCCCCAGGCGGCCTTTTTAGCGCCGGAAGCGGCGAATAGCACCGTTTCCTCACCAGTCGGCCCCCCCAGAAGCCCAAATATCGCCGTTTCGGCGCTATTTCGCGCCGCGGCACCCAGGCCAAACCCAGCCAGCTGGGTTCGGCCTGGGGGGGGGCGAAACTGCGTGGCAGCACACGCGGGCCAGCTCTGTCAGTGACGAGCCGAATAAACACGGGAACAGAACCGCCCCGTGATCATCTTCTCGGCTCCCGCGTCGGTCAAAGGCTGCCGGCGTTTATGGCGTGGCGGCCGCCCAGTGCATGCGCCCGTTCAAAGGCTGCCGGCGTAATGGCGTGGCGGGCGGCAGCGAGGGGACGCGCGCGCAGTGAATGCCCGGCAGGCTACAAAAGGCCGCTCGCCGCCCCGCCCCATTCTTCCACCTCGCTCTTCTCTCCTTCCTCGGCGCTCTCCTCTCCCCCGTGCTCTCATTCCTCCACGCAGAAATGGCGAACTACAACAGCGCCGCCGCAGCCAACGGCTGGATCCGCCGCCACCTTCGCCGGGACGAGGCGATGGCGCTGTACCGCGCGGGCTACCTGTGCCCGCCGGACAGCCGCCTCCCGAGCTCTGGCGCCGGGCAGCCGCGAGGTGCGCGAAGGCCTAGAGGCGGCCGAACGCCTACCGGCGGACGGCCACAACGAGTTCTGGTGGCAAGAACTCACGCGGCGCCGCGACAGGGAGCTCACCTCCTTGGGCGACAACGGCCCTGTCGAGGGCCGCTCCAATGGCCAAGAGCGCCGCCGCTGGTGGGGAGGCCACAACCGCACTCTCGAGTCGGTTGTGGACTACATCCACGCCGGCAACACGCCGCGACTGGAGATGCCACCCCGGCAGAACTCCACGTGGGATGCGCGACGGACGGGCGCCGGCTCCTCGTCGGCCACCTCGAGCTCCTCCGGCGCCCATTCTCTCTCTGTCACCCCCCATTTCTGAACTCCGGCGCGCCTGCCCGCAGGCGTAGCAGCGGCGCCCTGCGCATTGGCGAGCCACGCTTCGAGCGCGCGGTCCGTCCGAAGACGGAGCCGACCGAGGGTGAGGACGACGAGTGGCCAGACCTGAAGGCCGCCGAGGAGCTTTCCCGCAACACGCTCCAGCCCCTCGCCGACGACCTCGCCGCGGACTGGAGCCTGCGGGAGAGCACCGCCGAGGAGCTGGATGTAACATCCCAAGTATGAAATATCCCTTAGAATGTTTTGTTCCTTGTTTTAATTCAAGTATTGCATCATGTCATCATGTTTAATTATTTGTTTGCCTTTGTTACTATTTGTTTTGCATCTGTTTTATCTTGTTTTCATAATCAAACTCAAATAAATTCAAATGGTTATTTCATACTTGCTCTGTTACAACATTTAAAATAAACATCCCAAATAAAAACAACTCCTTTGTTGTCATAATTTTCAATATGGATCAATTAATAAAATGGTGTTTTTATTTCAAATGAATAATTCCCAAATTGTTTTCAAACTCAAACTCAAATTCAAACAGCAACCAACTTGAGTTTATGAAAATCTCTAAACCAAACAACTATTTTGAATCATGTAATCCATAGGGGCCACCCTATTAGAATGGTTGTTTTCATAATGTTTAATCAATATTAAAATTCTTGCAATTATGGATTCAAATACAAACAGCAATTTAAATCCCAACTTTTTGAAAACAAACCTTGGCATCTGGTTGCTATTGATCTAACAAACTTAACCTAATTTTTCTAGAATTTTTACTAAAATAAAACCTACCTTTTTCTTCCAAAACCAAACACTACAAAAAAAAAACAGAAAAGGGAAAAAAAAGAGAAAAACTACAGCGCGCGCGTCAACTAACTACCCAGCCCACCTAATCCATCCCAGCGCGCAGCCCAGCCCGCTTAAGCGCGCGCGTACCGCTTCAATTTTCGTGCGCCCCTTCTGTTCGAGGTACGGCGGCCATCCGGGCACGCCACGTCGGCGTACGGCGGCGCCCGACGGCCAGGGACCTCCCCCGCGCCCTATTTATACCCCCTAGGGCACAGCTAGCGCCGCCAGACCGAGCCCTAGCCCTCTAGCCTCCTCTCCGCCGCCAATTTCACCTCGCCGCCACCGTGTTCCTCTCTGTTCTACCCCACCGGCGGCCACCGTCTGAAGACATGCACGCCGCCGCCAATCCACTGCGCCACCCCACCTCCTAACTGCAGAAATCAAAACCCCGCTCCTTCCTCTCCAACTTGAACACCAGAGCCAACCCCGGTGAGCTTCTGTTCGACGCCGCGATCCTCGCCCTCTCCGACCACCGTGGCGCCATTCTTTCTGAACCCGTGGTCGTCTACCTCGTTGCAGAGCCCCTCGACGCTGTCCGTTCGCTGGAAACGCACCACCACTCTCCCTTCTACCGATTGAACACCGGAGGGAGCCCGGAGAACAGCCAGAGCCGCGCCGCCATCTTCGTCACCGCCGCTGTCGCCGTCAGTCGTCTCCGTCGATCCCCTGCAACCACGACGACGCGGTGAGCGCCACCGTTCCCTCCCATCTCACCTCCTCTCTGTTGCGCATCCAGTTCTGCATCCGCGCGCGTCCAGCAGCATCCACGGGCACCGCTCGCGGCAGTTCGTCGCCGGCGAGTCGCGGAAGGTTTCGATCTTCAGAAAGTTCAGGTTCGCGCGCGTGCAGTTTCAGTTAACTGCAAGACTGAATCTTTATCCTCCCTGCGTGTCTGTATCTGAAAACGAAACGCAACCAGCCCAGTTGGTTCAGTAGCAGCGCACGCGAGGGCGAGGTGCTGGGTTCGATCCCTGGCACCTGGGATTAAAATCCCCACTTTTTTCGTCTGAGTACTGACAGGGAGGGCCCCCTGTCAGTCACTCATGTGGCCACGCAAGCACAGCAAGGCTTGGGCCCCCCGGCAGTGACAGGGTGTATCTCCTGTGCGTGTAAAACGAATTTTAAATTTTCTGTAATCAAATCTAGGTCCAATTAAATCACAGATTGGTCCCTGAAAGCATTCTGCTTATAACTTTTATTTTATAACTCTAAAAACTGAAAATAAAATATGTGTGCTAGTCTAAATTCAACTGTCTACCTTTTGGTAACTTTTGTTTCCTGTTTTGAATTTTCAAAATGCATTTAAAATTCAAATTTGAGTAATTCAAATGTAATTTGCAATAATTCATACTAATTCCAAATAAGGCAAATAAAATATGTTTTTCATACCATTTTGAATATCCTATTCAAATATAAAATTTGTTTCCTGGTTTGAGTAATTTAAATTGCCTAAATAATTTAATACTTGTTTAATTCATTTAAACTTGATAAAATCATAACTTGCTCAAAATAAAATATTTTTGAACATGCAAAATATGTTTTCAAACCATCAAAGTGTGAACTTTTCAAATGTGAATTTGAATTTATGATTTGAACAAATAAAATTCAAATAATATTCAAACTTGTTTTAAATTCAATTAAAACTTGTTTAATATTGTTTAATTCATAATAAATTCATCCTAATTCAAATTTCAATATTTGAAACATGTAATCCAACTAAAATTTGATGTTCTTTTCAAATATAAATTTTGTTAATTGTTTTGCACACTTTAAATTGATGAAAACAATAATTGTTTGTGTGACATGTTTTTTGAAACATTTTCTACTGCAGGGGAGTCCCCCACAGCCCTTTATTACCAACCACAAGCGTTACAGTTATAGATATGTACAAATAAACATGAGATGAGACTAAGAGAGTCTATCCCAGACTAAATTAAGGAATTAATCCATAAAGCTAAATCAGCAGCCAAAACAGCACTCAACCTATGCTTAAGCATAAGGAGATCCAACAGAAAGCCCA